>NW_004624734.1:94120-104292 GCF_000247695.1 Heterocephalus glaber | reverse complement strand
CGCCCGCCGCCCGCGCCCGCGCCCCGCGCCCGCGGCCCCCGGACATGGCCGCCAACATGTACAGGGTCGGAGGTAAGGCCTCGCCACGGCCTTTATGCGTCGGGCCCGCACCCCTGCCCGCCGCCTGCCGCCCAGTCCGCGCCCCTGCCCGCCGCCGCCACCCCTCCCCCGCTCCATCTTCTCTTCGGGCACCCCCTCCCCCGTGCGCACCCCAACTCAAGATGGCCCCTAGGGCCGCCCCAGCCGGAGCGGGGCGCGGTGGGCGTGCTGGCAGCGCAGGCGGGGGTTCTGCCCACCTGTTGGGGCCGGGGGCGGCCTGGGTGCAGGCGGGGAGCCGCGGGAGGCGCCGAGGACCGGAGCATCCTAGTGGCTGCTGGCCGGTGGCCCCGAGTCCCGGCTGGCGCCGGCGGAGCCCCAAGCAGGAGCACGTGGCCTTGGCGGCGCTGGCTGCCAGCCTGGGAGCAGGAGTTTTGGGGTCTTGGGGATGTGGGGTCCTTATGGGGCCTTGCGGCCTGTGTGCCAGAGCTGGGACCTTGAGCTCATCGGAGTGGCCACGTTACTGCCCAGAGCCCTCCCACTGCCCCAGGGGCTTCCCTCAGCGGCCTTCCTGGGGTGGTCTTCCACGGGGAGCCATCATCCCAAGTGTGGCCCCGAGGCATCTCAAACTTTTCACTCCTTCCTTTTCACCCTAGTCCACCATGGAGGCACTTAGCAGATCCCGAGGAGAGTCCTAGTTTGTGTGTGGGTGTTGGGGGTTCCCTGGGAGTGTCTGGGGGCTGTGGCCCAGCTGCATTGGGTGCTTTCACAGGGTTCTGGGATGGCCTTGAACTCGCCAGGCTAATCCATGTCCTCCCCCATCTAATCTCATGGGTGTCCCTCCCGTGGATCTCCCCTGCTGAGTGTGGATTAAGCCTCCCCAGGCCCCTCCCTCACCTTCCCCACCTGCAAAGTGGGCTCTGCTGTGGGAGTGTCACAGCTGGGACAGCACTGAGGGACCAGGGTGCCCCCTCCCAAGGACCCAGGATGCTCTTCCCAGCCGGGCCAGCCCTGTGGGTGCCTTCCACCCACTAGATTGTCCACCACCCGCAGGAGCTCCGGCACGCCCTCTTCTTCGGCACACACCCTCTTCTGCCCCACACCTTTGCCCCATGCCAGGTCCAGAATGGACTTGGCGCTGACCACAGTGCCCAGTCCTTGAAGTGCACAGGCCACAGTACTCTGCTCTGCCAACTCCTCGCTGTCCCACAGCCCCTTCTGATGCTGTAACCCTCTGCACCCTTGCCCTGCAGACCCCTGGCTAGTATGTGGTCCCTGTGGCCCCTGACTCCATGGCCTCTCATCAGGGATTGCCTCAATCCCCCACCCTTTCAACAATAGTTTCCCTCACCTGTAAAGTGCCCCCCCTCATTGTTCTGGTCCCCTGACTCTTCTGCCATCCCCACTGTAAGTCCCTGGGTAATTTGCTGTGGGTTATGGCCCGTGATTGTGGCACTGTGTGCTGAAGAAAAGTCGGGAGGAGTGGCACCAGCTCCTCTATCCAGACACCAAGCAAGGGAGGCACTTTTGGCCAGCCTCCCCGTCCAAGAGCTGTGTCCACGCCCACCTGGCACCTGTGTCTGGGGGACTGGGTTTGGGAGAGCCCTAGACCCTGACTCTGTTCTCCCCATGCTGATTCTCTTGGCCTTTGGCCCTAGCCAGCCCTAGACCTTCCTGTGTCTGTTTCCCTCTGGTGTGGATGAGAACTTGTCTGCCCTGCTACGTCCTGTGGCACCTCTCACAGAGGATGCCTGGTGCCCATGTGGACATCCTGTGATGGACTGAAGCCAAGTGTCTGACTTGAGTTGTCCTCAGAGTGGGCTTCTCTGGCCTTGTGCAGGTTTGGGAAGAGTCTGCAGGGGGCTGAGGCCCTCCTTGGGCCCTCTTGCACCCGACCCCTGCTCACTAACCCAGGCTGAGCCTGGGGTCCCATGGGTGGGCGGCTGAAACCCAAGCTACAGAGCCTGGTGAAAGCTGTCCTGTCTCTTGTTCTGTGGGTAAGGAGCAGGGAAAGGTCAGGATTCTTGTCCCTTGAGGCATACACAGTCCTGGCTCCACTTTGCTGCCTGGTGCTGGGGGTGCACCCTAGTAAGCTCAGTGTGCCCTACAAGTGTCAGCTTGGCAGGTGTGGCAGCAAGTGCTTTCCCCTGTAAAAGGACCACGTTGATCCACCCACCTGTGGGTTCTGAGGGCCCTGTGGTCATGGTGGCTGGGTGTTGACAGGTTGGGCTCCTGCCCTGGCACTGCTGGCTGGAGTCTTGGGTCCCCAGATGGAGAGGAAGCTGTACCCACTCCCGAGCTGGGCCTCTTACTCTGCCGGGTGCTTTCTGAGGTTTGGCTGCCTAGCCAACCTGCCCTGGTCTGGGGGAGCAACTGGTGGAGACTGAGCCTAGGAAGGGTCATCCTTGCTCCTCAGGATGCCCAGGCTGGTGAACACCTGTGTCCTACTGTATGTCCCAAATGTGGTGTGTCGAGTCTGAGACGTGCCATGTCTGGGAGTCCCCAGGTCCTGCCAGGGATTATTGTGAGGTGAATAGGGAAGAGGGGGTGACTGCTGTGTGTGCCAGGTGACTGGCTGGGCAAGGTGGTCAGCCGGGAGCCAACAAGGCCTGATTCTTCCCTGGGCAATGGCCTGGCATGGACAGGGACCTGGTGTTGGCAGTGGTGGAATGAGGCTCTGGTAGCGTCTGTTCCCTAGAGCCTTTCCTCCCAAGTGGCTGATGCTTCTGGAACCTGCCTGGGCTGCAGGAAACCTGGGTGACCCAGTGTGTCTGTGGCGTGGTTAATACAAGATGTTGAGCCACCTTTCAGGACAGGAGCCACCCTGCTGCCTGTGCACATGCTTGGGGCTTTCTGTTACATTGAAGGGCTGTTACCATGTCCTCTGCCATGTCTTTTGTTCTTTCAGTGTATGACATTAACACCAAAGCTTTTGGGATGGCTTTTGTGCTTTTGTTTTAATACTGTACACTTGTAGATGAAGACGGAAAATGGATTGGTAACCTGGAGGCCACCTGCAACATCAAGACCCTTGATGGCTTGAACCCTCCAGTCTTCTTGGTGTGATATTTTAAGTAGTTGAGAAAAGTCTCTTTTTGTGTTTTTTTATTTACATCATAAATATTTGGTATTTTGAATCCAGGACTTTGTGTGTACTGGGCTTTATCACTGAGCTCCATTCCCAGCCCTTTTTATTTTGGGGGACAAGTTCTCATGAAGTTGCCAAGGCTGGCTTTGAACTTGAGACCCTCCTGCCTTGGCCTCCTTCATAGCTGGCATGACAGATGTGTGCTTCCATGCACATGCTAGGCAAGTGTTCTGTCGCTGATCTACATCCCGAGCCCCAGTATCTTTTATTTTTTTATTTAAAGTTCCCAGCACAGAGTTCCCATGTGAGCCTGTTGGGGCGGCACACATGTCCTAAGGTCTGTGATCTTCCCTGCATGTAGAGGCTCTGGGGTCTTTCGAGGATTTGGGTCTTGTCCAGCTTCCTTTTTGACAGCATAGGCTGCAGGGGTGACCTGAAAGTGTGGCCCCACCCTCCAGGAGTAAGTACATCATGGTACCAGGCCTTGTAGAAGCAGGCTGTGACTAGGGTACAGGCTGGTCCCTGGAGAGGGTGAGGTGGTTTGGGCTACACAGTCTCAGGGGTGGCCAGACCTCTGCCTGCCTCGCATCAGCAGCAGCCCGTTGTCCCCCAGGTACAAGGGTAGGAGCTCTGGGTCCTGCTCCTCCAGGTGCACCAAGCCCCCATCATCTGCCAGAGCTCCTGGGATGGGCTTGGTTGGTGCCTGCTTTGGTCCTTCCTTGTTGTTTTTTAAAAAAACTTGACATTCAACTCTTAGATTTAAAAAGAAAAAAAGCAGCAGCCAACATTCAGAGAAGTTGGAGTACACGGTCCTAAGAAGCAGCTCTTCCCTATGGTCCTGGGAAGGTGCTGTCTGCCCTGTGTGTGGTGGGCTCTGGGACCTGGGGCCTGTCTGCAGTGACTTCTAAGGTCATCCTGCTGAGCAGGGTGGGCTGTGCCTGGTCAGCTGGGGTCACAATGTCACATGGCCTAGGGAGGCATTGCCTGGGGCCCAGGTGCATGGGGAAGGTGAGCTTGGGTGAGAACCAGTGCAGTCCCCTCCCCAGATTGCCTGCTGGTGAACTTGGGATGCTTATAGCAGGATTCGGGGCCCAAGCCTGCCTGGTGTGTTGCTCCTGTTCCCACAGAGGCACCTGCCTGATTGCCCTTGGTTGGGCTTGGCACAGGCCCTGCCTGATACCTGGTCCTCTCAGGAGTGTTAAAACCCTAGGGAAGGTCTCACCTTGCTTTCTGCCTAGGGCTTTCCCTGGATCCCCTGTTTTCTGTGTCCCCAAGTGCCTGCACCTGAGTGCCACACATAGTAGGCACAGCCAACTGGGTGCTGGGACTGTCCCCACTCCGGGTCACAGGAGGGGCTTGGAGGAGGCTGTGACTAGGTGTGGCCACTGCTATGACAGGTGGTCAGTTGTGGCCCCACACCTTCTGGCCTGGGGCTGACTAGATGTTGCCATGCTTGGGTCCCCTGCTTGCCTTTCTTTGTTGAGGTCCCGGCTGCCTGGAGGCCTTGCACATGGGATTTTGTGCAGCCCCCACAGCCGGTGACGGCTGTCTGGGAGATGATCCTCCTGAGGAGCAGATCCGCTCTGCCCACATCGCCTGGCTTAGATGGCTTAGCAGTTCCCACCGTGTGGGAGCCTGTGGTGCCTTAGGGCCCATAATCTATAATCTTTTGCATGCTCTCAGCCATAGCGTGTTCTCACTGTCCCCTCTGCCTGGACGGCCCCCGAAAGCTGGTACCATTGTGCATACATCACAGCCTGAGACAGCACTGCTTCAGCCCCGTGTGGAAGCCAGCCAGCTTGGGACTCTCATGGTCCAGGCTGAGGTCCTCTGTGGTATGTAGAGCTGGGCACTGCCCACTGAGTAGTCGCTGATGGCTCGGGAGTGCAAGGGTAGTGCCTGTGCATACACTAGAGCCCACAGGAGGGCAGCTGGAGGGGGCCTCTGCCTCCTGGGCTGCAAGTACTGCTGGGGAAACAGCAGGGGCTGTGCTGTCACAGTGTCCTGCTGAGTCAGGGTCGGCAGCAGGGCCCAGTTGGTTCCGTGGTAGACTTGCTCCTGGTGGGAAGTGAGCCCTGAGGCCTGCCCAGGGGGTGGCATCAGCATCCTATGCTGTCTCCAAGGAAGATGAGGGCAATGCGTGTGGCCCTTTGGACAGTACCCTACCCCTTGGGGCCAGCTGTCCTGACCCTGCCTTGAGGAAGCCTGGTTGGCCACGTGCTCCTCCGCATACAGTCTGGTCCCTGTCCCTTCCTAGACTTTTGTGGGGATAACAAGATGGCCCTGGCATTGGGGACCTGGTAAGGGAGACAGGTCAGTTGGAGGTAAGGACAGAGGAGCAGGAAGGTAGTGGCCAGGATGCCTGTGAGACTGGGATATGTTGTCTCAAGTCACTCATCACTGAGACACAATGCCCAACACCAACAGTTTAAAGGAGGGGAGGTTTATTTTGTTTCACATTTCAGTCCTTGGTCAGTCTGCTCCAAAGAAGAAACAGCATGGTGGAGGGGCCTGGGAAAGGAGGGGTGGTCACTTCACAGAGGTGACTACATCTTTCAACCAGGCTCTACCTCCAGCCTCAAGCCAGCTTTAAGCCCCATAATCCAGTCTCCTCCCAAAGGTCCTGCCTGTCAGCACATGAGGCTTTAGGACAGTGATGGCAAACCTTTTAGAGTTTCCAGTGATAGCACAACAGCCCGTTGCAGCATGCGTGCCATAGGTTTGCCACTACTGCCTTAGGAGAACATTTAGATCTGAACCATAACGCACATCATGTGGAAATGGCTCAGGAGCGGGAATCTGACTCTCTTGAGGACTGATTCTGCGACCCTGGATTCTGTTCCCAAACTGCAGACAAGGGATGCTCTCCTGCCTCTGGTGGTGTAGGCCTGGGAGTGGGTCCTGAAGAGGTTAGAAAGTGTGTGGCTCCCACTGCTCACAAAGCCTGTGGTCCTGGGGACTGTTGCATTATCCTCTTTGTTCTGTGGCCTCCGAGTGGCTAAAATCCCATCTGTAACCCCAAATCCATACTTGGAACACTTCTGCAGCCATTTGTGACGTGCATCCAAGTGTCTCCCTGAAGTGGCACAAGGGCCCTCTCCTGGCCTGCTCAGGGCCACATATTCTGCATCACTTGCTGTTTGTGGGTGACGTCCTGTCTAAAGTGGTCCCCACGTGCAGTGCTGAGAATTCTAGAGTTTTGAGCCTAAGGAAGAGCTGTGAGGGTGTGGGTGACAATGCTGGCAGAGGTATCAGGGAATTGGGACACAGTGTTGAATGGGTTGCTTGACCAAAGGTGACCAGGTGCTTAAGGGACCTGGCATTGTCCCCTGGGAGTGGAAGGCCTATATGTGCTGGTCAGTATCAGGAGGACTCTGTAGAACAGAGCTGCTGTGCATAACAGATGTGGGCTGCACTGTGGGCATTTACTTATCTTTTGGACTACTGGGAATTGAACCAAGGGCCTTTGCACTGAGCTGTGTCCCTAGTCGTTTTTATTTCTTATTTTGAGGCAGGATCAAACTTGCGATCCATTTACCTCAGCCTCCCAGACTGCTAAGATTACATTAGTGCACCATCATGCTTGGGTTGTGTGTGTGTGTGTGTGCATATATATATATATATATATATATATATATATATATATATATTTTTTTTTTTTTTAACTTGAAGTCAGGAATATGTTGAAGTCTGTTATACACAAACAGCCAGTTCTTTTATGCAGGAAGGTCTGTGGGGTTTTTTGTTTTGTTTTGTTTTTGGTTGAGAAGAGGTCTTACTATGTTGCTCAGGTTGGTTTTGAACCCCTAGGCTCAAATGCTACTTCTGCCTCAGCCTGCAGGTAGCTGGGCCGACATGTGTGTGCCTCTGTGCCTGCCTCCGGTCTGCGATTGTATTTTTTTGCAATACTAGGGATGGAACCCGGGGCCTCGTGCTTGCTGGATTAACCCTGTTCCACTGAGCTCTTATCTGCAGCCTCAATCTGTGATCTTTGGCATTGTGCCCCACTAGGTGGCCACCCTGGGCCTTCAGGACTGTCCACTCCCCCCTTTCCTACCTCCCCTGGCCCCCTAGCCCCCTGGCCGTCAGCCACCCCTCCCCCACCCCTCCCCTGGGCTCTGTCCATGTTGCATTGACCTGGCTTGGTTCCTAAGCTTCCTAAACACAGACTGTCCCTGTGTCATCTGCTCAGTCCTTTCTCCTGCTGAATGAGATTCCATCCCGTGGACGTGCGTAGTTTGTCAGTGGTGAGGGAACTTTGGTCACCTGCATTGTTTGGTGGTCTGAGCAAAGCTGCTCTGAAGGTGTGTGCTGGGGTTGTGTGGACCTTGCTGAGGCTGACGGTTGCTTCCTGTGACGGTCTGGCATTTGCCTTCTCCCCAGCCATGAGTGCCAGACCCAGTTCCTTTGTGCCTTCCTGGCGCCTGGTCACCTCAGCTTTCCTTTTTTTGCATGGTGTTCCAATTGGTATACAGGGTGTCTCTGTGGAGACTTGGGTTTTTTGCCCTAGCACTTTTTATTTTTTGTGTGTTCTTTTTTTTTTGGTACCGGGGATCAAACTTGGGACCTTGTGCTTGCAAGGCAGGCACCAGAACCATTGAGCTAAATCCCCAGCCCAGCACTTTTTATTTTTTGAGATGGAGTCTTACTAAATTGCTTTGTCTGGCCTTGAACTTGTTGTGATCCTCCCGCCTTAATCTCCCATATAGGTTCACAGGTGTGCATCACTGTGCTCAGCTCATTAGAGTTTTGATTTGCATTCATTTTTTCGTGTATTTGTATTTGCTGAATGGCTGCCTGGCCGGTTTTCTGAGGTTGGGCTGTTTTCTCTTCTTTTTTTCAGTCTTAGGAATTGTATCCAGGGCCTTGAGCATGGTAGGCAAGCACTCTACCACTGAGCTGCATTCTGGTCCTTTTTTTTTTTTTTTTTGGTAGTACGGATCGAACTTTTTTTTTTTTTTTTTTGGTACCGGGGATCGAACTCAGGATCGAACTCAGGTCCTTGCGCTTGCGAGCCAGACGGCAGAACCGCTGAGCTAAATCCCTGGCTCTGGCCCTTTATTTTTAATTTAAGATAGGATCTTGCTAAGTTGCCCATGCTGGTCTTGAACTTTCTTTTTTTTCTTTTTTTTTTTTGTTTTGTTTTTTCTGGTACCGGGGATCAAACTCAGGTCCTTGCACTTGCGCAGCAGGTGACAAAACCACTGAGCTAAATCCCTGGCCCTGGTCTTGAACTTTCTATCTTCATGCCTACACCTCCCAAGTGGCTGGGATTACAGATGTGCACCACCAGATTTTGTTTTATTTTTATTTTTATTTTTATTTTGTTTTTGTTTTGCAGTGTGATGGATCAAGCCCAGAGCCTTGAGCAGAGCATGCTAGGGAAGTGCTCTCCTGCTGGGCCACACTTCCAGCTCAAGGATTGTGTGTGTGTGCAATTGTGTGTGCACACATGTGAGTGCACAGGACTGGAGATTAAACTCCCAATGAAGTGTATCCTTAGCTCCTCTCTTTTTTTTTTATTTTGAGAATATCCTGCTAAATTATAAATTACCCAGGCTGGGCTATAAATTACAATCCTCCTGCCTCAGCCTGCCACAGTGCTGGGATTACATGAGTGTGCCACCACCTCTGGCAAGAGTTTGTTTTGTATTCCTTTTTTCAGAGGACTGAGGTTGTGCATTTTATGTGTCTTAAGAAATTTGCCTCACCAAAGTGACAGAGACTTTATGCTCTTTTATTATGGGACTTTTTAGTTCTCTATTTTATTACCCATTTCAGGTTGACTTTTGTGTAAGGGCTAAGATTATTCTTGCTTTTCCATGTGCTTGTCCATTTGTTCCATTACCACTTCAGAAGGACACTGTCCTCTGTCATTGAGTTGCCCCAGCCCCTGGGAGCGTGCAGTATGCTGTGCACTGCTGGGGGCATTTGTTGGGCTGCGCTTTCCTGGTGGCCTATGGATCTGCACTCTGCTGGTCCATGTTGTCTTCATTGCTGTGACTTTGCATTAGTGTTATGTGGATCTTCCCATTACTCTACTTTCCTGGTTTTCCCTTAGAAAGTGTAGAATGAGTCTGTGGAGTGCCAGGTGTTGTGGCACACGCCTGTAATCCCAGCACTTGGGAGGCCAAGGGAGGAGGATTGGCAGCCTGGGCTTCATAGTGCGTTCAAGGCCAGTTTGGAATACATAGTGAGACCTTGCCTCAAAAAAAAAAAGAATGAGCTTGTTGATTTACATAAAACAAGCAAGTGGGCTTAGGGTTGATCGAGACCATAGCTCTGTCTGGGGAGGGTGGATGTCATGGCCACGCAAGCCTCGAGCCTGGCAGGCTGTACTGCCTAGCCTGGTGACTCATGAGCTAAGAATGGCTTCCACATTTTTAAGTGGTTGAGAAAAAATAAAAGGAGAATGCTTCAGGACATGTGAAAATGTTATGAAATTCAAATTTCAGTACCATAAATAAAGTTTTATTGGAACACAGCTGTGCCAGTGCCAACATGTGGGTTCCCTTGGCTGCTTTCAAGCCATGGGCCACACTGCTTTTCCTCCACATGCTCAGCCTGGCACCCTGGCTCTGCACACCAAGGTGTGACAGGGGATCTCCACTGGGAGCTGGGTGTCCTGTGATTAACCTGGATCCTGCCACTGCCACCAGGCCACCAGATTGGGGGCTCTGCCCACAAGCTGGCTCCTGCCCCAGGCCAGTTGAAAGCTGCAAATCAGACTGCCCCTTCCAGTGCTGCTAGTGTTCAGGAGCAGCTCTTGGAACTTGGGGACACACACTCGTGTTTGCCCCTCATCACTGCATCGTTTCCTGCCCT
Organism: Heterocephalus glaber; assembly: GCF_000247695.1. The sequence continues at coordinate 94,343 of NW_004624734.1, read as the reverse complement.
CCAGGGTCCTGGGTGTCCGAGTCCTTTCCTGAGAGGACGCTGCCCTTGAGCTGGCCCAGCCTGTAGGTGCCCAACTCCATTCCTGGGCACTGCCCAGAACTTGGCCAGCAAGCACGCGGGCCCTGCCTGTCTTCCCCACTTGAGGGACTTTTTTTTTTGGTACCAGGGATCGAACTCAGGACCTTGCGCTTTTGAGGCAGGCAGCAGAACCACTGAGCTAAAT
>NW_004624734.1:66373-94020 GCF_000247695.1 Heterocephalus glaber | reverse complement strand
TTGGTACCAGGGATCGAACTCAGGTCCTTGCGCTGCGAGGCAGGTGCCGGAACCACTGAGCTAAATCCCCGGCCCCAACTCTTTTTTTTTTTTGAAGTTTTGGCAAGTAGGAATAATTGAGTCTTAATTTTTTCTTTATCTGATTTGTAAGAATGAAAGCTCACATGATTAATTTGAGGACATTTTATTTGTTTGTTTACTTATTTGTTTCTTCTGGTGCTGGGATAGAACCCAGGACCTTGTACCTGTTAAGCAAACACCCTACCACCAATCTACAACCCAGCTTGAAACACTTTTTAAAATCTGCTTCAGTGTGAGCCCAGTGTGGTGGTGCATGCCTATAATTCCAGCACTCAGGAGGCTAAGGCTGGAAGATCTTTGCAGGTTTGAGGCCAGCCTGGGCTACGTAGTTAAGTTCAAGACCAGCCTCGATTACATACAGAGACCCAGTCTCAATGTGCCCCCTCCAGGAAAAAAAAAAACCCTCATTTTATCAAGGTGCAGTCAGTGTATGTTGAAGTTCATCCAGGAAGTGTTCAGGAATTCAGTGAATGTGATATCTTCCCAGGGTGCACAAGGAGGGCCCCAGGCTAAGTTCAGAACCTTCCTGCCACCATGGAGAGAACCCTGTGCCCCTCATGTAATGGGCCTTGCTTTTTCCAGTTCACTGCTGTAGTGCTTCTCCCTCTGAGTGCCAGCTATGTCCCCTCTATGGAGCTCTGAGGGCTGGTGCAGAGCCTGTGGCACTCAGGTGTGCCTGGGGCAGCACCTGCCCCTTGGGAGTATGCTTATAGATGTGCACCAGCAGCAAGGTGGTCACACAGGTGTTGGCTGCTAGGGCTTGGCTTGGGGACAGAGCCAGCTGAGATCTGGCCTTCTCCTACAGCTGCTCTGGCCTACTTGTGGGCACTGGTCTGATTCCAGCCCCACCAGGCATCCTGGTCAGCCTGGTTGGAGCAGACGCAGGGCAAGGGTGCCAAGGGCCAGCCAGAGTGCTCGGGTACAGCTTCATGGAACTGGTGGAAGAGCAGCTGGGCTGTCCTGGGCTTTCCTTCCTCCAGGCCAAGCACACACCCAGAGTGCCCATCACTCTCTGCATGTGGAGCCGCATGTGGAGCTATGAACCATGTGCTTTCACCACTGGGGATGTGTACCCTTGCGGTCAGCTCCCAGGCTCCTGGTGCCTGTTCCTCTTCCTCTTCCTGGGCTCCAGCAAGCATGAGCCTATGATTCTTTGGGTAACTCTGCCCCGTTTCTGTGCATGCATTAGCCTGGGAAGCTCAGCCTGTGTTCTGTGTAGTTGCTGCTTCTATTGTCTGGGGAGATGAGCTGGGCCAGTACACCGTCTGTGCTGAGAGGGTCTCTGGAGGCCAATGGTGGACACACCTTCCAGGCCTCCGTAGCCCCATGGGGAGGTCTCCCCATGACTCTGTCAGGTCTCAGACACCTGGAGTTGGGCTGTGCCAGGGAAGCTGGAGCAGAACCCCTCTGCCTACTGTCTAGTGCTCTCTGCCCTTCAGCTGGTGTGGGGCTTCACCTCCTCCATCCCTGTCTCCTTCTCCCTCCCTGGGTTGCAGAGCAGGGGTGGTGCCCCTGCCTGTGTGCTGTCCCCATGGTGGGGAGGTGGGGGCAGGCAGGCTCTGGTGCCATGTCTGCAGTGGGGCTGCCAGTGACACACTCTCCATCTGTTTGCAGACTATGTCTACTTCGAGAACTCGTCCAGCAATCCATACCTGATCCGCAGGATTGAAGAACTCAATAAGGTAGTACAGCCACTAGTGGGGCCTAGGCCCTACATGGCTGCTACCCTGTGTAGCTGTGGCTGAGCAGGGTCTTCCTTGTGTTTGCCTCACTGTGGGTTGTGGTACTGGGGCTCGGGGCTGCCCTTAGAGTGACCTTATCTGCATCATCTGCCTAGATACTGTCTCCCACAGGTGAGGCTGCAAGTGGTCTCTGGTGGCCTCTCTGGGGTTGTGACCAGGTTTCTGTGGTAACATAGGCCTCTGACAAACTAATGCTATGCCGACCAGATACTGTCCTCCTGGGGCTTGAGTTCCCTGGGGCCCGAGTAGATCCAAGCTGCTTAGAGGGACTTCAGGTAGTTGATGCTCAGGATCAACCAGAGACCAGGAAAGCCATCGTCGGTGCCCAGGGCAGAGGCCACACCTGTTCCCCAGCTTCCTTGCCCTCACCTGGCTCCTTGTTGGCCCATGATGGCTTGCTGGCCCTAGAATGCCTGTGGGGTACTGCAGGATTATCTGCATGTTGGGGTCCCCTGTTGCCTCCTGCCCTTGTCACTGGACAGGCGCTTGCTAGTTGGTCAGGGCATATGGTCATGCCCATAAACTGAGGTCCAGGGAGTACACAGAGCCTGCCTGGGTGAGGACTAGGGTGAGAGGGAAGGCACTTGTGGGTTCCATAGCCTCTGGCTCAGTCCATCCACTCTGGGCTTGGAGGCACATCACTTGGGAGGCCTCAGATGGCAGAAGGGCCTGGGGATGTAGGCCACCCACTCCTAGTCTCGTTTTTCTCAGGGCTGCTCCATTTGGAGAGTTTCCTAGAGTGTTGGGGCAGCCCTCATGGGCCCTGCATCCTCAACTACCTCCCCCTGCCCCCCAGGAACCCTATCACTCCTGCTGACCTGAGCCCCGTGCACAGCAGGCCAGTCTGGGCTAGGAGGTGGTGGTGACTTGGGGTTCTTTAGGTTAGACAGGATGGGTGGGAGGTGGCCCCAGGTGGGCACCATGGTGAGTGAGGCCCAGGAAATGGGCCTGTAGCTCCCTGGGACTCCCTGGGCCTCTGCTGGCCGAAGGCCTGGGCTGCAGATATGTCACCACTTTGGGGATATAGAGATGGGGGAGGGACCACAAGCAGCTCCTTGGGAGGCCCAAAATTAGTGGTGGCTAGAGTGTCCATTCTGCATGTGCTGTCTATCTCTGGGGGCTACTGGGACCTGAGCCCTGGCAGGTACCCGGATCACAGCTTCTAGAGGCACAGGCAGCAAGTTGGAGCGTGACGTTGTCAGTGGAACTGGAGGCGAGCCCCATGTGCTGGTCCACCAGGCCCTTGTTCACACACCTCAACGTGCACACACTTGGGACATGAGGAATCAGGCCCAGAGAGAGGCTTCCCCTGAGAATGGCCCATGTGTCCTTTCCTTCCACCTGCAAAGGAGTCACAGGCGACCAGGGGCCCCACAAACACAGCAGGTGCCTGCCCTGTCTTCCTCAGATGCTCCCCGGAGTCTGTGGGCCCTCCATAGGGAAGGCAGGCTATGCCAGGCAGCTGTGCATGTATGGGCACTCTGAGATCCCTAGCTTCTGTTCTGCTGCTGGGGCATGGGGTTCCTCTCCAGGCTCCCCACAGCCCGGGAATGTACCAGAGTGCAGGGCAGGCTGGTGCTGCACAGGCTGGGAAGCAGAAGAGCTCTGGCCCCCATCTGGATTGAAGGGTGACGGACTGCTCTGGCGACAGGTGTCAGCCTGAGCTCAGGACAGGCTGGAGAACTGTGTGGGTCAGTGGAGCCCTGTCTGGAGCAGTGGACACAGAGTGCTGACACTGGGGGCCTGAAAGGTGTTGAGCGTCTCCTAGGGACCAGAACAGCCCCACTGATAATGGCACCTCATCAGGATGCTGGCTTCCCACTACAGCCCTGGAAGATGCCATGCACCCAGTTTTCCACTCTAAGAGAGCTCCCCATGGGTAAGAGGGTGAGATGTCTAGGGAGGGATTTTCATGAGAGAACAGATCACAACATGATGAAAACAGCTAAAGGCAGAACAGAGTCCATGATGCCCACAGAGAGGGAGGAGGCACAGGAAGGAGTCACTGCTGCAGTGATGGGGTGAGGGTGCCTCCCACAGGGGGACAGGATCACGGACTGGGAGGGAGGGCTTGACCCGGGGCCCAGCACCCACTCTCTAGGAATAACAGAGACAAGAGCCCTACCAGAGGGACCTGAGAAGACAGGAGGCATCTGGGATGGAAATCAGGCTCCTTCACGGTACCATGTGAAACTTCAGGACGTGGGGCTGCAGTGCTTCCCAGGAAAAGTAGGTCCCATGTGCACCAGGCTGGGGAGCAGCTGCAGAGTCCCTTCTTCACAGCAGTTCTGTGGCTGAGGTGAAGGGAGCCGTGCAGACCCTGCACCTAGCTAGACGGCCACCACAGGAGAGGTCTCTTGGGGACACTTCACTCCCTGAATAGGACAGCCGACCAGGAAGGAAGTCAGAGGGTCTCCCAGCCAGGACACTCGTGAGCATGGTGCTGGGGATCTCCAAAAGACTAGACATTCATCCAAGGGCTCTGCTGTTGAGGGAGTTGGAAGAGCTCGCGATAGTCATGTGGAGAACTAGGCAGATGGAAACACCATGATGGTGAGCTTGGGAAACGGTTGCACAGAGAAGAAAAGTAGGAGTGTCAGCCATTCCTGTGTAGTCATACATGATTAGAATACAAACTAAGAAATTGATTGAATCCAAATGAGGTATTTTGGAGCAGGGAAGTGTTGGGTGGTTATGGTATGGGTGAAAGTGGATTCCTGGTCTCCAGTAGCAGGGCTCAGGGTGAACCTGGACGCTAGCCTGCTGATTGGGCCTAGAAATCTGGGCATACTGTGTGGGTGCCTTGGGGTGCAGGCTGCTATGTGTCAGTGCGAGTCTCACGTGTGCTGACATTTCAGACTGTGCCTGTGTTGCTTTGGTAATCTCTGAATTTGAAAACAAGTGCTTCTCAACTGCACTGTGATGTGGCCTGTCGGGCAGGGAGCCAGCTGACTGTGTGGGTCCCCAGGGGGATGAGCACTGGACTGTGGCTGCAAGTGGTGCAGGAGTCAGGACCACCCCAATGTGAATGTGTGGCTGGATAGACAAGGGGGTCAAGGAGACAGGTTCCTTCTGCAGCAGAGGCTCTAGTGACTTGCATGTACTGTGCTCTGTGACCTGGGAGTTTTCTTAAAGGCATTTTGTTCAGTCTTACAAGCGATGTACACTGGTCACTTCTGTAGCAGTTAGAATTTTAATTCTTGCATTATTTAGCATTTAAATGAACTCCTGTTATAAAAAGATGGTTCCCAGTGGGGCACAGTGGTGCACGCCTATAATCCCAGCTACCCAGGAGGCCGAGGCAGGAGAATCGTAAGTTCAAGGCCAGCCTGGTCAACTTAGTAAGGCACTGTCTCGAAAAGTTTAAAAAGGGCTAAGGGGGTGTAGTTCAGTGGGGAGCACTCCTGGCCTCAATCCCCAGTACTACAAACAAATAAAGGTTTCCTAAGTGGAACTGCTCTGCCTTCAGTGCCCTCCACCTGCCGCTTGCTCTGCTGGGGGAGCTCGGTGAGGCACAGCAAGGTTTGGCTAACTCTGTAGCTAATTGTGGATGGGGACCCCAGCAGCTATGTGGCGGCTTCTGTATCAGGTCCCTGACTGGAGCACTGGGCCCCAGAGCCACGAGGTCCTGCCTGGTGTGGGTGTTGGGGTTGGCAGGAGGCTCACAGGGATAAGGGGAGTGTGAGATGTGGGTCTAGATCCAGTGTGTGTCTCGGTCCTCGGTCCCCTGAAATCAGGCCACCCTGACTTCATAAGGGTTCCAAGGTGGGGTTGACCTGGGTCTTTGTCTTACCCTGTCCCATGGCTCTAGGCGCGGGGATCTTGCCCCTTCCCTTGTGTGACTGTTCCCAGGGTCACGAGGAGTAGATAGGGCTGCATTCATGGCCCTCGGGAGACCTGGGCCCATCTGGACGGCTGTCTGAAGTGGCTGCTGCTCAGGTGCCCCTCCTTGCTGTTGCAGACGGCCAACGGGAACGTGGAGGCCAAGGTGGTGTGCTTCTACCGCAGGCGGGACATCTCCAGCACGCTCATCGCCCTGGCGGACAAGCACGCAAGTGAGTCTTGGCCTGTCTCTGTGACCTGCCTGGGGGAGGGCTGGGACACTCGCTACCTGGCCCAGCCACAGTGGTTCCCCACCCTGAAGGGGATCCCCTGTGTCCTGTGCCCATGTGCACCCTTTCTGCGGCCTCCTGGGGCTGGGGTGAACAATGTCCCTTGCTGTGCTTCTCCCAGCATCCCATAGACCAGCCTAGGTGTCAGTGGTGCGGATGGGAGGTACTGGTCCAGACCAGGCTGTGGCTGCTGCCTGCTGCGGTAGATGCTCTGCTTGATTTCACTTTATGGAAAAGTTTCTATAGGCATTCTGAACAGTGTTTAGAAGACACATTTTTCTCCCCTTGTCCTTAGAACTCAAGCCTAAATCTGATAAACACTGGTTGGAGATCTATAGACTTACCCTTAGCCTGGTCGCTGTCAGGGCTGGGCCTCTTACCCTGCAGTAGGTCCCCGTAGACTGGTGATGCTTTGTGTACTTGGAGGTCACAGCCTCAGAGCAAGGGCTGCCTGAGCCCCGGGAACACTCAGTCCGGGCAGAGGGAGTGGGTCCTGGACCCAGGCTCATGTGCCCCTGGTGACAAGCAGTCCCCCGTGACAGACCCCAGGCTCCTCTAGAAGCAGACATGGGGAGGTTCCAGCTGCCACACGTGTCTGACAGGTCATCTGGGGTGGGATCTTCCTGAGCCTAGGGCTGTGAGGCTGTGGTCAGTGTGGGATGATGTCTCGCAGTGGCCAAGGAAAGTGACTATATTGGGTGGCCAGGGCTGTTCACCAGGAGTGCTGTCCCCAGTCTTCTTGTTGCAAGCCAGTGAGGGGGAGAGATCCATCTGTCCCCCCTAATCCCAGCTCCTAGTGGGAGGAGCTCTTCCTACAAAGAAAGGGGCCGGGGCTTCCTGTGATGTGTGGTCAGCAGGGAGCTGCCTCCCAGGCTCTAAGCAGGGTTGGGGAGGGGGGCTTTGTGGGCTTATACATGAGGGTGGGAAAGGGCTTCAGCCACCAGCAGTGTGGGCATGGTTATAGGATGATGTTCTGCCATCCTGCCTAGTGCCCATGGGTGACTCCCTGGTGAGGAGCTCAGGAAGCTTTGGGCAAGGTATATTCAGTACCCCATTATGGGGCTACATGCTCAGAGCCCTATGGGTGCAGATGTGAGCTCCCCTTGACCTCTAGCCCCAGCCTGTGCCTACCCCACAGGCAGCCCTGCTCCCAGACCTGGAAAAGTGGGCATCTCAGGGCCTTGGTTGGAGCCAGTGGAGGTTTGCCCCAGAGGACCTGAGGCTGATGCTGTCCTTGGAGCCAGCCGCATCCCTTCACATGCTGTCCAGAATAGGGCAGTTTGAGCAGAGATTGCTGTCCTTGTGGGGTGGTGGGCGGCTGCTCCTGGGCAGGGAGGTGACCAGCTCAGCGGGTCTACTCCCCAGGGTTCTGGGACCCAGCCAGGCTGCCTGGAAGAGACCCACATCCCCTGCGTGGCCTCTGAGCTTGGCCTAAGGGTACCAGGGCCTCCCACAGCCACCACAGGGGGACAGCAGAGAGCTACAGGTCTGGCCTGCCCAGTGGGTCTGGGGCTGGGTAACATTGGCCAGGTGGATCCCCCTAGTGGCCAGCATGACCTACCCCAGTTTGAGGGGCTGAGACAACCCGAAGAGTGTTTGTAGGGGGATTGTTTTTGAGATAAGCTTTCTCTAAGTTGCCCAGGATAACCTTGAACTTGGAATCTTCCTGCCTCAGCCTCTGGAGTAGCTGGAATTACAAACGTGCACTGTCAAATGTTGTTCTTTAGCATAGGATAGGGGCAGCAGCCAAGCTACGGGAGGTGCTGGCCAAGGCCCTGGTATCGCCTGGACCCTGGTAGTGGCCAATGCCTTGGGGTATTGAGCCCCGCAGCTGGTCTGACCCTCCCCATCCGGGCAGGACCCCCTGAGCCTGCCATCTCCTCATCCTTTTCCGTGGAGGAGGGGCTGGCTCCTGTCTTGTGGAGTGGGGTTGACCAGTCGGGCTGGGGGGACAGGGAGTGGGGATGGGCAGCCGAGGTTGGCTGGGTGAGATGCCAAGGCCTGGTGATCCACAGCCGGGTGGTCTTTGTCCCCACCGGGAGGCCTGTGGCCCCCGTGTCTCCTCGGTCCGGGCCCTGGGCAGGGAGCAAGCGGCCGGCGCTGGCGCTAACCTGCCGTCCGGCGCTGTCTGTCTGTTGTGTAGCCCTGTCAGTCTGCTATAAAGCTGGACCAGGGGTGGACACCGGCGAGGAAGGTAAGAGCCGACCTCTGCAAGGGGGGCGTCCTGATGTCTGTGTCCTGGGGCTGGGGGCGGGCAGCGAGCTGAGGGACATAGCCTGACGGGCTGCCTGCATGCCCGTCCCTGCGTCCCCTGCCGGCCCGGCCGAGGAGGGGCCTTCCCCATATTGGCCTGCAGCTGGCCGTGAATATGGCCTGGCCTGGGGCTGTCCTGTTGGTGCCTACTTGGCCCTCCTACCCTGGACATGTACTTGCTCCCATTTCCTTCCTTTCTCTGGCCTGCTGCTTCCAAGGCAGGCCCTGGACACAATGCCTTCCTCCCCTTCCCATCCTGATGCCCAGGGCCTGTCTCTTCAGGGTTCCTTTGAGCAGGGACATACCAGGCAGGGAGGCAGCCCTCCTAGGTCTGAGCTTGTGCAGCTGGCCTGGGGCAGGTGTCACCTGGTGTCTGCAGGCCCCACTGATGGATACTCTGTCCTTCAGGGGAGGTGGAAGAGGAGGTGGAGAACCCAGAGATGGTGGACCTGCCCGAGAAGCTGAAGCACCAGCTGCGGCACCGGGAGCTCTTCCTGTCCCGGCAGCTGGAGTCACTGCCTGCCACTCACATCAGGTAGCTCCCTCGCCCTCTCCCCCAGCCCTCCTTGCCTGTTTCTCTTCCACCTGTGTGTCCTTCTCTTCCAGGGGCAAGTGCAGCGTCACCCTGCTCAACGAGACTGAGTCGCTCAAGTCCTACCTGGAACGCGAGGTGAGGCCCAGCCCATGTCAAGCACCCTCTCATCGGGCCTGGGTCCCTCTCCACCCACAGAACCCTGAGACCAGCATGAGGGAAGCAGGGGGTGCAACCCAGTGGGTAGCTGCAGGCGTCCTGGGGTCCATTTCCTTCAAGATGACCCATGTGATGAAGCCCCACCCAGGACTCTGGGGATGGGGTGCATGGCCCCCAGGGGGCTCCCAGCTGGCTCCTTGCAAGGGCTTGGTGGGTGTCACACAGAGAATGGACAGAACTCTGTGTAGGGCATGCCTGCCCCTGGCCCAAGGTAACCTGCAGGCCAGCTGAACAAGGGCCTTGGCCACTATTGGTGTTTGGGGATGCTGATTCTTGTGTAGAGACTCTGTACATTGTAGGGTGGTAACCCCAGATGCCACACCCAAGTTGTGATAACCTAGTACCCGGGAAGCTGTGTGAACTGGGTGGGAAGGTCAGAGCTCCTGGGGCCAGGCGGACCAGGGAGCTGGACAGTAGGCAGGGGCCCTGTCACTTCTGTTGGGGATGTGTGTGGCCTGAGGGATACCTGGGTGTAGGAAAGGGCAGGTGTGTCTCCTGGGCTGTGGTCTCATGGCCTGCACAAAGCCCATCCCCAAGTAGGCCCCAAGCTCAGCCCTCTGCCCACCTCACAACCTGGTTCCTCCCATGTGCAGCCCCTGAGGAAACTGAGTCTGCCCGTGGGACGCCACTGAGAGTTCAGCCACAGCCCCTCCTACCCCAAAGATCCCAGTGGCTCTGGGCATGAGGAGGCCATGGCAGTCCCTGTGCCCCTGGGTCAGGAGCCATAGCAGGCTGGGAGGGTCAGTGGAGAGGGGCCTGGGCTAGGTGTCCCCAAGGGCTGCCCAGCTTCCCGGGAGCCCAAAACCTTGGAAAGGTCCCTACTTTGCAGCGAGGGGTACTTGGGGAGAAGCCCTGGTGCAGCCACATGGAGTGACACTGAGAAGAAGTTCCTGAGGATGTGTGTGAACAGAGGGCTGGTGGTGTCACAGTTATGTGTTGATAAGCACGGTGACCATCCTGGTTGCTGCTGTCTCGGCCCTGAGGCCTAAGGGTCCTTTGGTGCCTGTTCCTACTCCCTGTTAGGAAGTGTAGGTTCCAAGCCATGAGCAAACCCAGGCTGCCCTGCTATCTTCTGCCTGCTGGGCACCTGTGCCTGGGACAGCCCTGTTCACTGAGACCTCAGGGGCTCAGGGAAGGAACGCTGAAGACCTGGGAGGTGCAGAGGCCCATACCCTGGGATGGGTGCCCCTGCCCAGGCTTGTGATAGCCCGAGTACATTCCCCACAGATAAGCTCATTAGGCAGTCACAGAGCTTGGGCGAGCGGAAGCCAGCAGAGAAGGTATTCCAGAAGTGGGCCCACTTGACCACATGGGTGGAGAGGAGCCAGGGCAGGGCCTCTTGCCTCTGGCTGGCTGTGTCCTCACAGCCCAGCTCTTGTGCCCTGGTCGTATGTGGCATGCCATGTGAACATCCAAATATAGCCACGAGGGAAGTCAGTTGGTTTGAGAATGGAAGCTGGGAGCGGGGCAAGGCTTGGAAAATAGCCAGGAGTCGAGGGTGGCACAATGGAAGCATGAAGTCCCGGAGAAGCTGGGGCACCGCAGCAGGGCTGGGCACAGGCCAGGTTCACTCTTCAGGACTGAGCCGCTCAGGACCTTTGCAAGGAACATGACCCTGGGGGTAAAATGCAGGATATGGAAGAATGAGAAAAGGCTGTGGCTGTGAGTTCCATCCCGGGGATCTGGGGCTGAGCTTGGAGGTGACCGCAGGCCCTGAGCCCCCTGAGAGAAGCTGTGCATTGAGAAAACTGCCCCTCTGCGCGCTGCAGCCTGTGTTCTGGGTGCATTCCCAGGAGCCCTGGAGTGCTTGTAACTCTGACACGCTTGTGTATAAATTCAATTTTCAAATTGTTGCTGTGGACAGAAAGGCAGTGGCTCTGACCATGGCACCTCCTGTCAGGCTCTTGTTGGGTCCTTCTCAGCTCTGAGCAGATGGGCATCCTTGGTGGCAGTGTCTTGCACCTTCCTCTTCACACGCTTTATTTCTCTTGCTGCTGTGGCCGACCTCATCTGCCCCAGGTCCCAGGGCTGAGGGCACATCTGACACCTGTCTTGTGTGGTGTTTTTCAGGATTTCTTCTTCTATTCTCTAGTCTACGACCCCCAGCAGAAGACCCTCCTGGCTGATAAAGGGGAGATTCGAGTGGGAAACCGGTACCAGGCTGACATCACTGACCTGTTGAAGGAAGGTAGGGCGCAGGCTGGGGACCATGGTGGGTCTGCTAGGGGTAGCGCCGTTGTGGGGAGGAGGCTGGGATGCCCACCAGGAGGGAAGCCCTGCGAGGGCTGGGGTGAAGATGCCTGAGACGCCTGTGAACGGTATGCCAGGCCAGTGCTGCCCCCACCCACATCGTCACAGCCAGGAAGGACCAGGACCGCAAGCCCCAGAACTCCAGCGCCACACATGTCAGTTGGGCCATTGCTAGTTAGTGGGTTGATTTTGTTTGTTTCCTTTTGACAGCTCTTGTGACCCTTAAACCTTTTTTTCTCTGCAGTTTATTTTTCAAGAATCCACTGGCTTTTTTGTATATGTGAGGCCTGTCAGGAGGCTGGGGAGGCAGTTGCTGTCCTTGCCCCTCTCGGAACCTTCAGTTCCACAGGCGTGGGTGCACGCCCCACCCCTTCCTTCTTTGCTGGAGAGCCACCCTTCATCTCCTGGTGGGACTGCTGGGGCCTGGCTCTGTCCCGTGACATTTGGCAGGGGTTAAGCATCCTGTGCAAGTGCTCGTCAGCCCCATGGGGCTCAACGTTCTGGGAGACTAGGATCCTCTTGGGGAGTGCGTCTGAGTCAGGATGCAGCTTTCAGAGTGTCCTGCACATCTGTGTGTGCAGAAGGCTCTCCAGGTGGCTGTGCCCTTGGGCATCTTGGGCCTGGGTGGGGAAGTCCCCGAGGGGAAGGCTACTTACTATCTCTGGGTGCGCTGGTAAATGGAGTCTTGGGTCTGGGTTTAGGCCCTCAGGCCAAATTGGGGTAGCTTCCGGGCAGCAGGGCTTCAGCCGTGTGTGTTCCCCTCCTAAACAGTGACTGGCTGGTAGAGCTTCAGCCTGGCTCTCCTCATGCCCCAGCCATATTCAGTCCTGATGTTCCACACAAGTCTGTCTTCCTAAAGACCTGGCCATGTGGGCCACCCATCTCTGCACTGCGGACACACCTCTTGGGCTCTGTCCATCTCCCAAGTGGCTGCAGGCCTCCCTGTGCCTTCTGGCTCTGGTGGCTGGGTGCCCACTTCTTCCTCCACCTCCCTGGGGCCTGCTGGGGGTGAGCCAGCCCACACTGCCAGCCCTGTGCCTTGGGTTTGGCCCCCATTTGGACAGTGGAGGTCACAGCAGCTCTTTTGTGGAGTCCCAAGGGTTGGAGGGTCAGTGCCAGTCACAGCAAGTCCTGGGTCCCTGGGTCCTTCTGGCTAAGAGGGTTGGTCCCCAGGAGTTCCCTGGGAGACTGCCTGTGTCTTCTGTCCTTTGTGGAAGCCCTCTGCCTTCCCTCAGATAGGAGACCCAAGGGCTAGGATTTTCTCCTGTCCCCTCCTGGATCTCCATATAACAGATGTTGGACCCTGAGGCAGACCACAGTGTGCTTCCCCCACTTTCTGGGGGCCATGGTGGATCTGCTGGGGGTGACACAGGACTCTCCCCCCAGCTTGTTAAGGAGACACTTTTCTACTTTTTCTCAACTTAGTCATCTAGTGTTTTCTGCTATTAAATTTTTCTCTACTCTTAAAATGTCTGGCTCTTTTGTAGCCTCCTAATCCTGTGGATATAGTACCTAATCTCCCTGAGCTGTTAGATTTTCATTTGTTTGTATGCTGGGGATTGAACCCAGGGCCCAGTGCATGCCAGGCATGTGTTTTACACTGACCGTGCTAACGTAGCTGGGCACGTTTCTGACCTCACTGTGTGTGCCCAGCCCTTTCCCTGTTGGCTTCTATGGATTTTTGTCCTTGTTATGTTGAGGGGGATCCAGGTGAGGCGCTGGGCCGGAGAGGCAGCTGGGAGGGGCTTGCTAGAGGGAGGTCCGGCAGGGCCTCCCATCACCCTGCCATCACCCTGTGCCTGCACTCTGGGGGATCCTCATGGTGTATCCTTTTCCTGAACAAGGCTGGCCCAGTGGCCCTGTAGGCTGCCCTAGCCACCTCACAGTCTCTCATGTGAGGACCACAGAGGTGGGAAGATCTTGAGGGAGGGGTCTTCACCAGGAGCATCTGTCTCCCAGAGCCCGTGTTCCGGATGGCTGCCCCGGTGCCCCTGTGCTCAGTGGAGACTGGGACAGCAGGAAGAGAAGCAGGGCTCACCATGCTGGGCTGCATTGTAGGGAAGGGGCCCAGGAGAGGGGCCAGATGTGAGCCCCAGCGCCTCCTCCCTTGCCTTGCAGCTTTGCCACCTCCTGCTTGTGGCAGGCCTCTGCTGCAAGATGGCCTCACCATCTGGTTTGTTTTGTTCTGTTTTTGCAGTACTGGGGAGTGAACCTAGGTCCTTCACATTGAGCTATATTTCCAGCCCTGCTGTTAGATTCTTATTTTTGTCCAGGCTGGGCTGGACCTTACGATTCTTCTGCCCCATTTTCCCAGAGTGTTGGAATTCCAGGTGTGCATCACCATGTCTGGCTTGCTGTCCTTTTTAAGTGATATGAAATTGCCTATTTACCTTTGATGTGTTTGAAATTTTAAAGGAACTGTGAGAAGATAGTTTAGGGCATGGTATGCAGCATTTTAGCTGAGAACCTGGGATGCCAGGAGATGAACCACATCTTCCCCGGCACATCCTGGCCCCAGCAGAGTGATTTTAGATCATAGTATACACTAGGAAAGAGACCTACCCATGGCTATGGAAAATCCTGCTGGGTCCATCCTACGCAGCCTGGAAGTAGCCCCAGGGCCATGAGTTCAAGGGCAGTGGTCACATTTAATCCTCCTGGCTTTTATGCCCACATCTGAGCTCTGAGCTTGCCTTCCAAGACCCTCTTGTTGACTACTGACTGGGCACAGTTGAGGCTGCCTAGCCCTCAAGGCAGGGCCCAGGAGATGCTAGTCCTGAGCGAGGATCAGATGTTTTCTTGGAGACATCCAGCTTGGCTTCAGCCTAAGAGATTGCCCTGGGCCCTGACCTGGGGCCTGGTTCCCTAAGAGGCCCTGTGCTTAGTCATGAGGCGCATTGCTGCCAAGGGCCAAGGGGGTGCCGATTAGATCTTCTGCGATTAGATCTTCTGTGCAGCGTGAAGCTTGATACCCACTAAATTATGAATGCAGCACTTGGGAGAGTTGGACAAAGGCTGATTGTGGAATTTTTCCTGAGGCCTTCCCAGAGTCAGGCCGGGCTAGCTTAGGACATAAGTGCCCCTGGGGCCTCTTCTGTGCATAGTTAGTGTGACCATTCTGGAGATACAGGGCTGCATCTTGGCCACCTCATCACTGATGTTCTGCAACAGTCTCTAGTGGCTTTGGCAGGACATTTGCACTGAGGATGCTGGTTGAAGGCACATGGGATCTGTTATTTCTCACAGCTGCATGTGAATCTATGGTTTCTCAAAATAAAAATCTTGATTAAAACTTAAAAGTGAGTGTTTCTCTGCCCCTTTGGGGGCAGCTGTCAGAGCCCACAGGCCCGCCTTTGCTGCACTTTCGAGCGGGCCACTCCTAGCCCCAGTGTGTGGGGCGCGTGTGCACCTATGTGCAAGCCCAGCTCCATGGTCACACAGCTGCGCTTCATCTCCAGCTCCTGGGTGGGGCTGTGTGGGCCTGGGGCGCAGACTGTGACCCATGGTGGCCTTCCAGGGTCCTCCTGGCAGCCTTCTCCAGCCTCACCACACTGCACTTATTCTGTGTAGGGGAGGAGGATGGCCGCGACCAGTCCAAACTGGAGACCAAAGTGTGGGAGGCCCACAACCCACTTGTAGACAAGCAGATTGACCAGTTCCTCGTGGTGGCCCGGTGAGTGCTGCCTGACCAGGGCAGACAGCAGGGGGCTTGGCCTGGAGCTGGAGCCCCAGGTGGGTGCTGAGGACATGAGGGTTCTTATGTTTGGGCAGGAAGCTGTGCCTTGGCCCCTGGCCCCCCGATGGCCAGGCCACCACTGGTATTAACCTTCCTCTGGGCATGGAAGCTAGACAACCAGGGCAGGCGTGGCTCTGCGGGCTGGGCTCTGTCCTGCCTGTGCTCCTCCCAGGATCAGGCTGCCATCTGGCATGGAGCTGTCACCTTCTGCCCTGCTAGAGAGGGGATGGGAGATGCTAAAAGGAAGGAAAGGGCTGGGCCCTGGGTAGGCAGTTATAGTTAAGGAACTTTGCCAGGGCCTGGGAAGAAAGGCTGCCTGCCTGTCTTGTGGGGAGCTTGGCACCTTGGTCCCCAAGCTCAGGCAGCTCCTGAAGCAGACATTTTCCTCCAGCCTCATGGCTCCACCCTCGTGGGTAGAGAGTTCCCCCAGCTTTCTGCCCCTGGATGCATGCACTGTGTGCACTCCTGTGCCACTGCACTGACTAAGCCGCCTTCATAGTTTCCCAGGCTTCTGGGAGCAGAGCCCTGCAGGCCCCTGACATGCCTGGTGGGGCCCCAGGCCATCTACTCTGATGGTCAGTCTGTCTCCTCCTCCCCAGCTCTGTGGGCACCTTCGCACGGGCCCTGGATTGCAGCAGCTCTGTGCGACAGCCCAGCCTGCACATGAGTGCTGCCGCAGCTTCCCGAGATATCACCTTGGTGAGTAGGCTCCTGCCACCTCCCCGCCCTTGCGAGGCTCTTCCAGTGTGTGGGGAGGGTGTTGGGGATGGGGACGCCCCCAGGGCCTCGGAACAGCATGGGCCCAGGTGACCCTGCTGTCTTGCTGCAGTTCCACGCCATGGACACGCTGCACAAGAACATCTATGACATCTCCAAGGCCATTGCAGCCCTTGTGCCACAGGGTGGGCCGGTGCTCTGCAGGGATGAGATGGAGGAGTGGTCGGCATCCGAGGCCAACCTTTTTGAGGAAGCCCTGGAAAAATATGGGAAAGATTTCACAGACATTCAGCAAGATTTTGTAAGTGCCACAGGCAGGGACAGAGGGTGGCCAGCTGGGCCCTGTGTCCTTATGGGCTGTAGGGGACACTCTGGGAAGCTGCATGTGCCCATCACAGCCAGAGCCTGTACCTTATCCTGGCCCCTCCTGTCCCTGCCTGGCAGGAGCAGCACATGACAAGGACAACGGTCCTCCAGGTGCTCACCTAGTGACCTCCTCACAGGGACTTAGCAGTGCTTCTGCACCCCCCACCTCAAACATTTTTATGTTGTTCTTACTCCTCCCTCATGTCCAACCTGCAAGCCTCGCAGTTCTTCAGTGGAATGCCTGCCTTTCCATGTGGGCAGCACCTGCGCCCTCTGGGACCACACTCCTAAGTGCCTCTAAGGACTGAATACACTTGAGTCCATCAGAAAGAACAACCCCACCACTGTGGCAAAGCCCACCAGGCCACCTCAGAGGAAGAGCATATCTCTGGGTGGCTGGGCCAGCCAGACCACCTGCAATGAGGAGGCCAGGCTGTCAGGGCCCAGGACGGAGTGGGACCTCTGCTGCCCCACTAGGAGTGGTAGGAAACAATTACAAGCCCAGCCAGGGTGGCAGAGCCAAGGATGCAGAGTACCAAGGAGGCGGGTGGGGTGGGGTACAAGCCTGAGGGCCCCTGCTGCCCAGGTGAGTTGGGGAGAGCCTCGGCGGCAGTGGTGGCTAGTAGAGAGAGGACTGCTCGGGGAGGAGGCTAGCTGCTCCCTGACCAGCCCAGAGTCAGGGGCCTCTGCCAGGCCGAGAGACACATAACTTGGCCAAAAAATAAAGGAGCAAAACTTCCTCAGAAAAGAGAGCAAGAAGGTGAGGTCTAGAAATAAATTGTGTCTGATAGACTCCTGATGGAGCAGAATTTGAAGGGGACAATTTTTTTTGAGGGGAAAATGCCACATGCTGTGAGGCGGAGAAGCCTTGGCTTCAGGAACCCAGATGTCGCTCGGGAGTGCAGGGGTGCCTGCAACAGGCACCATCTCTGCCTGTCAGGCCTGGTAACTGAATACAGAAACAGTTCTGCATTAACAACAAGATGGCTCCTTAGGTAACTGCTGCCACAGAACCGACTTGTACGTCTGTTCATAGAGCACAGTGGCATAGTCAGTGAACACCAGAGAAGGAGCGTCATGGTCAAGAGTTTCCACGGTTAGGGATTGAAAGCCTGAAGCCCGGGGTTGGAGCTGCAGCTCTGGTAGAGTGCTCTTGGGCTCTGTCCCAGCACTGCACATGCACACATGCATGCGTGCACCCTTCCATCCTCAGAAAGTAAAGGCAGCGCTCTAAATAAGAGCTCCGTGTTGGAGTCAGGAATGCCCTGGTGAGAAGACAGCAGACCCAGAACACCTGGGTTGAGATCCTGCTGTGTCCAGAAGAGTTGGCGTCTCAAGCAGTGAAGCTGAAGAATTTCAGGAAGGATGGAGGCTGTGGAAGGAAGCCACAGAGAAGAGGTGTGAGGAAATTGAGCCCAGCCAGAATGCCCAGCAGCTCTTGAGACGTGTCTGATATGGGGGGTGGACCCTGCCAGCCTCTGTCCAGCATCTTGCCTGTCTGGTCCTCCTGCCTGCAGTACAGGACCTCTGAGACTGAGTGACAAGAGGAACAGAAACTTAGGACATGCAGTTCTGACGGCCGAAGTCCAAGCTCCAGGGCCGTATCTGTTGAGGGCTCTCATCCTCTTGTGATCACAGGCAGAGAGGGCAGTGAGCACACGGCTGAGTGCTTCTTATCTCTGATCCGTCATGATGGCGGTGCCCTCAGACTCTGTTACCCCTGAAGGTTCCGCTCTGATGCTTCCTAGTGGTGGTCAGATTCCAGCGTGAGTCGGGGGCTGGTCAAGCTGAGACACTTTCCTGGATCTTCTGGGACTTTCCTGAAATTGCTGTGTTCAGCACTCAGCTTGAGGGAGCCCTGCTCTCATGTCCCCAGTTGGTAGGGGTCCAGCCACAGCACCCAGTACTGCTTGTCCCTGCTACCCTCCTCCATAGCCTATCTGGGCAGCAGCCCCTGCCTGTCCCTGCCCCTCGTGATGTGTCCTTCTCGCCCCAGCTCCCGTGGAAGTCGCTCACCAGCATCATCGAGTACTACTACATGTGGAAGACCACTGACAGATATGTCCAGCAGGTGAGGGCCGTCCCCGCCCCTGAGTGGAGGAAGGGAGCAGAGGGATGAGGAAGCCAAAAGCACACCCCTATGGACTTCTCCTGACTGGGGCCCTGGGTTGGTTCCTTTGTCTTGGATGCTATGCAAATTTTAGGGTAACTTTTCACACAAGTCAGCCAGAAGGAGGCAGTGCTGGAGACAGCGGTGGTCCCATCCCACTGCTGAGCTGTGGCGTAAGCAGCCAGCTGACCTCTCTGACCCTCTGTTTTGTTTTAAGAAACGCTTGAAAGCAGCCGAAGCAGAGAGCAAGTTAAAGCAAGTTTATATTCCCAACTAGTAAGTCCTGTCCCTGTGTCTTGGGCTGGCAAAGGTGGGTTGTGGGCACAGCCTGTGGATCCATTGGGTCCACTGGCAGCCTGGGGCTCCTGTGTCACCTGGCTGGGAGTCTGGGATAGCCCTGGAGGGTGCTGTGGTGCCTGGGGCCTTTGCTCTGGTTCTTCAGGCCTGCTAGTTGGTTGGGCAGGGTAGATCGGGATCCCAGCCTTTGTGGCCCAGCGTTCGAGCTGGGCTTGGAGCTCGGCATGCTGGGGCATGGAGAACAAGTCCTGCTCCATGGTGGCCACTGCTAGGGATGTGCAGGGGAGGGCTGGGGACGCAGGGACACAGGTCTAGATGGCTCTGCCAGGCTGCTGTGACCCACCCCATCCCCCTTTCAGCAACAAGCCAAACCCGAACCAGATCAGCGTCAACAATGTTAAACCCAGCGTGGTGAATGGCACAGGGGCACCAGGCCAGAGCCCTGGGGCCGGCCGGGCCTGCGAGAGCTGTTACAGTAAGTGCCTGGCCAGCACCTGCCTGGGGCAGCAGGGTCATGGGGACACCACTGCTGTGTCCCAGTGGATGCTGTGGCCTGCCCTGGAGGGCCTGCCTATGACAGGGCTAGTGATGTGTGGGTGTGATTGGGCAGGTCTCTCCGGGAGTGGGGGCTCCCTTGGGTAGGTGTGGGGGACCCTGCTCCTGCCCTGGGTGGGGGGAGGAGGGGGACATGGTGGGTGGGGACACTGTGGAATGCTCTCTGCACCGTTGGTTCTGCTTAAGAATCCGTCTATTTCCAACTTTGTTGTCCGTAGCCACACAGTCTTACCAGTGGTATTCTTGGGGTCCCCCTAACATGCAGTGTCGCCTCTGCGCATCTTGTTGGACATATTGGAAGAAATATGGTGGCTTGAAAATGCCAACCCGGTTAGATGGAGAGAGGCCAGGACCAAACCGCAATAACATGGTAAGTGAGACACACCTGCCTGCCTGTTGAGTGCCAGCCTTGGTTCCCTTGCCCCCAGTCATGGCGCTGTGTCTGGGCGGTGCGCCCCCTTCCGCAGAGTCCTCACGGCATCCCAGCCCGGAGCAGCGGGAGCCCCAAGTTTGCCATGAAGACCCGGCAGGCCTTCTACCTGCACACCACCAAGCTGACGCGGATTGCCAGGCGCCTGTGCCGTGAGATCCTGCGCCCGTGGCATGCCGCCCGCCATCCCTACATGCCCATCAACAGTGCGGCCATCAAGGCTGAGTGTGAGTGTCAGTGGGAGGGAAGGACGGCACAGTCCATGGCCCTGAAAGTGGCTGATTTCCGGTGTGCGCCGTTCCTTCCCCTGGGACGGAGTCAGGGTGCAGGTGTGGGCCTGGCTCCTAGGGGCCAGGCCCTTACCCTCTGGTCCCTCACAGGCACTGCCCGGCTGCCCGAGGCGTCCCAGAGCCCGCTGGTGCTGAAGCAGGTGGTACGGAAGCCCCTGGAAGCCGTGCTCCGGTATCTGGGTAAGTGGGGGGCACCCAGCTGTGCGTTCCCAGGCCCACAGCTCCTCCACCCACGGGACAGTCTCCAGGGCTGCCCTTTCCGGTGTCCTGCCCCATGCCAGGCTCAGGCAGATCCAGCTGGGCCTGTGCTGTCCCTGACCCTTCCTGGCTGTGGCAGGGGTGAGTACCTGCTGCCCACAAGGGGGCTCCGAAGGCCCTCAGGGGGACACTGAGACCCCAGCCAGAAGTGGTGTGCTCTGGGAACTGGGCCAGTTGGCCAGGGCAGGAGTTCTCACCACAGTGCTATGCTGAGTGGAGGTGACTGTCCAGGAAGGACATTCCAGAACCATGAGCTAAGTGTACTCCACATGGACACAATTGGCTTTGGCATTGGCCCCTGTCCACAATGGCCCTTGGCCCCTCGGCCGGCCCCACTCCTGCTCTGGGGGCCGTTTGTCTGGTATCTGGCCAGTAGCCAGCCTCTGTCTCAGCTCTGGTGGTCTGGATGTAGCGCTGGCTGACGGGCCTGCTGTGCGTATGGCCATATCCAGATCCTGGCACTGCTCGCCCTTCCCCAGCCGGCTGCCAGGCCATCCCTGCCAGGTTGCCGCTCTGTGGAGGTAGGCCTGGTGCCCCTTCTACTGCGGGCATTCTGAGCCCCCGCCCCAGCGTCTGGGCTGTGCATAGTGAGTGTCCCCTTGGCTTGGCTGGGCCACTGGGGTCCGGATGGGCCTTGCGGGCTGGGCGGGCTGCTGTCTCTGGGATTGCCAGATGACAACCCTCCCTTGCTGTTCTCACAGAGACCCACCCCCGTCCCCCAAAGCCTGACCCCGTGAAGAGCACATCCAGTGTCCTCAGCAGCCTGACCCCTGCCAAGTCGGCCCCTGTCATCAACAATGGCTCTCCTACCATCCTGGGCAAGCGGAGCTACGAGCAGCACAATGGTGTGGACGGTGAGTCCGGTGGATGCCCACCCTGACACAGAGGCTGGGCAGGGTCTGCTGGCCCATGGCCTCCTGGCCCTTGGCTCACTCAGCCCAGTCTTGTCTGGCTCCTATTGACCATGTTTTCTCTCCTCTCTCTCCCGGCCCTTGGCGCTGCCAGGCAACATGAAGAAGCGCCTCTTGATGCCCAGTAGGGGTAAGGCCCGGGCGGCCACTGGTGGGTGCTGTGGCTAAGCCCCATCGTGATGCCTGTGTGTGCTGTCTCCTCGCGTGGCGGGTGGCGTGGGGCGCATCCAGGGGCAGTCCACATGGGTCCAGTGCGGCCACACGCCCCCACGAGCTCCACTTGGCATTTGGCAGAACGCTCATGAGCCTGGGACTCCGGCCATCAGCCCCTCCCAACTCATGCCTTGTTAGTGGACTGTCCTTGCATGCGTGGCCCTGGTGTCCCCACCACCATTGTGCTGTGACTTGCCCGCATGCCTCAGCCTTGCTCGTGAGGCCACCTGTGCTGCCTGCAACCCCTTTGCGCACCCTGCCAGTGGGGATAGCAGAGATGAGTGGGGGCTTCCACAGTGGCTGGGGGTGGTTGGGTGGGCTCATGCTTTGTCGCCTTCCCTCTGCGGACCAGCCTGCGTGCCATCACTGCACTGCTGGAGTGGGGGTGCAGGACCCCTGACCTCTCTGGGAGGAAGTGTCGGTCAAGTCTGTGTTGTGGCATGGTGGCCTGGGGAGAACTGTTTGAAACCCATGGATACCCAGGCCTAGGGTTTCTGTGCGGCCCCTGCCGCACCAGGGTCAGCAGAGTTGGCCTGCCCAGGCTCCTCCTGGCTTTAGGCCAACTTGGTGGCCCAGCGAGCCAGCTTGGGGCCCAGGAATCGGTGGCCATCCAGCCACATCTCTGCCTTGGATGCTGCCTTTGGAAGCCCTGCAGATGTTCTTAGCTCAGGCTTCCACCTGGACCCATGGCCTCTGGCCACCCATGCCCCTCTCCCTGTTGGTTACACCCCACGACAGGAAGTCTGGGAAGGGTCTTCCCAAACCCTCAGATCTTATAGACATAGAAGCAAGCTCTCAGTTGCTGGTCTTTTTTGTTTTGTAAAAAGCTGTTCACAGACAAGCTAAAGGTCTGTTTATTCCTGTTGAATTTTTCAAAACCCACATGCTAGTGCCAGCGTTTGGTCCCTGAGGTGTGTCCTGTGCTGAGCAGCCCTGGGAAGTGGCCCCTGCCTACCCTTGTGAGCCACTGTGTTGGCTTGTGCCTGGGTAGGGTGGCTCCCAGCTCAGAGGGGTAGCTGCAGGAGGTAGTGCCAGTCTTCAAGGGCTGAGGGCCCTGCCTGGCTGGGTGGAGATGGCCCCGCCTCAGTGGTCCGGCTTCTGGGGGTTGCTGCAGGGAGGCCAGGGCTAAGGGCATTGGTATGGGTGGCCCTGTCCAGCCTGAGCAGGTGTGAGCTCAGGCCAGGGGCTGGCTGCCTGTACCATGGGGCCTTAATGCACTAACTGCTGCCCCGCACCATCTGCCACTCTGTCCCCATCTGCCTGGGCTGCCCACCATGCATGCTGCTCACTAACACTAGCCTGTGTCTTCTCCCTCTGCCGCGTTCCCCTGGCAGGCACTTACCTGGGTAAGTAGCTGTGGCACTGGTGGCCTCCCTGGTCACAGGGTTGGCTGGCATCCCTGCAGGCTCCATGAGCGGGCTGGGCTCTCCATGCTCTGAGCTTCAGGCCACCCACCTGTGCCCTGCCCCCGCCCCATGGGAGCTAACCCAGCTGCCCAGGAAGAGCCAGGCCA
The DNA here is from genome assembly GCF_000247695.1 of Heterocephalus glaber. Next base: position 71,435 of record NW_004624734.1, on the reverse strand, counting down.
GCACAGCAGTCCCTTGTGGGCCCTGGAGAACCACCTTGTATTGCAGGTGGTGTGTGGTAGAGGAGGGGGAGGAGCACCCTGAGTTAAAGGTCGTATGTGGGAGAAGGGTGGGTAGCATCCATTTTGGAGTTAGTGTAAGGGTGGAAGAAGGGTGGAGCACCCTGTGTTGGTGGAGGAGGGTGAGGAACACCCCATGATGGAGGCAGGGGGTTACTCTGCATTGTACGTAGCAGGTGGAGGAAAGTGGGGAGCACCTTATGTTGGTGGTGGTATACAGTGGAAGAAGTGGGAGCACCCCATGTTGGGGCAGTAGGGAGGCTGGGCAGGCTACTCCCCTGAAGGAGAAGACCTCAGCACTTGGGGACCTGGAGGGCCCACACTGAGTGAGGCACCTGCCCTGTCCCCTGTGGGGTAAGCCCTCTAGAGACCAGCCCTGGCTTCTGCTCTCAGGCAGGCTAGGTGGGCCCAGCTGGGGCTCCCTAGTGGGATGGTGAGCTCTGGTGCCCAGACTTTGACCTCTCTGCCTCACTCCAGTGACATTCCTCCCAGGCCCTCAATCAGCACATCCCTGGGGGCCATGGCCCAAGTCTGGCCCAGTCTGTGGGCAGCTCTGCCTTCTGGGGTGTGAGTGCTTGCAGAGGGGCCTGGGGTGTGCTGCTGAATTGGCAGCTGTGCCCTGTAGAGCCTGCTTACTGTGAATGCCAGGCTTCATCTGCCCCGGCTCCACTGGAGGCTGGCGGGCAGCCTGCTTTGGCCCAGGGAGCTTTCTCTGTCTGTGCCTTCTGTTGGCCAGCACAGAGCTGTCCCCAGAGCCTGAGGGCCATCTCCATGGCTGTATGGGTAGGCTGGGATGCAGGGGAGCTGAGCACCCACATCCTCATCTCCAGGCTGCATCCTGTGCCCATCGAGGGCCATCTGCAGTGTGAGGAGATCATGCCCATCTCAGCCTCATCTCTGCCCTTTTCTCACCAGGTCTGGCAAACCACGGACAGACCAGGCACATGGTAAGAGGGACAGTGGTGGTGTGGCGCAGCTCACATGGCACCAAGTGCACACAGCTGTTTGCTCTGTGCTTGGGAACATCTGGGAGGCTGGGTGGAACCCAGGAGGCCATGCCAGGCCCAGCCATTCTGGGCCTGAATAGCCCTCAAAGAGCTCCTGCCTTTCCTGAGCCAAGTCTGCTGGCTGCATATTGGCAAAATGGGTTGGCCTGGACCTGGCTGCCTGAGGCACTGTTCCTGGGGTGTGGGATGCCACGCGGAGGCCCAGAGGCTGCCTCACGCCCCTCCTCTGCTCCAGGGACCAAGCCGTAACCTACTGCTCAACGGAAAGTCGTACCCCACCAAAGTGCGCCTGATCCGGGGTGGCTCGCTGCCCCCTGTCAAGAGGCGACGGATGAACTGGATTGACGCCCCCGATGACGTGTTTTACATGGCCACTGAGGAGACCAGGTGGGGCCCGTCCTGGGGCACAGGCGGGGGATGGGCAGGGCATGCGGCCACCTTCCAGCCCTCACAGCCCTTACTCCCATTCACAGGAAGATCCGCAAGCTTCTCTCATCGTCGGAGACCAAGCGTGCTGCCCGCCGGCCCTACAAGCCCATTGCCCTGCGCCAGAGCCAGGCCCTACCGCTGCGGCCACCCCCGCCTGCGCCGGTCAACGACGAGCCCATTGTCATCGAGGACTAGGCCGCCTGCCCACAGCCCACCCAGCCCTCCGCCAGCCCCCTTGCCCGCCCGTGTCTTCGAGGCCTGCACGGCTGGGTGGCCTCCTCCCCTGCCAGCGCTGCCCACCTACCCTGCACCCTGCGTTTCAGTAGTGCCCCACCTCCTGCCCTCCTGCGCAGAGACAGCTCCTTCGGCGGATGTTGGGGAAGAAGTGTGCTTTAACTTATTCCAAGAACGCCAAGGAGTTGTTTTTTAGCTTTGTGTTTACCTTTTGGCTGGAGCAGAGAGGAGGGTGGGCCCCAGCCCTGAGTGCTGTGGGGCTCTTGCCTGGGGCCAGGCCCAAGGTTTTTGTTGTGTTCTGTTGAAGGTGCCATTTTAAATTTTATTTTTATTACTTTTTTTGTAGATGAACTTGAGCTCTGTAACTTACACCTGGAATGTTAGGATCGGTGCAGCTGAAGGTGGTGGCCAGGCTGCCTGGTGGGGTTGGCCCCTTGTCTTTTCAAATAATTTTCATATTAAACAAAAACAAAGAAAAAAAAATCTCGTAAAAAAGAAAAAACCCAGCCAGCCCTTCTCTGTGTCTTTTGTTCTCACCTCTCCAGCCTCAGGCTCTTCCTGCCCCGAGCACCTCTGAGGACTCCAGGCCCTGCCTGGGCAGGTTGGAACAGGACGCCTCCCTAGGTGGTCCCAGTGCCAGGGCCCTCCCACCTAGCCCTCCGAGGCAAGTGGGCAAGCTGGGCTGCTGGCCGTATGTGGAGCAGCTGGGCCCTGAGGTGAGCTGAGTGAGCCAAGACGGCAGCAAGGGAAGCCAGATGTAGCACACGCCTGTAATCACGGCCCTTGGGGGGAGGGGAGCTGAGGCAGGAGGCTCGCCAGAAGTTCGAGGCCAGCCTGGGCTACATAATGAGTTCAAGGCCAGCCTGAACTCCATAGTGAGACCCTGTCCCAAAACAAAAAAAAGACTACAGCAAGGGGCTGACCCTGCCACCAGGACTGTGTCTCAGGGTTGGGCCCCACTCGGGCTCCACCAGAGCCCTGTCCCTGTGACTGCATCCAGACCTTTCTCAGGCTTGCTGAGATCTCACTGGCAGGCTCTGCTTGGAAGCCCTCCATTTGCTTGTCTCCTGCGCCTACCCTCGCAGGCACTGGGACAGGTGCAGGCAGACCAGCTGGGGCGAGGAATCTGGGCTCCAGAGCCTGCCCTGAGGCTTTGCCCTCTAGTTGGCCCCTCTGGGGGTCAGTGGGCTCTGCCTCCTGCCCCCACCCCACTCAGGCACCTGGGATGTACAGAGACCTCGAATTAAAATAGAAACCACTTCTGCTCCTGCCGTGGGACAGAGATAAGGGGGCGCCTGCCTCCGTGACAAGCCCTGGGTGTTGAGGACGTGACTGCAGTGCACACACTACCCATCCTCCCATGATCCCTGGGTCAGCAGTCTGCCCTTCAGTCCTCAAGAAAGCCTCTGAGGCCTCTTTCAACTTGGGGGTCTAGAAGAAGGGAAGGGGCTCTGGACCTGCCAGCCTGGCGCCCTTCCCCTCCTCAGTCACTGGCTTCTCCGAAGCCTGGCCTTTCCTGGAGACATTGGGTATGGGCAAGGGCAGGCTCAGCTTTGCCCTGAGGAGACTGGGACCCCCTCCCACCTGGGTCCGTACCCCCATCCCTCCATGCTGGCTGCACTGTCCACTGCAGGGCCAAGCTCCTGCCACCTGTGTCTGCCACCTGCCACCTGTCTCCCAGCTGCTTGGAGGTCTGAGCTTAAAACTGGGGGCTGGGCACAGGTGGGGAGGGCAGGGGCCCAGGAATGGGTTTCCCAGCTTTGTTGTCCCCACAGCCCAGGACAGGCCTTCCCAAGACAGCAGGTGGTCATGCCTCAAAAGGTTGGGGGCTGCCTGGAGATCTCATGACAGCCTACCTGTCCTGCCAAAGCTGTACCCCACAGTACTGCCCAGCCTGGGCCTCTCCATCTACCACTGGGCCAAACCTGGGTTCCCTGCAGCAGAGCAGGACTGGACCACAGGGCACCATGTTGCTCGGGGGTGGTCTGGTGGGGGGACCTGCCCAGTGCCTGGTGCTCTGACCTGGCCACTCAGGCTCCTGCCCATTTCCCTTGGACTCAGCCCTTTCCCATACCAGGAGTCCATCTGACCCTGTCACTGCCCAGCCTGTCAACCTCCATGGCCATGAGACGAGGCCAGGACCACTGCTCAGTGTCCCCTGACCTGTGGCCCTTCCCACAGACCCAGAAGAGCCCCTTAGCACCAGGGAGCCTCTTTTGCCCCCTCCCCACCTATTCCTCTGCTGCCACCCTTTGGCCCCATCCACCCTTTGGACTGGTACCCTCAGGGGCCCCTCCTAGAAGACCCCTGTCCCCAGCCAGTCCATCCTTAGAGCCATCCTACAAATATCAATGTGGGGTGGAGTTGAGAGGGTGGTCCAGGCAGACCTGGAGGACATAGTGATGAGTACACCGGGTGGGGCCCAGCGGCCATGAATTCAGCCTGAGCGAGGAGCAGGCTGTGGGTGAAGGGCCTTGCCCATCGTCTCCAGCCTTGCTGGCATGCATCCAGAGGTGCCCAGGGGAAGCTGGTCAGGCTGGTCAGTCAGGCTTTGGGGGTGCATGTGTTTCAGGCTTCTGTCGCCATGGAAATGGCAGTGTCTGTAGGCTAAGGAGGGATGGGCCCCCCCACGGAGCCCAGGAAGACAGTCACCATAACCCCTGGTTTCCGAGGGCCCTGGAACAAAACACACCACACCAAGGGCCTAGAGGTGGTAACGAGGCCTGTCCTTGGCTGGGCAGGTGCACCCAGCAGGGGAAACGAAGCCGACCTCAGAGTTTGTCAGGGCCTTGCAGACACTGTGGGGCGGGGCTGGGCGGGGGCCACTGTGTGCAGTTGGCTGCCCAGACTGGGCCTAGTCATCAAGGCTTTCAGTGGGTGGAGGACGTTTGTCCCCCAGGCCCAAGGGCCCAGCTTGAGCTCAGAGAAGGGCTGGTGGGTCCAAGGTTGGTCCCGAGTTGGTACCTCCTGCTGGGCGCCAGGATGAAGCAGGAGAGACGGGAGTGGTCAGGCAGGCAAGGCCCGGGGGAGAAAAAACTAGGAGTCGGGAGGAGTTCCTGAAGGCTGGCAGGGTAGGAGCCTCGATCTGACTGGCAGGTCCCTAGCTCTGCCGCCCATAGGATGCCTGGGGCCAGGATGGGTGCGGCCGGGGTCCTGCCGCCTGGGATCTCGGCAGGTGTCAGCCCACATCCCTGGCACGGGTGGGTGTGCGTGGGAAGGAGCTTCGGAGCTCGAGCGCCCTCTCACCCCTCCCGTCCCCTCCCATGTGATCAGTGCTGTTTTTGGAACTAGCAGCGCCCCCCCCCCCCAGCCCGCAGCCCGTCTTCAGCACCACA
>NW_004624734.1:14332-66273 GCF_000247695.1 Heterocephalus glaber | reverse complement strand
TCTTCAGCACCACAGACAGGACCGCGGCGCCCAGCCCGCCCCGAACTAGCCGCTCCGCTCCAGAGGCCGTTGCTATGGAAACTGAGCAACAAAAGGAGGCGGCGCCGCGCGGCGGGCGGGAATGGGGGTGGGTCTGCTTGCAGCCGGGGCCCTCTCTCTTCGCTAGCTCCCGGGACGCCGGGGCGGGCTCCACGGACCCCGGGCCGGCTCGCGAGGGTGCGCCCTACCGCGGAGCCTCACGATGCCGGAGGAACCCGAGGGAGGAACTCGTGGCCGCGGCCTCCCAGCCTGTACGGGTGGCGCCCGGTTGGGTCTCCCGCCACCCCCAGCAGGTGCGCCCCGCCCGCGGCGCCCCCCCGCTGGTCCCGGTGGGCAGGGTCCCGAGGCCCCGCCCAGGACGCTGAGCCAATGGCGAGCGGGCGGGGGGCGGACGGGAGGCGGGCGGCGGCGCGGAGAGGAGCGCGGGTGCGGGGCGCGGGCTGACCGGGCGTACGGACCATGGCCTCCAAGTGTCCCAAGTGCGACAAGACCGTGTACTTTGGTGAGTGCCGGCCCCGCCACCCCGCCGCGCCCACGAGTGCTGGCTTGCCGCGCTGCCCACGCAGGCGTGGCCGGGGTGGGGCTGTCAGCGCCTGAGCGGCGACGTTGCTCAGCGTGTTCCACTCTGACCATCGCCAAATACGCGGGTGGGCCCGTCAGGGTCGGGCGGGGCAGTGGCCTGAGATGGCCCTCGCTCAGCCTCAGGGGTCCCCGCTATCCCCTCAGCGCCTGGATCCGCCGCCCACCAGCGCGTGGCGGGAGCCGTGACCCCAGCCCCTCCAACGTCTCCCCGGGCCGCGAGGCCAGGGCCAGTGGCGACGCGGTTCTATCCGGGGGAGCGACCTTGGCCTTCGCCTGCCGCGTGTCCCAACGCGCTCTCTTCCCTAGCGAGTTCCCCCTCAGGTTCCCACGGAGGTGGCTGGGGTGGAGCGGGGATGGAGTTGACTTGTAGGTCCCAAGAGCTTGAGAGGGCAGCAGGTGGCCAGGATCCCGGGCTCCTGGAGGTCCGGGCGGAGGGGCACAAGCACAGGTTGACGGAAGGGGCTGGTCTGTCCCCCCAGATGCCCCGAGAACCCCCTCTCCGGTGCTCACCGGCCCCTGGCCTGCTCGTTGTGATCCCTGTGCGGCACCCCCTGCCCTGTTCCTTCTGGCTGCGGCCCTCCCCACTTTGCCACAGAGGGACAGAGTGGGCCAGCCAGAATGGAGGGTAGCAGAAGGGTAGGGTCCCTTCCCTGGTCATCCCAGGAACAATGGTCGGTGGCTAGGATGTGGAGGAGGCCTCTGGACTTCCCTGCTGACTGGAGGAGGAGACTCCACACAGTGGTTTACTCTTCCCACGGGGAGGACCCGGATTTGCTGGGAGTGCTTCTGGCCTGGGCGCCTCAGGGGCTTTCTGCCTCCTCCGCCTCTGCCTCCTGGGGATCTAGCCCAGCCCTCCTCCCTGTTGCAGAGATGGCTCAGGGTGGGGACACTCTCCGGGACCTCCATGTCTCTCCTCTAGGCCTTGCCAGCTCCGGGCTCTCTGGGGCCTGGTCCAACAGGCAACCCGGAAAAGCACTCTGCTGGCTTGGGTTCTCAGCAGGAACACAGGCCCTCAGACCCAGCTGGCTTCTGTCCCGTCCAAGGCAGTGGTAAGGGACTAGCAGGGGTTTTAGGGTCCTGTGCCCCAGCAGACCATGCTGGAGTGGACCCTCTCAGTGGGGACATTCCAGGGGGACCTCAGGGTGCCGTGCCTCTGTGTCCCCCAGAGCACAGGCAGCTTGGGCAGGGAGCTGGCTCTCTCAAAGCCATTAGCCTGATCGATCCTCTGTTCCCAGCTCCAGCCTCTAATGTGGCCATTGACCCAGCCAGCAGTCGGCAGGTCAGCTGTCTGCCCCCACATGGCCCATGTCCTGGAGCTAGCTGAGGCAGCATGCTTCTGGCAGCCTTGAACTGCAGCTGCCACAGCCGCCGATGGCCATCCAGACAACCTCCTTACTGCAGTGCTACCAGAGGGTTCCAGGCCACCAAGGAGGCCAAGCCTGCCTTCCTCCCAGCTGGCCCTGCCTACCCTGGTGCACATAGCAGCCCCGAAGGACCCTGATCAGATATTGCCCTGTGTTGTGGGGACACGCGGGGGTGGGGCAGGGTCCAGGAGGTGGCCTTTGGGCTGTGCCCAGCAGTTTCCCTCAGGGCTTTGGAGAGCCAGAGTCAGCCCCACTGGGGCCACCTGGAGGATCCGGGTTTGCTGCCTCAGAGCAGCTCCCCTGTGGCTCTGGGGTAGATTGTGTCAGGGGTGGGGAGGAAGTCCAGGGGAGGCCTGGCCTAGGAGGGGACACTGTACAACTCAGAGGCACTCAGCAGGGTGGCTGGAGCCTCGCTAGTGACACTTCTCCTGGACGCCTCGTCTGGCTTCTTCCCTGTGGAACTCCGGCTGTGGGCCAGCTCTTCTTCCTGCCCTACTCTCCACCCTTTTCCTGCCTCTGCCTCATGTGGATGCCTGACTTCCGTCCATTGGGAGGTGCCTGGGCATCCCCCCACAGGGTGGGGATGGCAGGCACCTGATCTTCAGCAGCTGGCCTCAGACCTTTGGCGCCCAGGCGGCAGCTGGAGGCAGCAGGGTGGGGGAATCTCAGGGCTTAGGAAGAGGAGGCCAAATATAGACAGATGGGGTTCTGCCTGGGGTCCTATGGGAGGAGGATTAGCTTTCCCAAAGCCCAGACTGAGGGCTTCCCCTCAGCTCAGGGGCCTTGCAGGGAGAGGCCATCAGGAAGAGAGGAGAGGGAGGATAGATGTGGGGGAGGCAGGTGCCAGGGAGAGAGGGCAGGTGTTGGAGGGAGCAGTGCACCCAGGAGTCACAGCAGGCACAGAGGGGTGCTAGGTGCCTGAGCTAGGGTGCGAGGGGCACAGTGCGGCCCGGTGAGTGCAGGGGCCCTGAGCCCACCCCACCCTTTGCAGCTGAGAAGGTGAGCTCCCTGGGCAAGGACTGGCACAAGTTCTGTCTCAAGTGTGAGCGCTGCTCCAAGACGCTGACACCAGGGGGCCATGCAGAGGTGAGTGGGGGAGGGAGGGGTTGGGGGAGGGGCAGGGTCTGCAGCCAGACCCCTGACTCCACCCTCTACCCAGCACGATGGAAAGCCCTTCTGCCACAAGCCCTGCTATGCCACGCTGTTCGGACCCAAAGGTGAGTGGCACAGGGCATGACCTCTGCTGATCTCCAGCAGTCTTGGTGCAGTGTGGGTGCCCTGGCCCCATGGTTCCCAAAAGCCCACCTTGGGTGGGTTTGTGTGCCTGGCCATTGCCCACCCACCCCCAACACCTGCAGGTGTGAACATTGGTGGTGCAGGCTCCTACGTCTATGAGAAGCCTGTCTCGGAGGGTGTTCTGGTCACTGGCCCCATTGAGGCCCCTGCAGCCCGTGCTGAGGAGCGGAAGGCTAGTGGCCCCCCAAGGGGGCCCAGCAGAGGTAAAGTCCTTGTGGGTGGTGGAGGTGGGAGGTTGAGGAGGGACTGCAGTGGGGCCAGGGTTCCTTGGTGGCCCTGACCCCACCTGCCCGCAGCCTCCAGTGTGACCACATTCACCGGGGAGCCCAACCTGTGTCCTCGCTGCAACAAGAGGGTCTACTTCGGTAAGTGACCCCCGCCCCACCCTGCCTCAGGGAGTCTGTGGGCAGCCTTGTCACCTGCCCCTCCCTTGCAGCTGAGAAGGTGACATCTCTGGGCAAGGACTGGCACCGGCCATGCCTGCGCTGCGAGCGTTGTGCCAAGACGCTGACTCCAGGTGGGCATGCAGAGGTGAGCACAGGTTGAGTCCTCAGGAAGGTTGGGGGTCCAGGAGACCCCCAAGGTAAGCAAGCCTGAACTTGGCCTTGGAGCCACAGGGTTCTTGGAAGGGAGAGCACAGGTCATGGCCTTTGCCACCTCTGGGGAGTGGGGAGAAGGGTCTGTGCCCAGCATTGTCCCTGTTCTGCCTGCAGCATGATGGCCAGCCCTACTGCCACAAGCCCTGCTATGGAATCCTCTTTGGACCCAAGGGTGAGTGTAGCCAGGGAGTGCAGGGTGTAGGTACTCCCTCCCCTGCCCAGGCCCCAACTTGTCCCTGCCTGGCCACTATAGCCACCTCTCTCCACAGGAGTGAATACCGGGGCTGTGGGCAGCTACATCTATGACAGAGACCCCGAAGGCACTGTTCAGCCCTAGACCCCTCCCTTCTGTGGGGCGGGGTCCATCTGCCTCCTGCTGATCCTGCCCAGGCCCCCTGTCTAGCTCTGTGGGGGACAGTGACCTGCTGCCCCCTGCCTCAGTGTGTCCTGCGTGCCAGGAGGAGGAGGAGGCAGAAGCCATCTGCAGAGCGGCCCAAGCCCAGCCCATGTTGTGGTGTGTCTCTGTCATGGGGTCCCATGTGTCCCCACAGCCCCTTCTGTGTGCTCCTGTGCCCATCATTCTCCATGTCCCATGTGTCCCCATGACCCTGGTGGCTTTCTGAGGTGGCTGTCTTGCCCTCCTCCTGCTGCCCATGCCTGTCCACCAATATTTATGCTGCAGCTTGCCAGTGATGGCCACCTGCTCACAGCGTCCCCAGGGTGGGGTCACTCTTCTGCCTGGCCCCCATGCTGTCTCCTTACCCTCACATGGCTCACATTTGGTCCTGAGACTTTTGCTGTCAATAAAGGTTTGGGGATTGCAAGACCCAGTCTGTATCTGTGATTGTGAGATGTGTGTGTGACTCTAGGATGGTGTCCCTTTGTCCCGTCCACTCATGCTCCCACCCAGGGCCCCTGGCTGAGGTGGAATCCAAAGCTGTTTGAGAGGGATCTGGTTTGGGCATTGGGACCATCACTAAGGCTGGTGGACATTGGGGAGGGCCAGACTGGGCAGAGGAAGGGGCATCCCAGGAAGGGGTCCAGGTGAGGGAAGTGGGATGGTGTTCATTCTGAGACCCCAGGGAGGTGGTTCTTGCAGCTGGACCCAGACCTCGGAAATAGCAGCAAGCACTGAGCCAGGAGACTGAGGTGGGCAGGTGACCAGCAGAGGGTTCTGTGCAAAGGATGGGGCACTGGTGAGGGGTGAGTGGGCAGCTGCGGCCTGTGGTGGAGGCCCAGAAGGTTGGGGGGTGTAGCCAGGACAGGTCTGGCCCCTCCCAGGATGACATCTTCTTTACTTGGCGAGCCTCTAGTGGGTGAGGGTGACTCATCTCGGGCTGGGGGCTTCAGCCTGTCTCTGCCCAGGTGTTCAGTGGCTGGGTCTAGAGTGATAAAGGAGGTTGTCTCGGCTCCACATGTGACCTAGGTTCCTGCCTGGATACCCAGGGGCCTACAGCCTCCTCCTCACTGGGTGCTCCTGCCACCTGCCACTTTGAGGACACCCACGAGAGGGCGTTCCTGTGCTTTGGCTCAGCTACTGCAGTATTGTGGGGCAGCCCTGGGCTCTTTCTCCTCCAGCAGGGCACCATACCCTGTCACCCACCTGGAGCGAGGGGCTCTCAGACCTGGCCACTCTACAGAGCAAAGTGACCCACCAGGCCTGTGCACACCCCCTCCGGGACGTGGGCCGGTGTGACTGAGTCTGGAAGCCAGGCCTGTCATCCTGTGAGCCGTGTCTGTGTTCCTGTGCCTGGGTGCAGGGCATCGGCTGGCTCTGGTGCCCAGCAGTGCTGCCACTGCCTCCCATGCAGCCTGGATTGTAGCCAGCACAGTTTCCCTACGGAGGAGGGGTTGAAGCAGGTGTCAGTCACATACACCTGCTCAAAGGCCCAGCTGGCCCCTCCCCGCCAAGAGGCTCAGTTTCAGCTTTAGCCCAGAGCTCACCGCCCAGGAGCCCTCCCCACTCTCCTGGGCTCCTGGTGCTGGGCGATGTTCTGCCCTCTGCAGAGTGGGAGGAAACCATGGAGGGGACCTTCCCCAAATCAGGGCAAGAAGCCTTGCTGGGCTGAGGAGCTGAGAGACAGCAGTCTTGCCCGCAGATCAGCAGATAGGTCCCTTGTCCCTGTGGTCAGCAGTGTTCCCCCACCCAGGCAGGAGCAGGCAAGACCAGGCCATTTCCTGCTGGGGAAGATGACGCTGCTGTGTTTGTTTCTGAGGGGTTGCCTTGGAAACTGGGGCGTTGCTGCTACTGTTTGTCTGGGCCTTGTTGCCAGGTGGTGTCCCATGCACCACCTCAGGCTCTTTTGGTGGCACCAGCTCCCAATGCCCCCACGAGGGAGGAGAGGAGGGGGACCGAGTGCTTTTGCCCTGGGATCCAGCTTTCCTCACCCCTCCAGGAGGCTGCCCACCAGCCTTATCCCTCTGACTCTCACCCAGCCAGTGAGCTGACTCCAAAATGTCATCTGACTTCCTCTGTCCTCTCTCAGGACCTCTGGGAGCTGCATGTAGAGGCCCATAAGGAGCCTTGTCCAGGGCTCTGCACAGCATTGTTCCAAGGCCCTGGGCTCACCTAGGTCTCTCCTCCAAGATGCTCCCAGACACACCCCTCCCTGCCTGGTGCTGTCCCTGTGCCAGTGGAACCCTAGCTGGAGTTCCCACCCAGGCATCTCAGTGGGAGGAATCAGTCTGTGGCCCCCTCTGTCCCCACTTCCCAAGTCCTAGACTGCCTGTCTCCAAGGCTCATCCTCCAGGCCCCACCCAGCTTCCTCTGCAGTGACCCTGTAGTGGGCCTGGCATCTTCTCCAGCCCTAGCTCCTTGCAGGCCCCATCTTGCTCAGGCTCTTTCCAGAACCTCTGTGTGGGGGGATTTAGCTCATCGGCATAGCTCCTGCCTGGCAAATGCAAGGTCCTGAGTTCCATCCCTGATACAAAAAAAAAAAAAAAAAAAGTAGAACCTCTGCAGGACTTGGGGTGGCGGCACAATGCCCTGCTGTCCGTGGGTCCAGCTCACTGGCAGCTGGTTTTAACCTGGTGGGCTGGAGAGCAGGAAATCACCACGGACCTCTGGCAGGCACACACAAGGACTGGTCAGGGACCAGGGCAACCAGGTGTGGGCAGCTATTTCCCAGGGCCTGGCTGGCTTTGCAGTGGGCTCAGATGCTGGCTCCTGAACAGAACCTCAGTGGCTGGACAGTGAGGCTGGAATTCAAGGCGGTTCTGCCAGGGTTTTGGTTCCAGGAAGCAGACTGGGCAGCAGGCCCAGCCCCAGGGGAAGGGAAAAGGAGGGGCACCCCATCTGGCCAGACTGAAGGCCAGGCAGGGGTATAGTCCTGTTGGGAAGGGGCCAGCTGGGGAGCCCCCACCCCTCCACACCAGCCCCCTGACCCTGTCCTGCTGCCTCTTGGAGAGGAGGAGGCTGAGTGCCCTTCAGCTGTGCCTGAGGTATAGGCCCTGAAGGGTGAAGGAACCTGGCTGGGAAGCAGGGTCCAGCCCTCCCCACCCAGCCATGGGCCTTGGCCCAGCAGGCCAATTGGGGCAGGTCCCTGGGCAGCCGGGGTCCCTGGAGACAAGTTGCTGAAAATAGGCCCTGGGAACTGTGACTGTCTTGGACTGCTCCTGCAGGGAGGGTGGGGGTTGGAGGCCTCAGCTGGTTTCCCCTCACCCCTACACACTTTACTGCAGCCTGAGTTGGCACCTTGGTGCTAGGGGCTTGCCAGCAGCCCTGGGAGAGTCTTCACACCTGTACATACCCTCAGCAGGGCCCTGGGCTAGGTTCGGGGTGAATGTGTGGGCAGAGGCCTTGCTCAGCAGTTGGAAGGGCGGGCCTCTTTCCACGTGGCAGTGGTGGTGATTCCTCAGGGGTCATTGGACCCAGTCCTGCCTTCTCTGGCTGGCCAGTGGGGGGCGCAGGGGTGTGTGCAGAAAGGAGGCCCACAGCTGGGAAGGAATCCTAAATTCCCCCAGGTCTCCGTGCTTTCACACTGTCCCGGAAAGGGCTGAACGTTTGGACACAGCCCCTGAGGCAGGCCTCAGGGAGTTCAGTGTCCTGTCCTCAACCCTCTCCACTCTGTGTGGGTGGCCTCCGGCACAATGGCAGAGGTGGAGTGGTCCTGAGTCAGGTTGCAAGACAAATTGGGCTGAGCTCAGGGGAGCAGTGGCCTAGCACCTGTGTGGGCAAGTGTCCCACAGGTACTGGTTTTGGGGTTAGTTACAGGGATGTGAAGTCTGAGTGGAGGACACAGCTGGGGCTGCAGCTGATGAGAGACCCACCCACAGGCAGGACCGACCATGAGGAGCAGAGAGAGAAAGGGCAGCTGAGGCCACATCAGCCTGTGGCTAGAATTTGGGAGGGGTCCAGGGATGGTGTGTGCGCGCGCATGCCTTTGTGTGTGAGCTGTATGCTTGTCTTCATGTCTGTGTGTGTCTGCATTCTCTGTGTGTGTCTGCATCTGTATTCTCTGTGTGTGCCTGAGTGTGGTTGTGTATGTCTACATGTCCTGTGTGTGTGTGCATGTGTGTGTGCATGTGTGTGTGCATGTCTTTATGAGTATGCCTCTGAGTCGCCTGGAAAAACCACTGTGTACTAACACAGGGGTGTGGCCCATGGCCCTTGCCTCCCTTGGGATCTCTCCCCCACCCTGTGACCATGGTAATGAGAACAACAACAGGGGTGGCCAGGAAGGACTCATCAAGGGTTTCAGGGGGGCTCCCTGGCAGGGCAGGGCTGTGGTCTGGGTGTGGGAGGAATTCTCCTTTGAGTGGGGCAGTGGAAGGAGCTCAGTACTGGAGCATTGCCCCACCTTCCCTCGAAAATGTCACCTGGCGGCCAGGGATTTACCTCAGTGGTTCTGCCGCCTGCCTCAAAGGCATAAGGACCCGAGTTCGATCTCCGGTACCAAAAAAAAAAAAAAAAGTCACCTGGTTGAAGCTCTAAGACACCTGTCTCAGAGCCTGGGTGGGTGAGGCTGGACAGAAACATGTTTGGCCATGTGCTCTGGGACTCCATGTGTGACCCCAAGTCCCTGATGGAACTGCACAGGATGCCTGCAGCCTGTGCGTGTGTGTGTGTGTGTCTGTGTGTGTGTGTGAGACCAAGGCTCTGGACCCTGGTGTACATGGCTCCGAGGTGGAGCCACATGCTGGCTGCCCTGGGCTCCTAGAACGGTGAGATGATGAGCACCCTGGGAACTGCACGATGAGGACCTCCATCCCTCCCTGGCCTCTCCCATGTAATCGGGGCTCTGCCTAGCACTCCTCCCCCTGGATGCCTCTGCCCATGTGTCTGTATCTCTGCCCTGGTTGTGTCCCTGTCTCCTTAGGGCCCCACTACTCACAGGGGTCAGGGGACTGGGAAGTCAGGATTTGCCTCCTTGTTATTAGACTTGAGAGGAGACTCTAAGGGATGGGCAGGAGAGGTGGAGCAGGACTGGGCTGGCGGCCTTGAGACCAGGAGCCACCCAATGGTGCCTGTGCCCAGCAGAGCAAGCTGATGGCCCATCTCAGGGTGGCTTTTAAGGTCTACCTGGCCCAGGAAAGGTCTGTCTTTGCAGGGACTGTGTGCACCCCTGTTCTGGGAGCCCTAGCCACCGATGGCCTCCATGTCCTTATGGACCTCAGAGCTTGTAGAGAACCCCAGTCAGGCCTCAGAGGGGGGTTGAGGGGAAGGCAAAGAGGAGCCCTGGTTACATGGGTGGGGACTCCCTGGAGTTGTGGCCTCTGTGAGGGACATGTGATGTCCTGGTCACAGGGCATCCATGGCTTTCCCTCTTTCCCAGCTAGGCCTGGAAGTGGCAGTGGGCAGGTGGGGTTCAGGGAAGGGGGCATGGGGATACCCAGGTGCAGTCAGGGTGGAGCACAAGGGCTGGGGAGGGTGGGTTGTACTGGTGCAGGAAGAGGCCAGGACAGCCCCAAAGTGACATCTTGCTTCTTTTGGTTTGGTTTGGTTTGGAGACAGGGTCTTGCTGTGCAGTTCAGGCCAGCCTTGAACTCATGGCCATCCTCCTGCCTCAGTCTCCTAAGTGCTGGGATCACAGGTGTGCGCCCCGACGCCCCACCAGTCATCTTGCTTTTGAGATGGGTGTGTTGGGGCAAGGAGAGGCTGAAGGAGGTGGGACAGGGCAAGGGGAAGGCCTGGGGGCTGGGAGAGGTGGATCCTTCCAGCAGGGGACAGCAGAGCAGGAAGTGAGGGATCTATGAATATGGGGCTTGCCTGTGACCCCAGTATTGGAATGTTAGGCTGAGACCCCACCCAGGAAGAGGTCTGAGCTAAGGAGGACTCCACAGGGCCCCCTCTGTGAGCTGTAGACCTCACCCCTAGGGTTTCCCTGGGCCAGCGATAGGCCCTCAGTCTTCCTCGTTCTCGGGGCAGGACAGGACCGTCTCTGCCTGGCACCAGCTGGACCGCCTCCACCTTAGCTGGGCTCGGACTTGGACCGCTCTGAGTGCCAGGTGCTTCCCAGAGATAAGACACCCTCCCTATCTGGGAATCCCTGAGGCAGCCTAGGGGTGGCCTCCTCCTCTGCCCCCAGCTCATTGGTCCCCAAATTCAGGCTCTGCTGTCCTGTGGAGGAGGAGCTGCTCTGGCTGGGAGCTCCCTCTTCCAAATACCCCAGGGATGTCCACTGCATCCCATGAAGTTTCTTAGTTTTTGCTTTTTTGGTACCCGGGATGGAACTCTGGACCTTGCGCTTTCAAGGCAGGCGGTGGAACCACTGAGCTAAATCCCTGGGCCCCATCCCACGGAGTTTCAAGACAGCAGCAGGCAAAGGGAACTGACAGAGGTTGGAATGCCCCTTGGGCCTGGTGGGCTGGAAGACCTGAGCAGTGTTGAGATTCTTGAGATGTGTCCCCAGCCCTCTTCCTAAGAGAACAGAAAGTGAGCATACTCTCACATGCTAATTCGCGCTTTCTGCACTTTAGAAGTGACCTTGTACCCTCCATGGCTCCCACAGATCTCGGACCCTGGCAGGTGCAGCTTGTGGCCTGGGGCGGGGCACACCTCCAGGCTGCCTGGTTCATGGGACCTCGAGATGCGCCAGGCGGAGGCTCCCGGGCCCCCGCCCCAGGGATCCCCGCGGTCTCCGAGCTCCAGTTCGGCCCTCGCCAGGCAGGTCCCGCCTGGGGCGCGCGTGGGCAGTTCCCAGTTCTCGGCTGGTCCGCCTCCATTTGCGGTCCCGAGGTCCAAGTCCAGACTCTGGGGCGGGGCACGGAGGCGGGGCATCAAGGGCGGGGCCCCGGGGTCCCTCAAAGGCGAGGACTGAGGGTTCCACCCCGTCCCGCGCCCACAGCCGTCTCCAGCACCGCTGCAGCCCCTGTCTTGGACGCTCCGCCATGCCCAAGTGCCCCAAATGCGACAAGGAGGTGTACTTCGGTGAGCGCTCTGCCAGGGCCGACGCGGAAGCCGGCCCGAGGCGATCCGGCTCGGAGGGGAAGACCGGGGAGCTACGGCCCCCGCCACCAGGAGGGCGTGGAGCGGCGGGGCTGGGCACCACCTGGGTGGGAGGGTGGGGAGCCCTGCCTTGATGGTCCTGCCATCCCTGCCCACTCGGTATCTCTGCCTGTGCTCCCCGCCTCTAATCTCCGGTTTCTTGTGACCTTCTGTTTTCCATTCCCTTTGTCCCCCATGATCCTCGTCTCTGGGTCTGGGTCTCCTGTCTCGGTGACCCTATGCACCCCTGGTCTCTGGGTCTCCGCGGCTTCTGACGCCGGGTCCCAATGCGCTCCCCCGCTGGGCGCGCCCTGGGCGGGGTTCCCGAAGGGCGGGAAGAAGCCGGCGGGGCGGCCCCTAGCACTAAACGGAAACAGGCGCAGAAACCCGTGCCCCCGGCGCAGTTCGTCCCGCTTGGGTCCCTAGGGCCCATCTTCCCGCCCCGTGCACCCCAGGGCGTACACGATAGGACGGAAGCAGAAAGGTCCCTCGGGCCCCACCAGACACAGGGGCTGAGGCCAGAGTCCTTAACTTTAGTAGCCTGGCCCAGGCCCAGCCGTGGGGTGCCTCTCCACCGCCCCCCCCCCCCCACGGAGTCATGCCCTTGAGCTTCCTAGGAAGTGGCCCTTCTGGTTTGTTCTGGCTAAGGGGACTGAGGAGTTTCCTTTGGGAAGGGACAGGGTGAGACACCAAGGTGGACTGCCAAGTGGAGAGAACCCAGTGGATGGACAGGAGCAGGGGCGTACAAGGGGTGGATGTGGCTGCCCAGCAGCAGGGACTCAGGGAGGGTCTGCTCTGCAGCTGAGCGGGTGACCTCACTGGGCAAGGACTGGCACCGGCCCTGTCTGAAGTGTGAAAAGTGTGGAAAGACGCTGACTTCCGGGGGTCATGCTGAGGTAGGTGGGGGCAGGTTGGCGGTGGGCTGGTGTGGGGGATGGGTCCGCCTCATGGCCCCTTTCTCCGCAGCATGAAGGCAAGCCCTACTGCAACCACCCCTGCTACTCTGCCATGTTTGGGCCCAAAGGTATGCTCTGAGGACCCTGGCCTGGGACCCTGACCCAGTATGGAGCCCTGCGTTTTAACCTGTTGACCCTTCTCTATCCTGCAGGCTTTGGGCGGGGTGGTGCTGAAAGTCACACCTTCAAGTAGACCCAGGTATAACACTGCCTCCACTGCCATCAGCCCACCCAACCTGGGGTCTGGCCATGCACGGGGCTTGGTGGCAGGGGTTGGAACTGTGCTCACATCTGCCCTGCCTCTCTGTACAGGTTTTGGAGACCCCATCCTTGGCCACTTGCTGGGCCACTGGTCATCCAGGCAGATGCCAAGCCTTACACCCAGACACCCAGGGCTCCCAGCAGCCCCTCATGTCCTCATTAAACCTGAACCCTTGGAAGACCCGTGTGTGTTTGTGTGCACTGTACCACCCACATGTGAGCCAGTGGGCAGTGGAGGGAAACAGGAAGCTCCACAAAGTGTCCCTGCTCCTCCCACTGCAGTGGGCACTGCTGCCACCCTGTTGGGGGTCTACCACGGCTGGAGTCCCATCTGAAGGGCAAGAGTCCAGGTCTCCTCCCAATGCCCAGACCTGCAGAGGTGCCCCTGCCCTGGGTGGTACTAGCCCAAGGTGAGGCCAGGGCCAAAGGGCTAGAGGAGACTGGAGTGGGTGGAGCTTTGAGGCTCCGCTGGCCCAGGTCAGGGTGTGAATCTGCTGGAACTGTGCTGCTTCCTTTTTTTCTTTTGGCACTGGGCATCGAACTCAGGATCTTGTGCCTTCGAGGCAGGCATTGGCACCACTGAGCTAAATCCCCAGCCCTCTGCTTCCTTTTGGAGATGCTCTGGGGAGCTGTGGTGAGACCTTCTCGCCTGGTCCTTTCCCACTTCTTGCTACCCCACCCCAGTCCCCTTCCTCTCAGGACGGACCACGTGTTTGCTGGGGTGTGCGCAGCTGCTCAGCAGGGACCCAGATGTAGGGTTCCCTTTCAGCCCTCCTCCCTGCCCAGGAACTTCCCCAGTGGCCTGGAGTTTGGGTGCTAGCTGTTGGTCATGCAGGGAGCTTTCTGGAAACTCCCTGGTCAACTGAGGCAGCGCTGCTCACTGGTGACCCTGTGTCAGACTCCTGCCCACCTCAGGCCATCTCTCCCTGGCCCCTCGACTTCACCTTTGGAGCTGAATAGCTCAGAAAGCCTCAGTCTGGTCGGGCGGTGCGGCAAGAGCCACCCGGATGATCTGTACGGCAGCACGTGTGCGTCTGTGTGAGTGTGAGTGGGCGATTCTGGAACTCCAGGAGGCACAGAACATCGCTCTGTGCAATGAGCGGGGTGGGACAGGCCGAGCCGGGATGCTGAGCAGGTCTGAGCTGCCGGTTGCCCCGTGGGAGGTCGGGTGGGTGACTGAGGGCCAGCTACACCTGGAGTCCAGAGCGGGCCTTGCGGTGTAGGGCGTGGGGCTGCGGTTCCTGTCCCCGGGGTCCCACCAGCGAGACTTCTGCACCCGGGTAGCTCAAGGTCTTAGTTGGGGCAGGCTTGGGGTGCACCACCTGCGCTCGCATGGAGGCCTGTGGGAAGTGGGGTCCGCCGGGCCAGGCTAGAAGAGCCCCGAGGGACTAACCAGGGTGGGGTGCGGGGAAACCAAAGCTACGGGCGTCAGGGCTGAGCAAGAAGGAGGCGCACTTTACGCTTGAGGGGCTCGCAGCCGGGGTAGCTGTACCGGGCGGGCGGGCGGGCGGGCGGGCAAGAACCGAGCGGTCGCGCGTCCGGCGGGCTGGAAGGTGCACGGGAGCACTACTCGCTGTCCGTCCATTCCAGATGTGCACCCAGGCCTGGGCCGCGTCCTTCTCTGCACCGGGGACGGCTGCGGGGCCGTGCGGGGGAGCTTCTGGGTGACAGGCAAGGGAAGGCTGCAGGTGCGGCTGGGCAGAGGGAGCTGGGACGGGACACGGGGGCTGGGTGTCCCCAGCGTTGTTGCCTGCCACGGGCGCTTGCTCTGAGAGGAGTCGCTGCGGGGCCTGGTGTGCCTCCTGGCGGCGGGGCCCAGGAGGCTCTGCGTAGGACGCCGGCCCGGCTGGGTGGGGCTCGGTTCCGCGGTCCTCCACGGCTCCAGGGGGCGCCTTTGGCATTAGCGCCCCCTTTAACCCCACGCAGGTGATGACCGCCCACGGTTGCTAGGTGACTGGTGGCTCGCTGATTGGCAGGATCGGGGCGAGGTAGGGTGTCGGGCGGAGATTGGGCCCCAGAGTTCGGACTCGACAGAGCTGCCTGGACCTAAGGCCCACCCCCGAAGCCCGGAAGTGCTTTTGCAGGCTGGTGTGTGGACCCTGCCGGCACAGTGATTGGTCGCCGCCGGACCTAGGCGGCGGTGATTGGGTGCGGGGACCCGGGCGGGCAATCCTAGAAGGCCTGCTGCGGACTGTTTGGGTAGGTAGCGGCGCGGGATGGACGGAGGGGCTGCGGCCTGGACGGGAGCCGGGCCCAGGACACTGCCGGAGGCCATCGCCACGCTGAGTCGGTCGCTGCCAGCCGGGCCTAGCCCCGAGATCTTCCGCCGCGCCAAGTTCGACCATCCAGAGGCGGTGAGGCTTGCGGGGCGGGTGCCGGGCGCCCGGGCTGGGCGTGGTTCTGGGCAGACGCAGCGGGCGGCGCGGCCCCGCTGACAGCTGGCTCCTTCTTCGCCACAGGCCCCAGTGCTCTGGCGGCTCCTCTTCCGAGTGCTCGCGCCTCTCCGGGCGAACTGCGCCGCAGCCTCGCTGGGCCGGGGTAGGTGGCCTCTCCACGATAAGCCATGCCCTCACGACAAAGACATGGCCCCAGGGGCTGGTCCTGCACCCCTCCGGCCTTGGCCCAGCCCCACTCTGTAAAGCCCAGCTCCAGGCAAAGCCACACCCAGCGGGCGCTGGCCTTGCTCACCTGGGTAGCACCGGCCCCGCCCTTCCTCATCCTGACTGGAGTCAGCCCCCCTGCCCACGGTTTCCTCTGAGATGGGCCGCTGCTTGGGGAGTCTGTGGGGTCTTCAGATGGATCAGGTGGTGTCACGTGCAGGTGGGGGTCCCTCTAAACGGGTGGTCTCCTTCAGGGGCCCAAGCCCGCTGGGTGAAGGTGGTGTTGCACTACTGCGGCTACCCGAGGCCAGCTCTAGCACAGCTCCCAGAAGATGGCTCCCAGGGCAGCAGGGAGCTGCTGCTGGCCTTTTCCTGGCTCCTGGCCCGAGTGCCCCTGCTGGAGTGGCTGCTGTCCCAGACCTGCGTGCAGCTGGGTGACCAGGTGCCCACGTTCGAGGTGCGTGTAGAGTGAGGGTGAACCGGGCCAGGCCTGCCTAGAATCCCTGGTACTCCAGGGTTCCTGTGGCCACAGCAAGGCTGGGCAGGGCCAGCCCCCCTGCATGTGACTTTGGGGCAGCCCTGGGCCAGCTGAGCTGGGAGGCTTAGTCCTGCCAGGCAGCATCCTCCCCATTTGGCCTTCACAGTTACGGCAAGCAGGGCCTGATACTTGTTCCCCCACAGTGTGAGGCCCTGGCCAGTCCTGGCCTGGCTGCACCCCAAGTGGATGCAAGGCGCTCTGTGGACCTCCGCCGCCTGCAGTGGCTGATGGGAAAACTACGGTTCCGGTGGCGGAGCTTGATCTGCAGTCAACAGGAGCAGTGTGCCCTCTTGAGCAAGGTAGGGTGGGCACATGGCTTCCTACCAGGGCAGCTCCCCTGGGCCCAGGCCCCAGGCTGCCTTTCCCCTCACCCTGTGCACCAGGCCTGGAGGGGCTGAGCCCAGGCTTCCAGCTGAAAGTGTGGGCTGGCTGGGGCTGGCTGGGCTTGCTGGTAGAGTGGAAGGCGGGTGTCACAGAGTTCACTGGGTGGGCTTTCTTGTCACCAAAAGTCACTATGGCTTTCAGACTCCACATCAGTAATTCTGGGAATGACTTCTGGGGCACGGAGGAACTCTGCCTCCTAGGCCTAGAGGGCCCCCATCCTGGCTATGGCTGAATTGGGGCAGGGGAGCTTTTTTTTTTCTTCCCTTTTTGAAAATGGTCTCACTAGTTACCCAGGCTGGCCTGGAACTTGGGATGCTCTTGTCTCAGTTTCCTGAGTGCCTGACTTGTAGGGGCCTCTGAAAGGACCACTGGTGTGGGCCCAGCAGCCCAGCAGCATGCTCAGCATGGGGTGAGGGCTGACAGCCCCCACAGAGGTCTCAACAGCTTCTCCCAAGGGCACCACTCCTTCTTACCTGGCCTTGGCCCTGGTGGCCCCCACCCGTTAATGTCTGTGCTGCCCCCTGCCCTCACGTCTGGCAGTTCTCCTTTTCCCCTACAGCTAGGTGATCACTCTGCATCCCCACCACTGGCCTTGAGGGACTGCTGTGTTGCCCTGTCATTGGGGTCAACAGGTCTGCAGCTTCAAGAGCCTGCCACTCTGCAGGCAGAATGGGAGGCCCTGTTCCACTGTGCCATACCCCTGGGGAGCTTCGTTGTAGGGGCCCCAGGGTGCTGGCAGCTGTCCTGAGCTCAGTCCTGTCCTGGCCAGCCTCAGGTAAGGTGTGGCCTCTCTCAGCCTTTTTCCTCATCTGTGATGCTGGTGGAAGGCTCTCCAGGGTGCCCAAGCTGAGTGATAGAGGCTGTTGCAGTGTGAAACCACGGCAGTGTAAAGGATGTAAAGATTGCTTGGAGACATGGCTTAGTTCAATCACTGAGAGACCCACAGAGGCTGCTTCTCCAGATGAGAAAGCCTTAGGGAAACCAACAAGCTGAGAGACCTCTGTAAGTTATTTATTTGTAACTCAAGGACGTGAGAACAAAGATACAGAAGAAAAGCACTTACAACATTTGTATAGGAGTTTTGGTCAGGGGCAAGGAAGGAATGGGGTGGTTTGTTATGCAACACATGTTGACCTAGTTTAAGCAATCTTATTGGAGCAGAGGGGACACAATGGCTGAAGCAAACATCTCTGAGAATAACTTACTGTTGATTCTGCTGACTGTTATCCTGCAGATCTACTCTAAACTTAGCCATGTATTCCAGGAGCACGGGAACTATTATTCCCAAGGTCCCTTTTCACATTCACTTCAATTACTCCTTTGGCCAGAGTCTTCCCACAGGAGGCCCGGTACTGGGGGCACTGTCACCCACATAGCCTGGGATCTATGTTACCCATTTCAGATCCACACGTACACCCATGGCTGCCACAGCGACCAGAACCTTGGCCACCTGTCTGTCACTGAAACAGAGATGCTTAGGGACCCAGAAGACAGCCAGCAGGTGAGGGTGGGTACCATTTGCAATGGGCAAGGCCTGTTGGGGTGACCTAGGGCTGGTCTTTGGCTTTGAGCAGTGGCTGTCTCTAGCTGTCTGCCAAGCTCACTGTCATTGCTGGTATGGGTGACAAATGTGTCCTCTGGGCCTCTTCCTGCCCAGGGGCTGTCTACTTCTCCTGGCATCTGGCAGGTGTTGTGTATGCCTGGCCCCTAGCTAGGTTGGGCAGCCGAAGGGGCTCAGGGGCTGGGCTGGGCTGACAACTGGCTGAGCAAGGGGCCACTGGAATGAGGAATCCTGGCCTTGGGTCTGGGGTGAACCTGGAGTGCATGGGGGTATCACGGGGTGGGGGGGGTAGCTGGCTTCAGAGCCAGGGGCTGTGGGAAGGGTCACCTGAAGCGGGGCAGGCCTGGTGGCCAAAGTCCTGCTTGCTGACCATGGGTACTGGCTGCCTTTGAGGCAGGGGTGCCCTGGGTGATGGGCTCCTGCTGTCCTAGGCAGGAGGCTGGGCCCCAGAGAGCACAGGTATAAAGGAAAGCAGGCACTGAGCCTGAGTGGCTTAGGACCCCAGGTGTCCTCTGTCTGAGGTATCACCCCAGCACATCCAGTTCCCCCTACTTCTGCTGCCTCCTTCCCCCACTGACGTGTCCCCCTTCCTCTTCCCACCCTTGCCTCTGCTTCTTTCCTCTTGGCCACCTTCATCCTTGGGCTTCCAGGTCAGGACAGGGCTGACTGTTAATTAGAGTGGGGGTCTGGGGCACCCTGAGCTGTGGCTTGGGCCGCCCAGCCCTCCTAGGTCCTGCTGGGAAGGAGGCCTGGAGCCGACTGAGGCAATCCTCCTTCCAGCCTGGTCCCTTCCTCTCTTCTTTCTCCCCCCTCCCTGAGGCTTGGCCGCACCCTCTGGCTGTCCTGAACCTTGGGCAGGCGAGACTTAGGGATCCAGGGGAGACAGATGTTCTGCCTCGGCTACAGGGCTTCTGCAGATCTCTGCCTGGAGCCTGCTCTGGGCAGCTGTGGACCCCACAGTGGCTGAGGTGCCTCTGGTAGCACCTGCCAAGCCTGGTGCCAGCTAGCCCAGCTCAGGTAGGGCCTGTGCTTTGTGTGGAGGCGCTGAGGCAGCATTTGGGTGCCCCACATGCCCTTGGCCCTGTCCCTCGTTCAGAGGTAACTCAGCCCCATCCCTGCATTGGAGCAGAGCTGAGGCTGCCCAGGCTCAGTCTGGGCCTGCATGGGACCACTTATGGGCCCTCTGTGGGGTGCAGCCTGGGGGGCTGAGGTGCCTCTTACCCGGAGGCTGGCGTGTGTTGGTGCCACAGGACTGTGGGAAGCCGTGGTGGGGTGGCCTGGGCCCATGGTTGTCTTCCTTCCAAGTTCTGGAGGAGCAGCTGGCCAGTGCTTAGATCTGGCCTGCTTGAAGGGCCTACACTGTCGGGCCAGGTCCCAGAAGCTTCTGGAAGGATCTGTGTCTGGTGTGGTGCCAGACATGCTGTTGGGTGGCTGAGCAGCTCCCCTGGTCACAGGGGAGCCTGTTGCCATCTGTTTCCCTGCCAGAGAGGGAGGCAGGGAGGTGGTGGAGTGGGATGGGAAAGGAGGGGAGAGGAAGCGACCACTTGCTCCTCCATGTGCCTGCCTGGCTTGGTCTAGGGCCACACTGTGTGCACTAGCTCCTGCCTGTCCCTGACCTTGTCTCTGCTGGGCTTAGGATGGGCTGGCAAGGGCTGGGATTCAAGGCCACTCTCTGTCGAACTAGCCTCAAACCTCCAGCCCCTTGGTCTGCTCTCTGCCTCCCTGTAGAGCAGGTGAAGAGGCCCTGGCATGTGCTGCCCAGCCGGGGTCCTGTCCCTGCCCAGGGGTCTGGGCCCTGGTGCAAGCGCCATGAGTGAGTGCCCTCCTTTCTGTGGGAGCCAGAACTCTGTGCCAGCCCTGACGTGCACCATGCATCCTGGCCCATACATCACCAGCTCCTTGTCCTCACAAAGGAGGGGTCAAGTGCTAGGTGATCTGTGTCTGGAGAGGAGCCACCAGGCTGAGGTTCCAACTCAGGATATCTGGGTGGAGGGAGGGGCTAGGAGGCTGTAGTTGCAGCCAGGCTGGTAGGTGCCTTGAAGGCAGAGGTAGAGCCAGGGCATACTGTGCTGGGCATCTCCTGGGCCAGCCTGCGTGTGTGTGTGTGTGTGTGTGTGTGTACACATGTGTGTGCAGGGCCAGCAGGTTCTAGGTGGAAGGGTGGAGGGAGGGCTCCTGATCTCATCCTCCCTTCCCTGTAGAGCTCAGTCCTGTTCTCTGCCTGTGTCCCACCTTGCCACCTCCCACTTGGGCCGGTGCAAACTCCTCCCAGCCTTTGGGCTTCCCCTCCCTCTGAGCCTTGCACCCTCTCTTCCTAGGCCTCCTCTTATGTGTGCACCCCCCAGTCAGGGTATATGGCAGAGCTCTCTGGTGGAGAGGCACCTGGGTCAGCCCTGAGCCTTGGACCTGCCATGGGGTGGGTGTGGGGACCACAGGTGTGCTTGGAGGGGTAGACTGGTGGGTCTAGTTGATTGTAGGGCCACCCTTCCCTGCAGAAGGGACCTGAAGCTCTCAGGCAGATGCTCGGGTGCCCTGGGAGCCAGGCCCTGTGGCTGCCAGCAGACACACTGGTGCAGGCAGAAGTGCCCAGCTTGCTTGCTCTACAGTTGTTGCGGGTACTGGAGCGGGAGAATGCCCGGCTGGAGGCAGCTCTGGAGTGGCGGCAGTGTGAGCTGATCTTCTGGCAGTGGATGGTGAGGCCCCCGCGCTGCCCCTTCCCTTCCTGGCCTGGGCGGTGGCCACACCCTGGGAGATGGGGGACTTCCTACTTCCTGGACACGAAGAGGAGCCCTTAGGGAGCCCGGCACCCACCTGCCCATGATGTGGCTTGTCTTCAGGCCCTACCTTATGCCCCAAGGTGTTGGGCTTTTGCACGTGCTGGGGGTCATAGCTGCCCAGGCTGTGGGAGTGTCACCACTGTCTCCTGGGCCTTTGCAGCCTCGACCCTGTGGGCTGGAGGCCTGTGCCTGGTGTACACCCTCTTGCTTGGATCTCTGCAGGACACAGTCCTGGGTGCCTGTCCCCCAGAGGGCCCTGCTGTGCCCACGTTCTTGCCTAGGATCCCTGAGCATGGGTGTCAGGAGCTGGAGCTGGTGGCTCGAGAGCTGCAGGCCCTGCAGGAGAAGCTGAGGGAGCAGGTGCTCAGCCGGCGCCAGGCCTGGGAGACCCAGGTGAGCCCCACCTACCTGACTGGGCCCCGCCCTGCAGATTCAGTTAGCCTTAGCCCTGCCCATGCAGGCCCTACCCCACCAGACACTGCCCCCTCTAGGGCCCCCCCCCTTTCAGCCCCTGCCTATTGGGGAGAGTGGATTCCTGGGCACCCTTTAACTGAGCCACTAGTTGGATTATCTAGTTTAATTGGATTAGATTTGATAGGTGATGCATTGGGACCACTTTCCAGCAAGGCAGGGAAGTGCACAGTGAGGGGTCCCCACAGACTGCTGCAGCAGCCCTCTGCATGCCTCCAGACCGCCTGATTGGGATCTTGTTCTCCAAGGGATCCTGGAGAGGGGGTGAGCCTGCCTTGCATGGCATGGCCCACCCCCTGGCACCTATGCAGGTGTCCCTTTGCCCTGCTGGTCACTCTTCCACATGCTGCTTGGGGCCTGTGCCTCTGCCTCCTGCTGGTGGCTACTGCCCCATGTCCAGTGGACCTCTGAGCGGGCTCCTCCTGGCTGCAAGTGCTGAATGCTACTCCATTTCTTTGGAACCCAAGGAGTACTGAGCTACATCCCCAATCCTTTTTTAAAAAATGTTTCTGAATCAAGGGTCTTACCAAGTTGCTCAGGCTGTCCTTGGACTTTTTTTTTTACGGTACCAGGGATCAAACTCAGAACCTTGCACTTGTGCGCAGGCACTACTGAGCTAAATCCCCAGCCCTTGAACTTTTGATACTCCTGCCTCAGCCTCCCAAGTAGCTGGGATTATAGGTGTGCTTCATCATGCCTGGCATATTTTCTTTTTTGAAAGCATTTCAACACAAACAGCCAGGCAGACTCACCTCAACTCCCAGCAGGCCTCCATGAAGACCAGGGTGTTCCCCATACCTGTTGCCTCAGGAACCTTCCTCC
Source organism: Heterocephalus glaber (assembly GCF_000247695.1). Next base: position 44,597 of record NW_004624734.1, on the reverse strand, counting down.
AGCCCAGGAATGAGGGCCAGTCTAGGTCATGTCCGTGTCCTTGGGGAATCCCACCCTGCCTAGCCCCAGACATTCAGGTGGCTCCCTGGGGTCTTCTGGAGTGGGCTGAGAGTTCAAACCCTAGGACTGTCCCAGGGCCAGAGGTGGCCTCAGTGGGCAGCTCCCTGCCCTGGGAGTTAGGAGGTGCTGCAGCGGAGGGTGGTGGTAGGAGACTGTACAGACCTGGGGAGTGGTGAGCAGGCTTGGGGGTAGGAGGCCCCAAGCTTGTCTCTGAATTCGGTATGGTGGCACACCCATCTCCACCTCCCAACCAGCCAGCTAAGCCTGCTGCTGAGGTCTTGTGAGGCCTAGGGGTGGGGACTGGGAGTGTCTGGGGCCCGGCTGTGGCTGATAGGGCTGTGTGCTCTATGAGGGTGAAACCAGGCCTAGGACAGTGGCCCCTTCTCTCTGGAGGGAAGATACTGGGCACCATCACTTTTCCACAAAGAAGTGAGGGCCCTTGGTGGGACACCCCCAGGCCCCAGGAATCTTGAGAACCCTGAGCCCTGTGTCTTGGGGATAGAGCTGCCGTGCCTGAGCTGCTGTGGCTCCCTCTGTTCAGGTTGGAGGCCTGGGCCATGGGCCAGAGTGGAGTGCAGCACGGCAGGCCTTGCAGCAGACTGTGGAACAGGAGCTGCTGGCCCTGCAGCGGTCCTGGGAGCAGGAGAGGGGCCCCAGCCTGACTCAGGGGCCCCACCGTCTTGTGAAGATCAAGGCTGGGACAGCAGGGGCCCAGGGCCTGCCAGTGGCTGAAGTGATCAGGGCCCTGAGGAGCCAGGAGGCCAGTCTGGAGGCGATGCTGTGCTGGCTGCAGGGACAGTGTAGGCAGGAACTGGCCAGGCTGGCAGGAGCTGTGCCAGGCCTCCTCTGGATCCTGCCACCTGGATGCTGAGGTCCCACAGACATATCCTCCTTGTGGGAACCTGCCTGGGCTGTGCTGGCCTCCGCGGAAGAGCAGGTTCTGGAGCAATGGATACAGGGCCAATGTGGCCTGCAACTCTGGGACTGGCATAGCTGCTCCCTGTGAGGAGGCCTGGTGAGGACTCAAATAAATGGTGGAACCTTCCCTGCCTAGGGGACCAGGCCACTTCCCTCTCTGCTGTCTTTCTGTTTCTTTGGGTGGGAAGAGGGAGCTCAGACCCAAGGTGCCTGAGCTGAGCTGCACCAGAGGCACCCTGGGGACCCTGGGGACAGAGGCTGTGGGAACCCCACATCTGCCCTGAATACAGCTGTGCCCTCCTACCTCTGCCTTTGCCCACTGCAAATCCCAGTGCAAGCAGTGCATACAGCCTTCCTCCTGTGCTGGCTGTGGATGTGTCTGTATGTGGGTGGGGTGGGGGCCGGATGGGGCCTTGAGGGGCTCTGGTCCTTTCCCTGGGGGTGGTGCCCAGGGGGAGGGGAGCCCGAGTGGACAGAGGGGCTTTGTTCTGGAGGCTGCTCCAGAGCTCAGCCCAACAAAGAGCTGCCTGTGTTGGGTTTGCGCCTACAGCCAGCAGAGTGGCCTCTCTTGCTGTCTCCCCCACCAGCAGGCACAGGTGGGTCTGCAGCCTCCAGCCTTGCCTGCATCCCCATCCCAGGCTTCAGACCCTGACCTAATGCTAAAGGAGAAGGGTCCACTGGGTTCCCTCCAACCTCCTGCCTGTCTGGGCCAAGGCCGTTGTCAGCCCCTGGGCCCACTGCCTGCTTCATCTTACAGAGTCCCACCTGACCCTCATGGGCACGGGGCCCACTCTGCCACCATCCTTGACCCACACAGCCTGGTTTAAGCTCCTCCCACCTTAGGCCCCCTCCTCCCTGGCTCCTCTTACTGCTTCCATCTGTAGTTTGCAGCTCCGGTCCAGGACATGGGGCCTTGAGGTAGCCTCTGGAAGTGGCCAACCCTCCCGCTTGCTGTGCCTTGGCCTCCTCCTGTGTCGTAAGCAAGGCCACGTAAGCTCCCTGCAGCCAGGAACCTGTCTGGCCCGGGGTTCCCATCAGAACTTCATTTTAAAAGCCAGATGCAGATTGAGTGTCCTGGAGCCGTCACTTTTCCACTTGCTTGGTTGCTTTGGTGCAGTTGTAGGCAGAGTTCTTGTGTGTACATGTCTGTGTGCCTCTAAGTCTATCTGGGGCTCCTGAGGTGATGGTGGTGGTGGCTGTGGGAGTTCTGGCAGCAGGATGCTACCTGGGGAAGCCAGGTTTACATAGACTCGATGAGCAATTGTGGTTGACAGGCCAGGGGTGCAGTGGCTTGAAACAGCCCACATTGCTGATCTGCAGTTCTGAGGCCTGAGCTCCTACACCATTAGTCAGGGTTGAAGTCAGGTATTGGGAGGGGGCTGTCTGGATCCCTTGGGAGAATCCCTTCCCAGCTCAGAGGGACAGCTGATGGGGTTGCCAGGGTCCTCACTCACACCCAGCTCCTGTCTTTTCCTGACTTTGAGGAGCAGTGTGATCACACTGTCCCTCCTATTCCTCTCCACACCCCTGGGCAGCAGGGCTTGGAGCCATGAGCAGCTTGGGGCCACTGTGAGCATCTGTGTGAAGACATGCAGCACTTCCCTTTGCTCTTATGGAGACACTGCAGAGACCACAGAGCCACAGGAAAGGAAAACTTAGGAAGTTTTCCTTATTCGAAAGCAGCACAGCTGGGGTACAACTCTGGTAGAGCACTTGCCCAGCATGCGAGAGGCTCTGGGTTCCATGCCCAGCATCTTGGGTGTTGGTGGGAAGACTCCATGTAGAAAATGAGCCCGGCACAGTGGTTCACGTGTGATCCAAGCTACTCAGGAGACAGGGATGTGAGGGGAGTCGCTGTGACAGCCATCCTCCCATCGACTGCCAGGGTTGATTCAGCTAATCTGGCTGGCTAGGCAGGCGTCCCCTTCCTCAGCACTCCATGTGCATCGCCCCCGGAGCTGCACTCTAGGTCAAAGAGGACGACCCCCTTGATAGAGGAGGACCATTTCCTCAGTCAAGGGTATATGAGTAGCTATGCTCCCCTGCGAGAACCTCCAAACAAGCTCTCGAGGAGGCTGAGGAAGGAGGATTGAAGTTTGAGCCTAGCCTCGGCAGCTCAGTGACAACACCCTGTCTCAAGAGGGCTGGGGATATAGTTCAGTGTTAAAAGTGCCCCTTGGTTCTATCCATAGTAGCAGAACAAAAAAAGTGGGAGAATTTGCTTACTACTTTTGTAAGTGGTAAAAATTGTATTGAAAACACATAGGACCTGGGCCGGGGATTTAGCTCAGTGGTTTCGCCGCCTGCTGCGCAAGCACAAGGACCCGAGTTCAATCCCTGGTACCAAAAACAAAACAAAACAAAACAAAAAAAAACACACAGCACCATCATTCCTTACGAGAAACAAGAATGGTGCAGTACAAGAGGAAGGTCCCGTCAATAGGTCACAATGTTCACCGTCATAAGCAAGGGTGCAGAGGGCCGGGGATTTAGCTCAGTGGTTCTGGAGCCTGCCTCGCAAGCGGAAGGATCCGAGTTCGATCCCTGGTACCAAAACAAACCAAATAAGCAAGGGTGGGGAGGCCAGCCTGTCACCTGTCACCTGATACCTGTCACATCTGCAAGGGCCCTTGTGGGGACACAGTCCTGGCAGTGGGGTTGAGTTGGAAGACCCACTTTAGACAGCGTGTAGGTGTGCCCTGTACACTTGCTGGGCCTGGATGGTGCAGAGACCCTACCAAGCAGTCTCAGGGTCGTGGGGCTGCACTACTGTACCAGGAGAGAAGCCAAGGAAACCATTACTCTGGGTGAACAAAACCTGGAATCCTCAAGGGAAAAAACTGCTGCAGGGAGACAAGGAAGCCATTAAAGACCTGGGATGTAGTTCAGCGGTGGAGTGCTTGCCTAGAGTACCAGGCCCTGGGTTCTATCCTCAGTACCAAAAATTAAAAAATAAAATAAAAGTGAGCCTTAACTTGGGCAGGGAGGGGACTTGGAGTAATGTCACCCACAGGCCTGGGGAGGGGCAACCCAAGCCATAGGTGCTGGCAAATTCTCTGTGGTGGGCGGTTTTGTGGATAGTGTGTGTGTGTGTGTGTGGACATTGGCTCCTAAATTTCATGCAGTCCACCTTCTTGCTGGATGTCTTAAGTATCACTTTACACAGAAAAAACAAGAATGTGCTCCAGTTGCAGCATCACATCTGTCCTACACTGCCTCCCCCAAGGCCTGGGTTCTGTCCAATTTGACTCCTGGCCCTCACCCTGTTGGCCCCCTTCACGTGGCCCAGGGTGGGCAGGGCTGGCTGGGATGTTGCTGAGACAGGACTGTGGTCCTCTTGCAGCCACCCCACCATGTGGCTGCCTGAGGAGCAGACCAAGCATCCTGCTGACATTCTGCTTTGGCTGGAGAGGGGTGTGTCCAGGTGCCATCTGCAGAGAAATATGGTTGGTTGGACGCGATTGGCTCCTGTTTAGTCATGGGGACCTTGGCCACTGATGCCTATCCCTTAAGTCCATAGCTCTGTCCACCCCTTGTTCTCCAGTGTGCTCTCATGCCTATCCTCAGCCCCTAGCCTACACCACTGTGTGCACACATCAGTGCAGGCCTACTTTATCCAGGGGGAGCCTTAGTTCTGAGCCATGCCTGCCTCACGGTATGTGCAGAGGAGGGTGCAGGGATGACTGTGGTGTTAGGCCCTGGGAGGTGGGTCAGGAGAGGGTGAGGGATGTGGCCCTTGTCACTTCTGAACCAGTCGGCACAGAAGGGGGTTGTCACGTGGTGCTGGATGTAGCCTCTGAAACTTGGTTCTGTGTGCTCTGATCAGGGACGGCAGGACACAGACAGAGGGTGAGACACGGAAGAAGCCATTTCACTGACAAATCCAAGAGCAGGCCCTGGCCATGCAGGGGACTGGGGGACCCTGGGCCAGCAGGGGTGGGGAGTGAGGGGAGGAGCAGGCACGAGCCCTCATGGTAGTCTCCATGGAAGAAATGGGTGAAGCCAGGCAGGCAACCTGGAGACCACCTGGTTCAGCAGTCTCTGCAGCTTCTGGGTGTGGGGCTGCCTTGGGTGTCTAGTGCTTGGCTGGGTGACGAGAGCAGAGGGGAGGCCCAAGGAGGGAGCCCGGCGGGTGCCAGGCCTGGGTGCTGTATGGCCAGGGCCTCACTGCTTCCAGGAGTCATTCATTGTTGTCCAGGGCCAGTGAGCCCTGGATGTTCAAGCATCAAAATACAGAATAAAGAGATGCTTATTACAGCGTCACGATGGCCAACATGACCTCAGCTGAGACAAACCCACTTTGATGTGGGTGCCTGGGCCATCAACTGCTGTGATGGGGACACAGACTCCATGTGGCCACACTTGGGGCACAGGAGGAGAGAGGAGAGCCCCTGGTGTTGGTATGGGGTTGGGGAGACTGGATATGCCTGGTTTCGTTATCCCCAGAAAGATATGGAATAAGTGGCAGGCAGTGTGAGAACAGAAAAGAAGGGCGGCTCCCAGACCTGAAACTGCCACAGAGAAGTGGCCACAAGATCCTGTTGACATCTCTCAGTGCACCTGGGGGCCTCCTGAAGCTGTGGCCAATTGAAGCAGTGCTACTGGTATATGCTGCCCAGTGCTGGCTGATGTCTGATAAGCCACAAACTTGGCTGCAGAAATCCTGGGCCCTGGTATTGCACCACAGGAGGGGCCCAAGAGAGCCGGCGGCCCCAGGGTGAGGGGCCCTCATGGGCAGGAGAGACGATGCAGCTGCAGGGGACAGGGGCTGCAGCCCTGGAATGTGAGCTGGTTGTGGCGACCAGGTGAGGTGTATGGCTGCCTTGAGAGGCCCTTGGGGTCTCTGAGTTGCAGCAACTGTCATTGCCTTGAGTTGGAGTCTCTGATCCTTCTTGGTTCCCGGTGCTCTTAGCAGTCATTGTTTCATGGCACCTTTTGGTCAAAAGAAATAATCTAGGGCCAGACAACTTAAGTACAGTATTCATGTCCTAACAACTTAGTGGTTTGGAAATAAAAGACACATACACTGAAAAAAACCATTGATTTATTTATTTATTTTCTGAGACAGGGTCTTGCTATGTAGTTCAGGCTGGCCTTGAATTCACTATGTAGCCCAGGCTGGCCTCAAACTCACGGGGATCCTCCTGCCTCAGCATCTGGGATTACAAGCGTGCACCACCATGCCTGGCATTGATTTAACTCATAAATAACTTCAGTTGCTTACTGAGAGGGGGTCTGGGTCTGGTAGCTCTGTACACTTTTGCAAGCCTTAGAGCAGCCACTGTCACCTGCATTTCCTTTTTTTTTTAGAACGGTGGCAAAGTTTCGCATTTATTAAAAGTAGGAGAAAAACAAGGGTAGGGGAAAGAAAAGGCTCTGCAGAGTGTGCTTGGTGCAAGTAAAAGGAAAAAGGGAAGAAAAAACAAAAATACACCCTATGGTGTGGGTGGGTTACCATGAAGACACGGTAACCCACCTACATTTCCTAATCCCCACTGATTTTTGCCTAGGACCTGCTTTTTATCCCAGCAATGGTGTAAAACCCAGCTTGAAGAAGAGATAAAATCAAAGGAAAGTGCACCTGAACGTTGGAGCTTCGAGTTCTCTTGAACTGTGTTATCTGACTGGCCGTGGATCCCTGTGCTTCCTGAAATGTTAAATCCCTTGCAGTGCCATTTGAGAACTCACTGCACCCTGGGGTGCCTTGGCACACAGTTTGGGACCTACAGCTCTGTTTTCTTCCACGGAACACTCGGTCTCAGAGGTCTGACTCTCCACTGTGTACAGCTCTTCCTTCTCCCAGTTTATGCACATTAGCCTTTGGACCCTTCAGCAGGGTGCACATACACTCTCAGCTGGCTGCTCCCCACAAGTGGACACCAGGGCTGCCCCCATGTCTTTGCAAAGCACAGAAGGCCCAATAGGCTGGGCCTGTAGGTCAGGGCGGCAAAATCAGAGGTGCAGAGTCCTCTCTGGTCAGCGAGGGCACCTGCAACCAGTCGGATACCCTTCACCCTGCTGGACATTTTCCAGCTGCTGGTCCTTTTCCACCTGCTGGTCCTTTTCCACTGACTGGATGTGGAGTGGTCACTCCATCTTACATTTCTCTGCTGAATTTGAGCACTGTCTCTTGCACTTGCTTTCTTTTTTTGGGTTCCCTCCTCTGCAAATGCCTGGTCACATCCTTCAATCATTTTCTTGGGGAGTGGGTTGCTGTCTTTGAAAGTTGACTTTCAGGGATTCCTCAAACTTCAAGCTATGAATCCCTGGGTGGTTTTGAACATTATATCTTCTCCTGTTGTGTGGTTTAAAACCTTCCTGTGGTTTCCCAGGCAATTTGAGTTTTGTTCTAATCACCTTCTTCTTTCCTGCCTCTTGGTATGAACCTACCTCTGAGGTCTTCCGCAGACACACATCCCTCTGATGGCCCGTTCTTTGGTACACCCATGTGTCATGGAACCCAGGGCCTCATGCATGTTGGGCAAGCATCTGCCATGGAGCCTATCCCAGCACCTGTCTGTCCATGTTGTCTGTAATGCTTAGGCCTTTAGGCTACCTGGGTCCTCTTTCTAGGTGGTATCTGTGAAACCAACTTCTTTCCATAGTGACCTTTATGCTTTCCACACTGATCACCCATTTGAACCAGGGTCTCCCCCCAGCCCCAGTGCTACCCAGCCTTTGCCACTTGTGTATTGCCAGGGATACACTGGTTGGGCAGTGGAGCCCTAGAGGCTGCACAGGGAAGTGCCACTGCTTGTCCCTGCTGGGGAGTGTTGCTGTAGCCATCTTGCTGGTCCTTAGTGCTGGGCTGTGGGAGAGTGGATTCCAGTTCTTTCCGGGGTGGGCATCTACTCTCTACCTGGAGAGGGGTGCTTGCTGTATGCTTTTGGTACATGACTTGATCCGGGTAGAAAATGTCTTTCCACTCTTACTTTTCTGAGTTTTCTTAGAACTATAAATGTCAAATGCTTTGTCTTCATTAAGACAATTATTCCAGGGCTGGGGATTTAGCTCAGTGGTTTCGACACCTGCTACGCAAGCGCAAGGACCTGAGGTTTGATCCCCAGAACCAAAACCAAAACCAAAACAAAAAAGACAATTATTCCATGTCCCCCTTACTGTAGCGAATTGTGGGGCTGGGGATTTAGCTCAGTGGTTCCGGCACCTGCCTTGTAAGCACCAAGGTCCCTAGTTCGATCCCTGGCACCAAAAAAAAAAAAAAAAGTAGCGAATTGTGTTAAGTGCATTGATCTACTTTCAGGTATTGAATCAGGTATTGAATCACCTTTGCACCACTGGAAAAAACTATTTGAGAATGATATTATAGTTTTTAAATATCTAGTTTGTTTCAGGTAATTAAAAATAAAACAAGCTAAACTTTTATTTACAGAGATGAAGGGAGGTGGATGAGAGAACAGAGGAAGGGGATAAAAAAAGAATTAATGGGCTAAGGATTCAACTCAGTGATTCCGGCGCCTGCCTCGCAAGTGCAAGGTCCTGAGTTCGATTCCCCATACCCCCCCCCCCCAAAAAGAATTAAGACCTGTTACATTAGGGGTGGGGATTTAGCTCAGTGGTTTTGCTGCCTGCTGCGCAAGTATAAGGACTCGAGTTTGATCCCCGGTACCAAAAAAAAAAAAGACCTGTTACATACATGTTCATACCTATGTTCCGAGTAAAATGAGCCTATAATTTTATTTCCTTGTTTTCTTTGTATTTCTGTTATCAGTTTTGGGATCAAGATTACATGCCTCACTGCAGCCTTCACAATCCAACATAAAACTGTATTGTGGACATGATGGCATAGCCCTCTAATCCCAGCACTTCAGAGGCTGAGGGAGAATTGAGAGTTTGAGGCCAGCCTGAGTTTCATGCAAAGACCCTGTCTCAAAACACCTGAAAAATAAATCTTGTGTTTCAGCTGGACACAGTGAGTGCACACCTGTAATTCCAGCTACGTGGGAAGCTGAGGCGGGAAGATCACAAGACCAGCCTGGGCAATTTAGCAAGACCTTAAAAGAAGCAAGGATGTACCTTATTGGTTGAGTGCTTGCCTAGCGTGGACAAGGCCCTGGGTTAATCCTTGGTATTGCAAAGAAACAAACAACAAGGTTCACTTTCCTGTAATGCTTTAAAAAGACCTACATTGCTCTTTTTCATTTTTGTTATTTTTTTCCCATTAAGCACTTTTATTGTGAGATGTATAACAAGTGTAGAAAAAGTGCAGAGATACCCAGTGGTGAGCTCCCACAAATCACCCCTAAGTAAGTGCCCTAGTAACCCCTCCTGGTGGGTCAGGGCACCCTCTACACCTGCCATCCAGCTGCCCGGCTCCCCTATGGCTCCCCTTCTGTTCTGAGTCCTGTTCATAAGACTTTTCCTTGTGGCTCACTATCTGCATGGTGCCCTAAAACATGGATGCTTGGTTTAATCTTGCTCTGACCTTGGACTGTAGGATCTATAATCATCTATGTCTGACTTCTTCCTTCAACACTGTATTTGAGGGGCTGGGGATTTAGCTCAGTGGTGCTGCACCTGCCTGGCAAGCACAAGGTCCTGAGTTCGATTCCCAGCACCCCCCCCCCAAAGCCATTGTATTTGTGACCTTCATGCCTGTTGTTCACTTATTTTCAGGCTGTACAGCGTGCACTGTTTTACTATCCTTCTGTATCTGGTGGGCATGGGTGCATCCTGGTTTGTGCTGTGACAAATGGTGCTTCCATGGGTACTTTGTTGCTTGTGTGGTGTTGCTTGTGTGGAAGCAGCCAGCTCCCAGGTGTGCCTGAGCCTGGCCTTCTCAGCCGACACCAGTTTCCTCCGTGCTTGTACCTACTGGATCCTCTTGCAGCCAGTGGGAGCCCCAGCTGCTTCACATCTGGCTCAGCCCCTGATGTGGGCTCCTGGATTCTATTCATTCCACTGGCCTCGGTGCCACTTCACTGGTTTGCGTTCGCATTTCCCAGGAACAAAGGGTGCCGAGCCTCGTTACTGGCCACTTCAGAAGCACGCTTCCCACCGTTCCCATGCTTTCCCCGGGGATCTTTTTCTCACTGGTGTGTGGCTCAGGTGGGTGCCTTTGTAGGTAGTGAGTATTGTAGGCAGTGACCCCTCTCTAAGATTGGCCTTGTCGCCCCTTCTGTGGTGTCCTCAGATGAGCGGAAGCTCGTAATTTCCATGCAATCCAATTCTCAGTCTTTCCTTTCATAGTTCCCAGTTTTCTGTATCCTAAATTTCTTTCCAGCCCCAAGATCATAAAGAGTCTCTTGTATATCCTTCCTGTATTTTGTCTTCTAGGAAAGCTTTCTTTCATTTCACATTTGGGATGAAATGCTACACAAAATTATGTTTTTCATGTAGGCTGTGAGGTAAGAAATCAAATTCTATCTTTTTTTTTCCTTTTTGCATGGTCCTGGGGATAGAGCCCAGGGCCTCATGCATGCTAGACAAGTACTCTACCACTGAACTACAACCTTAGCCCTACATTTCATTTTCTAACTCTCTGCTAAAAACTGTGGAAACACAATTGACTTCTACATGTTTATCTGGTATAAACAATCTCGCTAACTCATTAATTCTAAAAATTTATCTCTGGGCCGGGGATTTAGCTCAGTGGTTTCGACGCCTGCTGTGTGAGTGCAAGGACCCGAGTTCAATCTCTGGTACAAAAAAAAAAAAAATCTCTATTCGTTTAGGTTTTTTTGAGGGGGTTATTGAACCCAGGGCTTTAACACTGAGTTACATCCGAACCCCCTTTATAAATTTTTCAACTTTGAGACAAAGTCTCACTGAGTTGTCTAGGCTAGACTCAAATTCATGATCATCTTGCCTTAGCCTCCTGAGTTGTTGTGATTACAAGCTTGTGCCATAACACCTGGGTTTTTTAGACTTTTCAAATACACAATTATGTCACCTGTAAAAACTAATGAGGTAGGTTTCTTTTTCTTTCTTCTTTCTTTCTTTCTCTCTCTCTCTCTTTCTTTCTTCTTTCTTTTTTTTTTGGTACTGGGGATCAAACTCAGGCCCTTGCACTTTCAAGGCAGGCAGCAGCACCACTGAGCTAAATCCCCAGCCCAATGAGGTTAATTTTTAAATCTCCAGTTCTTACTCCTTTCTTTGTCTTTCCTGGTGTTCTTATGATAGTACTATATAGCACTGAACAGATGCAGCAGCCAAGGGAAACTCTCTGCTCCTGGCTCAAAGAGAATGTTTTCTATTTGTGTAGGATTCTTATTGAAATATTTTATTAGATCAAAGATAGTTCTGATGGGGCTGGGGATTTAGCTCAGTGGTGCCGCTTCCTGCCTTGCAAGTGCAAGGTCCTGAGTTTGATCCCCAGTACCAAAAAAAAAAAAAAATCCCAAAGATAGTTCTGTTCCTATCTTAGTCTCCTGAGAGCTCCTTTAAGTCATGAACAGCTACTGAATTCTATTAAATGCCTTTTCTGCATCTATTGTCATATTTTTGGCCTGAATTTGTTAATGTGAAGAATTGGATTTATTGATTTATAAACTTTTCATTTAAAAAATAATTCCAAATAAAAATCTGTAGTAGTATCCATAGCTGACATATGCCTTCACCCAGATTCCCCTAGTTGGTTTTTGTTTTTGTTTTTTTGAGGCAAGGTCTCCTTTTGTAGTCCAGGCTGGCCTCGAACTCACAGTGATCCTCCTGCCTCAGCCTCCCAAGTACTGGGACTACAGGCGTGTGCCACCACGCCCAGCACCCCTAGTTGGTATTGCCTTATCCTTCTCTCCTTTTCTCACACACACACACACACACAAATGTAGAATGGCTATGTGATGTCACATGCATACTGTTATGGCTTGTGTTTAGATGTCCCCCCAAAGCCTCACGCTTTATCAGAGGTGGCTAAATCTAGAGTGTATGGGACTAGGCTCGAGGGCACTAGGATTAAAGGCATGAGTGCTACTTCCCTAAGTAGTCTGAATAAGACAAAAGGACCAGAAAGATGCTGTTAAGGTCCCTTGTTGCTTTTTTTTTTTGGTATGGGGAATCGAACGCAGGATCTTGCGCTTGCTCGGCATGCAGGGCACCACTGAGCCACATCCCCTGTGCACTTGTTGCTTTTGCTACTTTATGCATGTCATGCAGTTTCTCTTCTGCAATGCCTGTTTGCCATCCCTGCTTTGGACTCAGCCGATTATGGACTGAAACCCCTACAAACTGTGACTTAAATAAACCTTTCCCCCTTTAATTTTGGGTGTCGGGTATTTTGTCTCAATGAGAGAAAAGTAACTAACACACACACTCCTTCATACTTCTTGAGAACTAAGTTACAGGGCTGGGTGTGATGACATGCACTTGTGGTCCTAGCTACTTGGTAGATTGAGGTGGTGGATTGCTTGAGCCCAGGAATCTGAAGCCAGTCTGGGTAACATAGTGAGACTCTGTTTTCCCTTTTCTCAAAAAGAGAGAATTAAGTTGTACACCTGATGTCCATTACCCTGAACACCTCGGAGAATATTCCTGAAGTCAAGGGACTCTTATCTGTAACCATAATTTGACCTCTGAAATCAGGAAACTATCTAGTGTCCCTGTCTAATCCTCAAACCCCATCTGATTTCCGTATGCCAGTGATGTGCTTTACGGATCCAGGACCATCCTGTCTGTGTGGTGACTCACTTACTTTGTCATTGTTGAGACACAATGCCTGACAATTTAAATTCCACAATTTAAAGGAAAGGTTTATTTGGGCTCACAGTTTAGTCCATGGTAGGCTGACTCCAAAGAAGAATGGCATGACAGAGGGGCAAAGCAGAGAACAACTGCTTGAAGCACGGTGGACAGGAAGCAGAGAGCAAAGGGAAGACAGAGGAGGAAGACAGATAAACACTTCCAGGTCAGGTCTCCAGTGACCCTCCTCCACTGGCCAGTCCCCGCCTCCTAACAGCAGCCAGCTGTAGCCCCCAAAGTCTAGTTCCCTTCCTCAGGCCCGCCTTTGAGCACATTAGGGTCTGGGGGGACATGCAGATCCAAACTGTGGTGTCTATCTTTCCTGTGTCTGTTCTTGCCCCCAGTCTGTTACTGTACTCACACCTACCTGCAGCTGACAACTCAGTGTAGTGTGCCCGTTGTCCCCTGGGTTTGGTGCATATAGGGCAGGTGGGCCACGAAGGTGAGGCTATGGTTTCCATGCTTAGCCTACCGTATCAGGAGGCTGAGATGCTGCCTGCCAGGCATGTTGCCGCGAACACAGAGCAGTACATTTGCAGTTGCTTGGTGCAGTGTTCTGTGTGGCAGTTCAGTTGATCATGAACAGCTGTGAAACCTGTCCTATGATTGTGGACATACCTGCTTCACTTTTCTTTCTTCTTGCAGTACTGAAGACTGAACCCTGTATTGAGCTACACCCCCAGCCATTTTTTGAGACAGGATCTTGCCTAAATTGCTAAATTGCCTATGCAATTTACAGTTCTCCTGCCTGAGTCTCCCAGAGTGCTGGGATTACAGGATGGTGCCACCATGCCTGGCTTGGTTCTCCTTTTAGGTGCCACTTTGTGCTGTATCTTGTCATCTGTGTATCTATGTGTATGTCACTAGGTGTCTGGGGATGTGGGACTTCTACATCTTCCTGGTGAGCTGCAATTCATTACGGTGAATTGAATCTTTACTCATAAGTTCATTTTTCTAGGAGTCCACTCTAATATTATGTGAACGCAAGTTTTCTTTCATTGGCAAAGCTGCAACGTGCATTGACACCAGAGATGCTGAGGTTTTGGGGTCCTGAGGCAGGCCTGTGGGTTTTGGGTGAAGGCTGGGTAAAGCACAGCTGCCGGGGAGGGACAGAGTGGGCCACTTGGGGTTCTGACTCCAGCTCCTCATCCTCTTCTCCCCACCTGCCCCTCTTGGGTAGGTTGGCTAGGCCACATTGCCAGTGCTGTCCACACTTAAGCATGGGCCTCCTGCCCTAGGCCCCGGGCACTGAGCTGCCTTGCCCTTGTGCAGGGCCTCCAGGGCTCCATGTGGAGATGAACAGTGCACTGCTGGCTGTGGGGCCTCTTCCTGGCCCAGAGGGGTCATCCTCCATCCTCTCGTGAGAGCAGGTATGGGCTGGTGAGAGGCTGATACGGCCCACTCCGTGGCTCAGCGACTGCCCCTACCCCTCCTGAAGGCCACTGTGGCCTGCTGCCCTCGCTTCCCAACTGCTAGATGTTTGCCTGACCCCCAGGGCCTCGGGAGGCCACACACTTGACACTTAAGCAGATCCAGCAGGATCCACAGTTCAAGGAGTGGGAGGGAGGCAGGCTGCCCACTTCAGCCGTGGAACTCGTTTGTCCCTTAACCTCTGCCCTCCGTGTCTTCTGTCAGAGAGAAATGGGGGCAGCTTCGGATGAGGGCAGGTGCCTCCATCCCACGCAGGAAGGCCCCCTCCATATCTAAGGCTCAGCACAGAGGGGAGAAGAAGCTGATTCTCAAAGCCCCAGCTCCTCCCTGCTACGGGTGGGGAAGGATGCGGCTCATTGTCCCTTCCTCTGCCTGTAGGAGAGACCCTGGCCCGAGCTGGGAATAGGACCCAGGGTCCCCGCGGCGTCTGTCCCTGCGGGCCACTGCTGCGGTCCAGGGGAGCCAACTGCAGCAAGCCGAGTGTGCTGTCTGTTGCCGGTGAGTGGGGTTACTAGCGGCGGGGGTCTGACCCACAGGGTGAGGAGGATGTCAGGGCACGGCGAGCGGGGTGCCTCCAGGCGGGTCCTTGCTGTGGGTCGGGGCGGCCTCTGGGGGTGGGGTAGTGGCCCTGGGATGTCCCGGTCTCAGCGCCACCGGCCCAGAGCTCCAGGCTGCGCAGAACTGTCGCCGCGGCAACCCGCGCTGCGCAGGGGCGGAACAGGGCGGGGCGCACGGGCCCTGTCCTCACAGGCCGGGTCCGGGCGCCGGGACCCGCTCTGTGCCAGGCCGAGCCAGGCAGCGCGCGCCGGGGTCGCGGGGCGGGGTCGGGCGGCCCCGGCGGCGGAGGGCGGAGCGGACAGAGGTTCGGAGGGCCTGACGGCACGCAGCACCTGCAGGTGGCGGGGTAGGTTCGGGCGCGAGTAGCCGTGGGTGGCTGCGGGTGGCGAGGACGGGTTACTGAGCAGGGCCTGGACGACCTCCGCCCTAGGCCGAGGGGATGGGCGGCGAGCTGCCTGGCAAGGCCTGGGGTGCGCTGACAGCGAGGACCAGGCCCCGCGGGGGACCCTCGGTGGGGGAGGGGCGGCCCTTCCCCAGCCCGGACCTCCCTCCTCTCTAGCCTGAGACGGGAGTCTGCGAGCCGGGCACGCAGGGCCCGGAGGACTGGATCCGGGTGTGAAGCCCAGCAGCGGGGCTTCACAGGAGGACCTCCATGCAGGAGGACCGGGAAGGTGTGCCGGGCCAGGTCCCTGGGGTGCGGCCAGGGGAGGTTCCAGGTCCAAGCCGGCTCCCCAGGGACGTGGGGTCTGTCTCATCGCCGGCCCAGAGTCCTCAGCCCTCTGCCGCGTTTGTCGAGAGACTGAGAGAGCGAGGATGGGGCGGCGAGGGTGGAGGTGCAGCGGCGACCTGGCTGTGGGGCCTGGACACAGGCCGGGAAGGACCTTCCTAGCCTGCGGCGCGCCCCACACGGGCTTCCCGAGCGAAGTGCGCCGGCTGGTGGGTGTGAGACACAAGAACGTGGGGCCAGGGAGCTGGAGCGCGGGACCTTGGGGGCCGGTGAGGGTGGGCCAGTAACCCCAGGGACCCCCGCTGGAGGTGTGGGAGTCCCGGCGCGTGGGTGGGAGAATCCTGGGATGCGTCGGGTGCGAGGGCGGGGTCAGGGGCCTTCACGTGGGGGTGTGGTGTCACCAGAACAGGCTGAGCGCCGCAGGGTCCCCTGCGATAGTAAATTTTATGTCTTTGTCTAGACAGGGCGGTCAGTGGGGACCCCAGGCCGGGTTCCGAGAGGGAGGCGGAGCTGGCGGCCGCGGCTCCGGGCGGGTGAGGGCCGGGGCTTGCCGGACTGGGCTGCTCTGGCCGGGTGCGCGGGCGCAGAGAGCGGGGGAGCAAGGAGGAGATGCAGCGGGACCAGACACCCCTGTACGGAGCTGGAGAGCGTGGACGCAGGGAGCGTCCGGGTTGCATGAGGGCGGACAAGGATCCAGTCTAAGGGAAAGGAAGAGAGACCTGCGGGACGGATGCGTCAGCCGGGGAGGGAGGCGGAGGGCTCGGTGGTGACCAGGCTCCGGGTACCCGGCTCCGGGCGCGAAGAAACCACTTCCGTTCCATTTCCTTCCTGGCGCCGCGGGAACTCGGCCTCGGTCCCAGGCGGGGCCGCAGCGCCCCCTGGGGGCCACGCTCCACGATCCAGGTCCGTACGAGCTCTGCTGCCTAGCGCGCGACAGAGGCCGCGGCTCCTCGGCGGGGATAGCGTGCGGCGGGGACACGTGGGGGCGAGCCCGGGTGGCCACACAGTCGCGCCCCTCTAACCAGTCTTCTCCACTCTCCCCAGGTACCAGCTTGCCATGCCCGCGGGCTGAGCGCCGCCGCGCTCCGGGCCGCCACAGGGCCACGTGTGGGGGCCGCGGCGCGTTGGGGCCTTGGCTCCGGCGGCCGACCATGGTGCTGCCGCCCCCGGACCGGCGCCACGTGTGCCTGACCACGCTGGTGATTGTAGGCAGCATGGCTGTCATGGATGCATACCTGGTGGAGCAGAATCAAGGCCCGCGCAAGGTCGGCGTGTGCATCATCGTGCTGGTGGGCGACGTGTGCTTCCTCTTGGTGCTACGCTACGTGGCTGTGTGGGTGGGTGCCGAGGTGCGCACCGCCAAGCGCGGCTACGCCATGATCCTCTGGTTTATCTATGTCTTTGTGCTGGAGATCAAGCTCTACTTCATCTTCCAAAACTACAAGGCGGCGCGGCGCGGCGCAGGCGACCCCCTGGCACGCAAGGCGCTCACGCTGCTTCTGTCTGTGTGCGTACCCGGCCTCTTCCTGCTGCTGGTGGCGCTCGACCGCATGGAGTACGTGCGCACCTTTCGCAAGCGTGAGGACCTGCGAGGGCGCCTCTTCTGGGTGGCACTGGACCTGCTGGACCTGCTGGACATGCAGGCCACGCTGTGGGAGCCACCGCGCACCGGGCTGCCGCTGTGGGCCGAGGGCCTCACCTTCTTCTACTGCTACATGCTGCTGCTCGTGCTGCCATGTGTGGCGCTCAGCGAGGTCAGCATGCAGGGTGAGCACATCGCTCCACAGAAGATGATGCTCTACCCCGTCTTGAGCCTCGCCACAGTCAACGTTGTGGCAGTGCTGGCGCGTGCTGCCAACATGGCCTTGTTCCGCGACAGCCGCGTCTCAGCCATCTTTGTGGGGAAGAACGTGGTTGCGCTGGCCACGAAGGCCTGCACCTTCCTGGAGTACCGGCGCCAGGTGCGCGACTTTCCGCCGCCCACGCTTGCGCTGGAGCTCCAGCCTCCACCCCCGCAGCGCCACGCGCCGCCGCCGCCCCAGCTTCAAGGGGTGGCCGGTTGTCCCCGTGGGCCCTCGCCGACGCGCGATGCGCTGGATACGTGACGGCGCGTGCGCCGGGATGGGATGTGACGGACAGGGTGGGGGCCGCTGCCGCTTCTTCATCTCAGGAATCCCTCAGCCGCGGACTCTTGGCTGCCCGGCGTGGAATGGAGTGCTGCGGAGTGCCCGGGGAGGAAGGGTGTTGTGGGCTCTGGTCCTGCGTGTGCTCGGTACAGAGATAGGGCCACGGGGCCTCTGTCATTTTAAAGACTCGTGTTTACAGTTTCGTATGGAAGTCTCAGTGCGCTGGTTCCTGGTCCCTCTAATATCTATTTGGCAGGGACAAGTAGTGCTTAGGGCGGGAGGCCACGGGGCCCCGGTGGTCCCAGCAGCTTCTGGGTGAGGTACCACTGTCCTGTCCTGACACCTCCTGTCTGACTGCTGCCACCACAGATCCCACAACCCCGACTGCATTGGGGCCCTTTTCCTCACCCCCCTGAGAAGTCCAGCCCCCACTCCCCCCAAGGCCCAGAAGTGTCCCTGGAGCCCCTCCACGGAAACTCCCTTACCATGCCTGTGGGCATTTCTGAACCAGGACTGTCAAGGGCTCCAGTGCCCTTTGTTTCCTAGGCAAAGCTGGCTTACCTTGCCCCAGTGTAGCCCTGCCTCAGACACCTGGCCCCACAGCTCCTGGCCCAGGAACACAGCCTGAAGTCCTCTGCTCCTGACCTCTGCCTGGACTCCCCCTCCCTCCATATGGAGTGTGACCTTTGGGTGTGCAGGCCCAGCAGGGTCGCTGTTGGGTGGAGAGAGTGCTTCAAGAGGCTGCCTGGAAGGCCTTACCTGTGGTAGGTGATGGCCACACGTGTTCCTCAGGCCAGCTGGGGATGGAGCATGTGGAATCTTGTGCCAGGCAGTGTCCCTGTGTGGCCTTTGCTTCCCTGGCGTGCTGGTTGTGTACTGCAGGTGATGGCCTCCCAGCCTGTCCAGTGGCTGCAACAGCTCCGGGGGCGCATGGGGGGTGGGGGGCTCAACCCCAGGGGGGTGTACTGGATGGGACCCAGCAACCTTTGCTTGGGAGTCACCTGCCTTCAGGCCGCTGGTCTTGGGACCTCGTGGAGAGTCTTCTCCATGGCTATAACCCTGTTTTGGTTGGCTGTGGCTAGCTCCTCCTGGCCTTCAAACCACTGCCTGGGCCATACTGCTGGCCACATCCCCAGAAGTGTAGGGTGAGCATCCGAGGGCCTTGGCTCATGACTGGGCACCCATGGAGAGGCACTGCAGCCAGCAAGGTGGCTTCGGGGGGACGGGGAGGTGGTGGGGATTTGTAGGAGGGGCGTGGCCCTGCAGAGGCCAAAGACGGAGTTCTGGGCTGGGGAGTCCCCGGCCTGTGTCTGTGGTAAGGGTAATGGGTGAGGCCTGAGGTCCCGACTCTGTGTGTTCCAGGCTGGACCAGTTGGTGCCCCTGTCCTCTGGAGCTCAGGACCAGCCCTCAGCTTCCTGGCCCTGGGCAGGTTGGAGCAGACAGGAGCAGCCAAGGGACTACAATAGGTCTGAGAAGTTATGGCTCCCCAGTTCCATTTGATTTTCCTTTTCTTCATAATGGTGGTTGGGATGGAACCTAGGGCCTGGGCATGGCAGGCAGGCTGTCCACCCTGAACCATTCCCCAACCTTCACCTCAGAAGGGACCCTGCCACTCATGGGTCTGGGAGTGGTATGGGCAGTGTACCTGTGGGTTGCTCTGCCTGCCAGGCACTGTTCCATGTCAGAGGTGGAACTGACCACCCCCAAGGCGCAGGAGAGGACTTGGGGCTTGGAGACCCCTGACATGTGCACTGCCCACTGCCTTGCTGCCACCCATGCAGGGCCTGGGCCCCCAAGACCTTCTATATCAGCAGTGCCTCCATCGCCCCTCAGTTCCCGTGGTGGTCCTCATCTTTTCTGCGTCTGCTGCTCCCCATCCTGACCTGGCTTAGTGCTTATCTGTCCTCACCTGAATAGATGCAGCATCTTTTTCCAGGACTCAAGTGGGGCTGGGAACAAGGGCTTTTGCATGTTCTCCAGGTTCTTTCCCTGGGGAGGGGGCTCTCCTTTGAGGGCAGGGTGGGGCCTGCTGCATCCCAGCCTTATTAGCTCACATCTTGTCAGCTTGCATGTCCTTTGGCCCGTGCTGCTGCTGCCTGGAGGTGGTGAGCTAGGTGTGGAGGTAGGTGGGAGGCTAAGGGTCAGGGGTGGGGCTTGGTCCCCCAAAGGAAGAACAGGGTATAGTGGGGGTGAGGTGAGTTGCCCAGTGTTGGAGGTCACTGTGTGGGGAGCAATGGTGAAGGGCAGCTGAGGTCAGGGAACCCATGTGGACACCTCAAAGGAGAAGTGCTGGTGAAGAGGGCGCTGGGGACTTGCAGAGGGGCAGGGGTTAGGTGGCGAGCACTTGGGCATCGACTTTGCATGAGCAAGATCAGGGTCGAAGAGGCAGAAGAGGTCCTAGGAGGGGCCACTGTGGGGGTCTCTATGCTCAGGAGATAGCTTTGGGATTAGATGAGAAATCACAGGCACAAGGCCAGATGCATCTAGATCCAGGGCCAGACTGGGAGGAGGAACCCACCTGGGTTGTGGGGGTCAGGTGGGGTGACTCGGAGCTGAGGAGGACACTGAGTTGAGTGCAGTGGGAGTGCCTGCTTGTGAGCCTGCAGGCCACTGAGGGGAAGAGCCCTTGTGAAGAGTGACTGGAGGTGCCTGCTGAGTGTGGGGCCGATTGAGACAGGGTTTGGGGTGCAGAGGCCTTGTCCAGAGGGAGGAGCTGCAGCAACGGAATTGAGTACAGTAATGGCCTTTATGTGACCAAAGCCAAATTGTGAACGCACAGCTCCTGCAGAGGGTGAGAGGAGCCAATTTGCATAGTACTTTTTTTTTTTTGAGAAAAAGGTCTTGCTGTGTGCCCAAGTGGGCCTCCAGTTCTTGGGCTCAAACGATCTTCCTGCCTCAGTCTCCTTAATATTTGGGATGACAGGTGTGCACCACGACTCCCAGCTTGGGCGACATTCTGGATGTCTTACTGGGTAATGTCAGAGGGAGGCGGAGCTCCTGTCTGCTGTGTGTGCAGCACGGAGCCTTGCAACAGGAAGCAGCACAGCTGAGGGCAGAGTGGCAGCTCGGGGGTCACAGGGGGGAGGGGGGAGATGGGCAGTGGCAGGGGATGAGGCCTGGGTCCCCAGGGGGTCCAGGCAGGCTTGAGCTGGTGGCTGGGCATGGCCGGCCGCACCTCCTGATTTCCTTGGGATCACTTATGGCCTGTGGCTGAGGTGGGCAGACTCATCCTTCCTGAGCTTGGCCGGCTTGGTCACTGTGCTCAGGAAAGTGTGTTAATCCCCACAGCTGAGGACTCATGTCTCCCTGGGAGACAGGAAACCCAAGGTGGCCACTAGGGTTTGAAAGCCCGTGTCCCACCAAAACTCATGTGGACACTTAACCCCCTGCGCCATGTTGGAAGGACGGCCGAGGAGGCCATGGAGTCACAGGGGCCCCTACCTCATGGGTGGGATTCAGTGCCTCCCACCGCGTGTCAGTCAGCCTCTGTCCCTACAGAGG
The DNA here is from genome assembly GCF_000247695.1 of Heterocephalus glaber. The sequence continues at coordinate 23,581 of NW_004624734.1, read as the reverse complement.
ACACAGCATCTTGGAAGCCAATAACAGCGCTAACCAGATACCACCAGCCAGTGCCTTGACCTTGGACTTTCGGCTTCCAGAAATGTGAGGAATAAATTTCGCCTGTCTGTGGCATTGTGGCAGCACCCAAAGGGACTGAGACAGTGCCGCTTATCTCTGTGTAGCGCAGGCCTGGACAGGTGGTGTCCCCTGCCCCCCCGCCCCCCTGCTGTCCAACGTCCAGGTCTTGCTTCTTCAGAGCCGGTGGACATTGGGCTGAGGAGGCTGATAGGTGCCTGTGCTGATCTCTGAGGGGTTCTCAAGGCGCCCAGACACACTCGACCCCACTCCCCAGAACACAGAGAGGAAAGGGAGCAGGGAAAGGGCTGCAGTGTGTGTGCTCTGTACCTGGAGGGGGCAAAATGGGACAGCATCAGGGTCCTTGGTGGGTTTCTGGAAGAGTAGGGCTCGGCACCCTGCTAAGGCCCAAGGCTTTAAAAGTGGTTCCTCCCAAGTGGGTGTGCTGCCTGCACTTTCCCATAGCCCCCCCCCGGTGGGAACCATTGGCAGTGAGTTGCTGCTAGACAGGGCTGAGATCCTGAGGGTGTTTGAATTGGCCCTTCCCTGACTCCTTGTGTGGGGAGCACCATCACATCCTTCCAGGACATTTTCCTCGTGGACTCCTGTCCTGTTTAATTTAATTTCTCTACTCACTTGTGCTTTTCTTCTGGAATTAGAGGAATCTGGCCTGTGTTTGGGCCCCAGGTGTCTTTTCTTTAACTGGATTTCAGGTGCAAAGGACCAGAGGGGCATCATTCTTGGCACCATGGTGGGTGGACTTCTGGATTTATTTCTTTTGTTTTTTATTTTTAATACTGTGATAGGCACCCCCCATATGAAACCAAGCTTGATAATAACCCCTCCTGCTTCCCTTGGCAGAGACCCTGGAGAGACAGTCCTTAGATTTCCTTTTGGCACAGTTGTGTGGAATCCACATGCACTCCTGAAATACATACTTTTCTGATTATAGTTTTATTTTCATAACTTTTCTATGAAAAGAGCATCCTGCTGTATATCATCTCCTGTGATTTACCTTTTCACTTCACATTTCACTAAGATTCATTCATATTGTGGCCCGTCTTGGTTTATACATCCTAAGCACCAGTTAAAAACCCGATAGTGAATATCTCACACCTCTAATTCTGCCTGCTTCCATGAATATTTGGGTCACTTCCAGATTCTTACCAATGTGAATAGTGCCTCTGTGATAGTCTTGTCAAGCCTTCTTGTGTTTAGCAAAAGGTCTACCCCAGGGACTGGAGCCTTTGGGGGTGCCCAGGTTTGGGTGAGGTTCATAAGTGAGGATCCTATGGTGGACTTAGTGTTCTTACAAGAAGGGAGGAGCCCAGAGTCCTTTCTCTGTCCACCACAGAAGGACACAGAGAAGGTGACCATCTGCGAGCTGGAAGGGGCTCACAGAAGGCCACCTTGCTGACATCATGACCCATGGAACAGTATCTCCCCCCACTGCCTTTAGCTGTGGCCACCCCACTCAACTTTCTGCCCTGTGAATCTGACCATTTAGGGACCTTGTAGCAGTGGAACCACCCAGCATCTGTCCTCTGAGACTGGCTGCTTTCCTTGGGGACAGAGTTCTCAGGGTGTCCGTGCTGCTGTGCGGCCACACTGTCCTTCCTGAACAGTGTTCCATGGTCTACACACTATGTAATTTTTTTAGTACTGGGGATTAAATCCAGGACCTCACACATGGTAGGCAAGCACTCTGTTATTGAGCAACAGCCCCAGGCCTTAGCAACAGAGTCTTGCTAGGTTGCCCAGGCTGGCCTCAAACCTGTGATCCTCCTGCCTCAGCCTCCCGAGTAGCTTGGGTGACTGGTGTGTGCCACCACAACCAGCACCATTTAATTTTTACTCATACACTTAACTGTGTTTTGCAGATATGTTTACAGCAATTCAGTATTGGAGTTCAGCTACTTCACCTGTGGATTCGTTCCCTAACTTACTCCTATTTTGATTTTTGGTTTATTTTAAATAGTTGCATTTCCTTGTCAACTGTATAATTAATTCATTAAGGGCAGTGTCTTAGTCTGTTTTGTCCTGCCATCACAGAACACCATAGATGGGGTAATTTGTAAGGAGCATCTGTTCTTCACAGTCCAGGATGAAGGTCCTGGGCATCTGAACCACTGTCCTCTCTACTTCACCATAAGCATCCCCAGTCCTCTCTATTGAAGGCCTACACATTCCCTGTCCTCTGTATTGTAGACATATGCATCACTTGTCCTCCTATTGTAGGCATGTGCATTTCATGTCTTAGTTACTTTTTTGTTGCTGGAATAAAATACCTGACATAAGTTAAGGAGGAAAGGCTTATCTTAGCTCACAGTTTGTAGAGGTTTCAGTCCATAATCAGCTGGCTCCAAGGCAGGGCGGCATGGCAGAAGGGCATCACAGACAAGAAATAGTTCATGGCATAGCAAGCAGGAGGAAGAAGCAAGAAGCAAGCCTTTCCCCTTTTTATATCATTCACCCACCAAAGTGGGTCTTTAGTCTTCAGTAAATCCATTTGGTCACAGCCAGAACTGTGCTAATCTAATCAGTGGACTAATCCAATTACCATGCACACATAATCCATATTCACACACACGCTAGATCCAGCCACCTCTGAAAAGCTCCACGTCTGAGTGCATGAGGCCTGAGGGACATCTAAACACAAGCCATACATTCTGCCCCTCACCCCCAAAAGATCCATGCACGTCCCTTTATACAAAAGGCATTTAGTCCATCTCTAAAAGTTGATGAAGTCCTAGCCATTCCAGGATTGCGGAAAAGTCCAAATCCAAATTCTCCTCTGAGTCTTAAAGCTAAACTCTTAGCTGCAAGACCCTGTACAAATGAAAAGAAAGCTAAACATTTCCAACTTACAATGGGACAAGATAAACATTCCCATTCAAAGTAGAGGAATAGAAAGGAATGAGACGGAAGCAAGACCTATATCCAGCAGGGGAAACATTAAGTTCCTTAGTTTCATGTCCATCATCTGGGACAATTTGTGGTAAGATATAGAGACCAAAGGGCTTGGGTTGGCCTGCCCCTGGGGCACTGCCACTGGTTATAGCCCTCGTGGCCTCTCTCTTGGACCAGCTTTGCTCACTCCTTTCGACTTTCCTCAGATGACCCATGTTCCTTCTGGAATGAGGTTCTGGAGACCTCCAACCTTCTGGGGGCTCCACTGCCCTTTGGCTTCACACTCACAGCTTGACACACTGCTTTCTCAGGGGCACACTGCTTGGCCTTCCAGATGTTCTTCTGAAATCTGGGTGGAAGCCTTCCTGACCCCACAGTTCTTGCATTCTGCATGTGCATGAAACCAGAACCCCTTGGATGATGGCAAGATCTGCTGCCAGCTGGAGCAGCAGCCAGACTTCCTTCTCTCTTGGCTGCAGGGGCCAAGTGCCTAGATTGCTCAGCACTATGAACTCAATCCAGGACAAAAAAAATTTTCCTAGGCTCCCACCATTCTAGAACATGGTGCCCTAAGGCTCTCTTCTCAAAGCAATCTTTCACTTTGGCAATTTTGAGGCTGCAAAAGGCAGAGTACTGCTGGTTCTTATGTCTTCAGGCCATCTTTTCTATTGTCCTCTTCTGAAATACTTGGCTTTTTTTTTTTGCTAATCTTTTCAGAAACCAAGATGTCTTCTGTTCTATCTTTATAAGCCACAACTTTACTATCTCTTTCTTTTTAAAATCATTATGCTGGGTTGTTTGCTGTTGATTCTCAAGATCTGAATAAAATAGTAGCCATGCTACTACCTCAACATTAGACTGCCTTGAAATTTCTTCTTCCAGATTAATTAGTCTGCCACACTTAATCTCAGTCTCCTGAAAAGTCTCTGGACATGAGCAAGATGCAGACAAATTTTATGCCAAAGTATAACACACCTGGTCTGGAGCCCAACTGCCAATGGAGTCCTTCTTCCCAACTGAAACCTTCTTAACCTGGCCTTTTCCAGCTGCATTACTCTCAGTATTCTGGTCTTCTGAGCTCTGACCAGACTCTCCTATCAAGTGTGGCTAACAGCATTCTAGGCCTGCTTCTCCAGCCAGCATTTTCAAAACTCTTTCTTCTTTCTCTTTTTCTTTCTCTTTCTTTTTCTTCTCCTCTCTCTCTCTCTCTCTCTCTCTCTCTCTCTCTCTCTCTCTCTCTCTCTCTCCTTTTTAAGGCAGGGTCTTGCTCTGTGATTCAGGCTGCACTTGAACTCACTAAATAGCCCAGGCTGGCCTTAAACTTGCAGCAGCTCTCCTGCCTCAGCCTCCCAAGTGTTTGGATTATAGGTATGTACCCCCATGCCTGGCTTCCAAAAGTTTCTAAACTCTTTCCACAAACCAGTTCCAAGGGCTTTTAAACCACATGGCCAGGTGGTGCCACAGCCATGACCCCAGTTCTCTGATACCCAAATCTGTCTTGGTTACTTTCTTGTTGCTGAAACAAAATATCTGACACTCACACATTAAGGAGGTGGAGTTTATCTAATCTCAGTTTGGAGAGCTAAGCCCATAGTTGGCTGGCCCCAAGGCAGGAGAGCATGGCAGAGGGGCATTGCAGCAGGGAAACATTTTATGCCATAGCAGGCAGGAGGAAGAAGCAAGCAGCAAGCCTCTCTTTTTCCTTTTTATTCCACTCAGACTACAAGCCTATTGGCTGGTGCCACTCAGACCCAGTATGGGTCTCCTGTCTTCAGAAAACACATCCCACCACACACAAATCTCTGCTGATACATACAATCAGTGGACTAATCCATGTTCCATCACACACCCATAATCTATATTCACACACCCTAGATCCAGCCACCTCTGAAAAGCCCTACCTATGAATGTATGAGGGTTTAGGGGGGCATCTATATATAAGCCATAATATTGCATCTTTTTTAATGTAGGCATGCACATATCCTGTCCTCTACTGCAGTTATAAACATGCCCTCTCCTCTCTTCTGAAGGGATACTCATCTCCTATACGCTCTAATGCAGGAATATGTAGACACTGTCTTTTCTACTGCAGGTATACACATCCCCTCACTTTTCTACTGCTGGCATATGCAACCGTTCTCCTTATACAGCAGGCATATACATCCCATGTCTACTGTACTGCAGGGAAATGCATCCCGTCCTGTACTGCAGTCATGTGCATAACCTGTCCTCTCTACTGTACTGTATGTACTGTTTTTTCTATTGAAGGCTTATGCATCTCCTGTCCTTAATATGGAAAAGTCAATCATCTGCTGTCCTCTCCACTGCAGGAGTATGCTTCTCATCCTAATGCTGGCATATGCATTGCAGTATTTCTGCTGCAGGCACACTCTGCCCCTGCCCTTTTTGCTGCAGACATATACATCCCCTATCTTACTACTGCTGCATTCGCATCCTATATTTTCTCTATTCAGGCACATACATTCCATTTCCTCTCTACTGCAGTCATACACATGCACTGTATTCTGTACTGGAGCATACACATTACCTGTTCTCTGTGCTGTACCACAAATATCCCTTGTCTTCTCTACCAAAAGCCTGCTGTTGTGTCTAGGGGTGTGTATGGCACTGCTGATCTCCAGCCAACTGGGATCATAAACAGAGCACCAGTAAGAGATTAAAGGAACCAGGTTTAAAAGGGAAAACAACACCTTATTTGAAAGAGAAATGGGGGATGACAGAGAGCTACCCTGTGAGAGAGTAGGGGGTCCAGAGCTGGATACCCATTGATCTTTGTCCTCAACTTTCTTTTATAAAAATGATAGAGATACTTCCTCCCAGGTCCATACTTGGAGCTTGTCACAATCTGTTTGGTTCTCTGGACTGTCATAGGTGGATCCCAGGCCCCAAGACCTTAACCTCAGGCCCCATTGTCTACATGTACATTCTTTTTTTTGTACCTGGGATTGAACTTGGGACCTTGTGCTTGCAAGGCAGGTGGCGGCACCACTAAGCTAAATCCCCAGCCCTACATGCACACTCTTAAGTGGGCTTTGTTTTTTTCTTTTCCTGTTGTGCTTATCTCTAGAATTTATGGGTTAGTTAGAAGGGACCTTATATGCAAGGTCAAGTTAGCAATTAAGTAAAGGGATATGTGTGTATTTAGTGCAGTGACATAGTGAGAGAAATATATATGTGTGTGTGTGCACGTCTGTAAATATGTATTTTATGTCCCAAATAAGAGTTTTCACTGGGGGCTGGTGGCAGCACATGCTTGTAATTTCAGAACTTGGGAGGCTGAGGCAGGAGGATTGCTGCAAGTTTGAGGCCAGCCTGGGCTACATAGTGAGTTCAGAGCCAGCCTGAACTATATAGTAAGACCTTGTCTCAACAAAACAAAACAAAACAAAAATTTTTTTTTTTTGTTATGTAGCTCCCTCTCTGTTTTGTCTCTTTTGTATTTGGCTGAAGGTGGGGAGGGGCAGCCAACTTTAGCTAGGGCATCTGGTGCCTGCCTGAGCTTAGTTCTGTTTATCAGCTCTCTCACTTATCTTCTTTTTTCTTTTCTTTTCTTTTCTTTTTTTTGGTACCAGGGATCAAACTCAGGACCTTGTGCTTGCCAGGCTGGCACAGTGCCACTGAGCTACATCCCTGGCCCACACTTATTTTCTTCTTCTTCTTTTTTTTTTTTTTGGTACCTGGGATTGAACTCGGGAACTTGTGCTTGTTAGGCAGGCACTGGAACCACTGAGCTAAATCCCCGGCCCTCACTTATCTTCTTAATTGCTCCCTCCAGCCAGGGTTTAACTATTTTTAGTCAGAATTTGCCAGAAAGCTTACTGAGGGGTTGTCTTATTCTTTCCCTATCTATGAACCCCTTTTCCTACACTGCAATATCCTGTACTCTCTATTGCAGACTGATTTAGTCCTTGTCCTCCTATATCAGGCATATGAATGTGCTATCCTCTCTGCTACAGTCATATGCACACCCTGTTCTCTATGCTGCAGACATACACATCCCCTCTCCACCTACTGCAGGCATGCACAACCCCTTTTCTCTCTACTGAGACATTTGCACTCCTGTTCTACTACTTCAGACATGTACATCCAATGTCTAATTGATACAGGAGATGAAATATGAAAATATTGTATCTTCTAACGTGTTAAATGTCTGATATGCTGAGCTCATGTTCTCTAAATAGCAAAGAATGAATTCTAGGAACAATGGAGGTTAAGAGTAGAAAAGAATTATTGATAGCATAGGTCCTGAGAGGCAGGAAGGGTCCCAAATGGGTAGCTGGGCACCCCACTTTACAGGGGAGTTTTATAGAGCAAAACCCACATGGGTGCAACATGGATTACAGCTGTGAGTAACCACCAAGGTTACAAGTATAGGGAGGGCTTTGTTACATTGCACAGCAACCTCCTACAGCTGCATGGAAGCAGGGTGGAGCAGCGAAGAAAGGCATGGGCCCATGGACTCCACTATGTTTTAAAAATTTTTTTTCATTTTTAAAAATCTTTTTTTCCCATTCCTTCTCCCTCCTTTCAACCCTTTTGCCCTTCCCCATTTATAAAAGCTTTGTTTCCATTTCCCCCTTCCATTCTCTTTTTAAAAATCCCTTTTCTCTTCCTTCCCTTCACCCTTCCTTGTTCCCCTTCCCATCTGAACATGTTCTTCCTACTTTGCAATATCTATCCTCCATTTTGCTCCTTATTTACCCTTTGGGTTTCTCACACAAGAGAAACAGTGCAATATTTAAACTTGTGTGTCTGATTTATTTCACTTAAAATTATGTTCTCAAGGTGCATCCATTTACCTAAAAATGAGTCAAGTATATCCTCTATGATACAGTAGTATTCCATTGTATATAAATACCCCACTTAAAAAATCCATTCATCTGGCGCTGGGGATTTAGCTCAATGGTTCCACCGGCTGCCTCACAAGTGGAAGGTCCTGAGTTTGATCCCTGGTACCAAAAAAAAAATAATAATCCATTCATCTGTTGATGGGCATCTAGGCTGTTTCCAAGATGTAGCTATTACAAGTTATGCTGCTATAAACATGAATATGTATATACCACTATAGTATGATGCTTTGAGGCTTTCCGGGAGATACCTAGAAAGGGAATAACTGGGTCAAATGGAACCTCTACTTTTAGGTTTTTGAAGAATCTCCATACTGATTTCCATAGTGATTGTACCAATTTACACTCCCACCAACAATGGAGAAGAGTTCCTTTCCTCCCATAGCCTTGCCAGTATTTGTTATTGGTTGATTTCTTGATGACAGCCATTCTTTCTGGAATCTCAGTGTTGTTTTAATTTACATTTCTTGAATGATCAGTGATGTTGAAGATTTTTTCATATATTTGTTTGTTGTTTGTACTTTTTCATCTGAGAAGTATCTATTCATTTCATATGCCCATTTTTGGATTGTGTCTTTAATTTTTTTGGAGGGGTCTGATTTGTTTTTAGTTCTTTATATATTCTAAATATTAGTCCTTTGTCCAAGGAATAGCTGGTAGAATTTTTTTCCCATTCTGTAGATTGTCTCTTCACTCTGTTAATGGTTTCTTTTGCTGTGCAAAAGCTTGGTATATGATGTGATTTTTACTGCAGTGGGTGTGGCAAGGATTACTGCGAGGAGGCCTTTCCCTTTTGGCATTAATTGGTCAGTGTGTGTCCCCTCTCTCCAAGTTTTTATGAGCACTTGGTTTGCAGTATAAACAGTAGGTGGTACTCCTGGGCCAGGAGCTGGCAGGACTCTGTCCCCATATATTTGAATAGCCTGTTTTTTGTGGCTCTGATTAATGTGATATTATAATAACCTCATGGTCTCTGAGTCTATAATCACATCAGAAGGTATAAAAGGTTTCCCATGTTACATCTCAAAAGAGCTCAAACTTAGCCCAGTTTGGGGCATGTTGCAAACTCTCATCAGTGCTATCGGCAGCAATTGGAGCCAGGACTCAGATATTTCTTGGTGGTTTTGCCAGAGCTCAATTTACGGTCAGGCTCTCTCTACCTTTTCAGAAGATTGAGGCTGCCAGGAGGAATGGAGGTGATACTTTATTCCTAAAGCCCTTACTACTCCCTGAGTTTTTTGTGAGGTAAAAGAAGGTCCATTATCACTCTGGAGGGACTGGGGTCATCCAAATCTAGGGATAATTTGTGTGTGTGTGTGTGTGTGTGTGTGTGTGAGAGAGAGAGAGAGAGAGAGAGAGAGAGAGAGAGAGAGAGAGAGAGAGAGAGAGACAGGCAGACAGACAGACAGACAGC
>NW_004624734.1:3085-14232 GCF_000247695.1 Heterocephalus glaber | reverse complement strand
GAGAGAGAGAGAGAGAGAGAGAGAGAGAGAGAGAGAGAGAGAGAGAGAGAGAGAGAGAGAGAGAGAGAGAGAGAGAGAGACAGGCAGACAGACAGACAGACAGCGTCTTGCTATGCAGTTCAAATTGGCTTTGAACTCACTATGTAGCCCAGGCTGGCCTTGAACTCATGGCGATCCTGCTGCCTCAGCTTCCCAACTGCTGGGATTACAGTCATGCACCACCATGCCTGGCTGACCTTTAAGAAATATCTTGACTATCTCTGTAGCCATTTCCAAATGGGTAGAATAGGCTTCAATCCAGCCTGTAAAGGTGTCAATTAGGAGCAACATCTGTTTAAATCCTTCATGTGGTGACATATGGGTAAAGTCTAATTAGCAATCTTCTCCAGGGTATGTCCATCTCTTCTGTACTGGTTCTAATAAAGGAGGTGGTTTGGGCTTCCCCAGGTTACTGTAGCACTGAGTGGGCAAGCTTTGTAGACCTCCTGTATTCACCACCTTTGTTCACCTCTGGAGAAAACTTGAGGGACCATTTCCAATGTGCTGTTTCTTCTTCTTTTCTTTTTGGTACCAGAGATCAAACTCAGGACCTTGCACTTGCCAGGTAGGCACTGTGCCACTGAGCTACATCCTTGGCCTGGATTTCTTCTTATATGGAAGAAATCATGGAGTATTTTTATAGCCTTCCACTGTGCTTCTTTGATATAGGAAATGATATCAGTACCTCCAAATATGTTATAAGGGGGGGCCAAGGATGTGGCTAAGCAGCACAGTGGCTGCCTGGCAAGCATGAGGACTTGAGTTTGGTTCCTATTACAAAAAAATATGATATAAAGGAAACACTATAACTCCCAAGCTGTTAGATGTCTTATACACTGAGTTCATGTTCTCTAAAATTGAAGAATGAATTTTAGGAATAATGGAGGTTAAGAATAGGAAGTGTTTATTGAGAGAATAGCTCCTGAGAGGCAAGAGGGGTCCTGAATGGGTAGCCAAAGACCTCACTTTTCAGGGTAAGTTTTATAGTGCAAAAACCATGTGGGTACAATGTGGTTAAAGCTATGAACAATAAAGGTTACAAGTATAGTCACTTAGTTGATAGTGATCCAGTGGAGGAACAAGTCATGTAACAAGTGCACACGGAAAGAACAAAGACTTTTTCTAGGAAATAATGGGTCCAGAGGTCTTGGTCACCTACTGGACTGTTGTCTAGCTAGACTTCATTAGGCCAGGTGTTACCACTTATCTTGTCCTTTTGGAAAATATGCAGGCCTGGTCATTTTGTCTTTATCCTAAGGCCTGGTCTCCAACAGATGAGACTCTGGCCATGGTTATAATGTGTTTTCATCTTTTGCATTGACTCTATCGAGGGTCCGGCCCTATCTGACTGCCTATAATGTTTCTACTAACTTGACCATTTTGTTTTCTAAGTAACACTAGAGTCCCTCTTTAATTCCCCCTTGTCCTGAGGCCCGTTTATTTTGCTGGGGAGTATAGACTGGTTTTAATGGTTCTAAGGAACTGGGAATAAGACTAGAGTTGTAAGGGGCTATAAATTAGAATATCATCTATATACTGTAGATAGTTCCCTGATTAAGCCTTAGGTTTTTCAAGTCTTTTTTTTTCTTTTTGGCATGTGATTCAAAAAGTGAGGACTGTCTTTAAACCCCTGTGGGAGAACTGTCCAAGTATATCACTGCTTTTCTCTTGAAATGGGATTTTCCCATTCAAAGGCAAACAGAAACTGGGAGTCGGCTAGTCTCTTGTGCTGAGTTCTGATGGTCACTAGAGGGTGCGTGCTTCTGCTTATCCTGACCTGATGCAGCCATAGAGAGGGTGCTAGAGGCTAGAGTCCATGGAGGGCAGTGCCCCACATCACACTCTCAGAACTCATCACCAGAAGGTGACTGTGTTGGCTGTGCAACTGTGAGTGCAAAGCTTCTGTCTGCGGGCTGAGTGTGGGCTGGATGGCGAGTCTCTGGAGAACTCAGGAGAGGAAGGGTTTCATGCAGTGGGTGTCATTCACAGTGAGTACCATTTCCTCTCAACACCCAAGGTACAGATCTCCTGAGATAATGTCCACACTGTGGCTCGGAGTTAGTGATGTGATCTCCCCACAGGGCCCTGGAGTACTAAAGTACAATTCACACAGTGGTCTCTGATACTAGTGTCAAACCAACAGAGGGGCCTATGCTACCTAACAGTGGACCCCTCCTATTAATGTCCACACAGTGGACTCTAATACCGATTTAATATTCTCAGAGTGGCTTCTGAGTTTAATATCCATAGAATAGTCTCTATCTCAACTGTGGCATCCACACAGTGGCCCCAAGGGTAATTTAATATCCACAATGTGGCTCCTAGTTGCCAGCATGATACCACACTGTGGAGTCCTGAGCCTAATAAAATATCTGCAGGGTGACCTCTTGATATGAATATATTATTAAGTACCAGTTCCTAATACTCTAATTGTGTCCTCACTGTGACCCCTCACTAGCCAGATCCATGCTGTGGCCTGTTGTATACTAAGGCTAATATGATATCCACAGTGTCTTTGTTTTGTTTTTGTTTTTTTTAGTACTGGGTACCAGGGATCGAACTCAGGACCTTAAGCTTTCAAGGCAGGCATGGTGGCACTGAGCTAAATTCCTGGCCTGTGTCTTTTTTTTTTTTTTTTTTTTGCTTGGTGAGATCAGGGACATTCAGGGTGGTACAGCCAGGCTATAGATTTTTTTTTTTTTTTTGAGGCAGGTTCTCACCATGTAGTCCAGGCTTGCCTCAGACTTACTGTCCTTCCCTCAGCCTCTCAAATGCTGGGATTACAGGCATGTTCCTCAACACCAGGCTCCCAGTGGCATCTTAACTAATATAATATCCGCACTGGTGCCTTTCATGATAATTTACTACCCACAGTACAGCCTGTAACACTAATTTAATATTTACACAATGGCCCCAATACTAATACAGCAATCCCCAACTTACAAACTTCTGAGTTGTGAACTTTCACAGTATACTGTATATGACTCACTTTATTGGCTTTTGAATGAATCTGACTTACAAACAATCCTCCTGGGATGGAATTTATTTGTAAGTCAATGACATACTGTATAGTATGTACCGTGTGGGCTTTAATACTGACAATATCCATGCAGTGTCCTCTAATACTCATGTAATACTCAGATGGTGGTCTCAGATTCTGCTATATTATCTGTAGAGTCGCCTCAAATCCTAATATCTACTGTGGCTCTAAATAACCACCACCCCTCACAGCACCTGCTCCTTGAGGTTGGGACCTTCTCCCCCACAGTGATGATGACCAGCACATAGTGGGTGCCATGTAAATGCCAGTTGTGTCAATCTAAGTCACCACCTGTAAGATGATTTCTACTCAGGAAATCCCCAAACTTACCTGATACCACACTGGCTAGTATTATTATAAAGCCCCACAAATTTCATTCCAGATGCAACATGTGATCATTTACATCAAGTAGTTTGAAATATAAACAATAATAATAATCATTATGAAGTGGTATATTTGCTCATTGGATACCAATTTGGTATTTCCAGTAGTAGCATGCATATGATCCAAGAAAAAAAAAATCAAATTGCAAATTGAAAGGCAAACAACAAGCTGGGAAAATACATTAAGAATGCAGATAGCAGATAAAATTGATAATATTTAAGTAGAAATGGAGTTGATATACTTAATAGAAATAATACCAATAATATAATAACTAATAGTTCAACAGAAATATATTTAAATAAAATTTATCTATTTCTCCAGTATACAGATAATTCATAGTAAGCATTCCTCAATAAATGCTGACTGAATAACAAAAACAAAAAAAATCAAATTCCACTCTCTAAATGGGGTAGATTTGTTTAGTCATGTCTCAAGAAACAATATTGTTTCTGCTTATCCAGAAACAGGGGCATGTATTTCCAGTTTCTAGTTTCTTCTTCAATCTCTTTGTCTCTAAAATACTGTACCATATATTTTGTTTTGTTTTGTTTTGTACCAGGGATTGAACTCAGGACCTTGTGCTTGCGAGGCAGGTGGTGGAACCACTGAGCTAAATCCCCCATAGTTTTTATTATAGAGGATTTATACTTCCTTTGTTGGGCCAATTCCCAGATGTATGGTTTTTTTTGTTTTTTTTGCTATCAGGGATTGAACTCAGGACCTTAAACTTGCGAGGCAGGCATGGTGCCAATGAGCTAAATCCCTGGCTCCCAGGTGTATGATTTTTTGAAGTGATCATGAATGGGATTCTTGATTTCTGTCTCAGTGGGTTCATGATTGGTGTACAGAAACAGTATTGAATTGTACCCTGAACTATCTCCCATCATTATGTCTTCTATGGTTTGGTAGCTGTTCAGACATCTACCTAATTTTGGTTGGATTCTTAGTTGTTGACATTAAGAATGATTTGTGTATTTTGAATACAAATTTGTTGTCAGATATGTGTTTTGTAAAGAAGTTATCCAGTATGTGGCTTGTCTTTTTGATGTCTAAATAGGGTTATTCACATAGTAGAAAATTTAGTTTTATGAAGCCAACATGATTGATGTTTACTTTTGTGAAGAGGGTTAGGGTTTGAGATTTAAAGTAAGTTTCAGAGTGAGGATTAGGGTTAGGGTGAGTAAATTTGAGAATTTGGGTTAGGGTTATGTTTTGGGTTAGGATTTGAGTTTGGTTTGAATAGGAGTAGGGGTATAGTTAGGGTTAATAATTGGAAAAGTTGAAGAGGGCTGTTTCATGTCTGTGCAGAAGTCTAAGTCTTGCAAACCTTGCTGGCTTCCATCTGGCTAGATCGCCATGCTCTGTGAATTTTGCCAGCTGCAAGTAGCATGGGATAAACTCTGGGAGACCCAGAAGCCATGCATTGGAGGCAGTGACCTTTGATGATGTGGCTGTGAACTTCACCATGGAGGAGTGGGCTCTGCTGACTCCATCCCAAAAGAAACTCTACAGAGATGTGATGGGGGAAATGTTTCTTTTTTTTTTCTTTTTTTGTAACAGGGATCGAACTCAGGTCCTTGTGCTTGTGCAGCGGGCGGTGAAACCACTGAGCTAAATCCCCAGCCCCGAGGGGGAAATGTTTCTGAGTAGTTCTGCAATAAGAAGAACTGAGGATAACAAGAAAGTTGAGGAAGAGTACAAAAATTACTGGAGAAATCTAAGTAATGAAGAGGTAGAAAAATGTTATCAATACAAAGCTTGGAATCAATGTGAAGAAATATTCCTTTGTTCTCCAGATACTAATGTAGACATGAAACAAGCTAGTTTAAAACCAGCTGAAAGCCTTGCTTGCAGAAAGCCCCTGATTTGGCATTTGTCACTAAATATGCCTATTATAGTTCACACTAGATTGAAGTCAGATGAGTATTTGAAATCTGAAGAGAAGTTACAAATGTAATGAAAATGGAAGTATCTGCAGTAATTTCCAGTCTTCAGAAGCCTATGAGGACAAAGACAATAGAGAAATTCTATGAATGTGATCAACATGGGAAATCCTACTCTGATCTTAGTGAAAGAACTCACTTTAGGGAGAAGACCTTTGTTTGTAAGAAAAATCTGAAAGCCCCTGACACACCCAGTGATGTTCTGATGCATGAAAGAAATCACAGTTGGAGGAATCAATATGTATGTAAACAATGTGGGAAAGCCTTAATTTCATCCCACTGTATTCAAGTACATGAAAGAAGGCACACTGCAGAGAAGCCTTATGTATTTAAGGAGTGTGGGGAACCATTAGCTCATAGTAATTCCTTTCCCAGACATACAGGAGTTGACTCTGGGGAGAAACCCTATGTGCATAAGCACTGTGGGAAAGCATTCACAACATACAGTAGTTGTCAGAGACATGAAAGAATTCACACTGGAGAGAAACCCTATGTGTGTAAGCAGTGTGGGAAAGCTTTCAAGACACACAGATATTGCCAAAGACATGAAAGGATACCCAAATGAGAAACTATGTAAGCAAGCAAAGTGGAAAAGTATTTGGTACTAAGTCCTCATTTCATAGGTATTAAAGAAGTCACGCTGGGGAGAAACCCTATGTATGTAAATGATGTGGGAAAACTTTCAGTACACACAGTTATTGTAGAATACATGAAAGAATTCACATGGGGGAGAAACCATATGTATGTAAGCAATGTGGGAAAACATTCAGTATACCCAAATATTGTAAACAACATGAAAGAACTAACACTGGGGAGAAACCCTATGTGGGAAAGCATTCACAAGATACAGTAATTGTCAAAGATGTGAAAGAATTCACACTGGAGAGAAACCCTATGGATGTAAGCAGTGTGGGAAAGCATTCAGTACATGCAGTTATTATAAACTACATGAAAGAATTCACAATGGGGTGAAACACTAAGGAATGTGGGAAAGCATTCACAAAACAGAGTAATTGTCAAAAACATGAAAGGACACACAAAAATGAGAAACCTTATGTGTGTAAGAAAAATGGAAAAATATTTGCTACTAAGTCCTCACTTTATAGACATAAAATAAGTCACAATGGGGAGAAACCCTATGTATGTAAACAATGTGGGAAAACATTCAACACACCCAAATATTATAGACAATATGAAAGAATTCACACTGGGGAGAAAGCTTATGTGTGCAAGCAATGTGGGAAAGCATTCACAACATACAGTAGTTGTCAAAGACATGAAAGAATTCACGTGGGGAGAAACCCTATGTATGTAAGCAGTGTGGGAAAGCATTCAGTACACACAGTTATAAACGACATGAATTCACACTGGGGAGAAACTTTATGTATGTAAGCAATGTGGTAAAGCTTTCAGGACACACAAATGTTGTCAAATACATGTAAGAACTCACACTGGTGAAAAACCCTATGTGTGTAAGCAGTGTGGGAAAACATTCACACAATGCAGTCATTGTAAAAGACACAAAAGAAGTCACACAAATGAGAGACCTTATGTATGTAAGCAATGTTGAAAAGGATTTGCTACTAAGTCCTCATTTCACAGACATAAAAAAAAGTCACACTGGGAGAAACCCTGCATATATAAGCAATGTGGGAAATCTTTCAGAATATACATACTGTCAAATACATGAAAGAAGTCACACTGTGGAGTAACTTTGTATATGTAAGCTTACTTTGAAAATCTTTAAAAATTTTTTTCATGTAGTAAAGACCTGTACAAATAAAATAAAATATTTTGATATCAGTATTTCTTGATAAAATGTACAGAAAATACAATACCTGCTGGAGATATCCTAATGTACTGAATTAAGAGTTTTTTAGTAAATCATCTACAAATAAAAAAAACTGGAAAAGTTACACTGAAATTTTCTTATATTTTATCATTTAAATAGTATTCCCAGTATATTGTGGTAAATTAAGGATTTACATTATAAAACCTTAGAGGAAATAATAAAACATAGTCCAACAAAGTATAATGTATTAGTTTGCTAATTCTGACAGAAATATTAAAGACTTGGCTTTAAACATTTATTTGCTTAAAGGTCTGAAGGGTAAAATCCAAGCAAAAGCTGCCTGTAGAATTTCTCCTGAGCCCTCTCTCTCTGACTTGAAGACAGCTGACTCCCAGCCATACCCTCACATGGCCTTTCACATGTTCTCCACTGGTGTTTCTTTATAAGGACTTAAGTCAAACGGGGTTAGAACAGACACACATTCTTGTTTCCCTGTTAATGTAATAGAAAAAATTTTGGCTTATGCCAGCATGGTGGTGCACGCCTGTAATCCCAGCACTCAGTAGGCTGAGGCAGGAGGATTGCTGGGATTTCGAGGCCAGCCTGGGCTACATAGTGAGTTCAGGCCCAGCCTAAACTACAAAGGGAGGCCCTGCCTCAAAAAACCAAACAAAAGGAAATAATAATAATAATAAAAAACCCTGAAAATACCAGGCACTGACAAGCATGCAGAGCAGCAGGAATATTGAAGCTGTGAAAGCAAAATGATCCAGACACTTTAAAAAAGTTTAGTAGCTTCTTATAAAATCAAATCTGCCCTTGGGGTACAACCTAGAAACACTACCTACTTCTTTTTAACTAGAAGAAATAAATACATGAACATATATCTGAATGCTTGTAATTGCTTTAGTCCAAATCCCTAAAAACTAGAAAGAACCAAAATATCCACCAGGTGATGAATAGATGAGCAAATCGTGATATATTCACAAAAAGACTACTACTAAATACAAAAAGAAGCAAACCATTGACATATGCAATAAAATTATAACTCTTGATGGCATTGTGCTATGTGAGAAACTCCGACTCAAAAGTAGCATCTTATGTGATTCCAATTATATCATATTCTGGAAGAAACTATAAAATGATAAAGACAAATCAGATACATGGTCACTAGAGCTAAGGCTAAAGGGTCAAGATCTAGTAAGGACTAATTGAAATGTTTAATATATTGTGATGATGTTTAAGGGCTGCATACATGTGTCAAAATTCACAAGACTGTATACCTAAAAAGGGTGAGGTGAGTGTTATCAAGTTTAAATGATACTTCAAGAAGCAAACAAAAATCTGAAGATCTGCCTCATTAGCCAATGTACAGGTATTGAAAGAAAATTCTCATGAAGTGGATTTCTTATAACCAAAATTGACTTATATTAATGAGCATAAAGCCAGGATATCTTTAAATGTATATAAGGATAAATAACACTAAAGCAATAAAGGCAGAGTAGAAATTCATATTGGAGACCATAAAGAGCACACATTTGGAAACCAAGATTAGGAAATATCTACAGTGTAAAGAAAAAGGACAGTTATGAAAATGTGATGGGGATGAGGAAGATACAAAAAACTAGAAATACAGAATTGACCTTAGAAATATAGTAATGTTCCTGTGAAGAGAAAAAGACTAGTCAAAATATGAAGAAGCTGTACACATAGATAAGAAGCATATGTAGGTATAACCCAAAAGTTCACCATGCTCCAGGAAAATTCAGTGTACTGATTTTTCTAAAATGAAAATCTATATGTAGTCTTGGAGAAAATATTGTTACAAGGATAGAAGTGGAAAACCCTGCAAGGTTCAGCTTGATTTTTAAAAAGCATTAAGCTTAGTTCAGGTTCTTGCTAGCTAAAGGATAATGATAAATCAATATCCTCAAGTTATAAGAGTATCCATATGCTCACATATTTAACATAGTCATGTGTGTAAACATTACATCATGTATTGAACTTGCTTGACATCCTGGTTTAGAACATTATGGTATCTAGCACATGGCAGCTATTTGTGGCTTTGTTGGAAATTGATCCTCTCCCATGGATACCCTACCTCTTCTTAGTTGTGAGATTAGCATAGTCTTCTTCTATGGATCTTTCTCATGGGCCTCGGAGAACTCATATTCCAATCCTCTGACTTCTAACATGAAAAATTGCCAGAGATCCCTGTAGTCAGGTTCCAGTACCCACCTGCCCAATATATGATGCAGGTCTAAGAAAAAAATACACTAAGAGACAGAACTAAGGGAGAAAACAGGGTGCCAGGAGGACCAATGCTGGTGCAACTGACAAAGGCCCTGGTCAGTCCTAGGCACTGACTTTTATGGCAATCAATTGGGGTAAAGGTGATGTGTGATTTCTATGGAAATTAATGTAAACAAGGTGCAGAAAGGACAAAACAAAGCATTCTGGAATTAGAAACAAAATAGCCTCACTTCTATAAACAAGTCAGTTGTGGGGTTAATTCTTTACAGCCTGTTCTGGGCACAATCAATATTACAGTCCTCTGCACAAAATTCCAAGCAATTCAATGAGAGAGAGAGAGAGAGAGAGAGAGAGAGAGAGAGAGAGAGAGAGAGAGAGAGAGATTAGTAGAGAAGAAAGGTGGTTCCAGATAAATTGTTTCATAGCCTGTTGAAAAACTGCAAGTGTCTTATTCAAATATATCTTAAGTAACATTTATATATTTAAGTAACATTTATATATGAGATTTAGATTTATATAAAATTAAGATGGCAACAAAATTCTCCTATTTCCTGTTATTAATGTCATACATTAGTCTAGTATATCCTTTACAAGTAGTGAACAAATATTGATATATAATTACTAACTAAAATCCACCTTCACCTCTTGCTTTCCACAACAATCTGCAGTCCTGTCCAGGCTGCCACATCGCATTTCATTGTTGCATCCCTCAGGTGCCTCTTGACTAATATTTTCACAATTTTTCCTGTTTTTGTTTTGTATGAGCTGACAGTTTTGAGGACCACTGATGAGATATTTTGCAGAATGTCCCTAAATTTAAGTTTTCCTGATGTTTCCTTCCTGATTAGATGAGGGTTAAATGTTTGGGTGCATGGCTTTCCTCAGGTGTTCCATGTCCCTGACTGCACCCTCATCCTGGGTTCTCCAGTGCACCTTTGGTTTAACTCTCACAGCTGCGTGCACTGCCCTCTCAGGAACACCCAACCTGGCCTGCCAGGCTTTCTTGTGAAATCTGAGTGGAAGCCTTCCTGACTCAACTCTTGTGTTCTGCATACCTGTGAAAATAGCACCCTGTAGATGACACCAAGTTCTACTACTGGATCCAAGCAGTACTTAGGCCTTTCTGCATCATGGCTGCAGAAGCATCCATGGGCCTGGATGGCTGAGCAATGTATACTGAATCCCAGGGAACCCACTTAAGAAGCCCTTCTCAAGCAGGTGCCCTGGAGCTCTCCTCTCAAAACAAAGTCTTTCACTTTTGCAATTGTGATCACTGGAAAAGTTGGGCCTTGCTGGTTCCTTGTATGTCTTCAAGGGATCTTTTCCATTGTCCTATTGTAAAGTACTTGGATTCTTTTTGGTGATAATCTTTGATCAACCAGGCTCTCCTTTGCTCCATCTTTACAGGCCTTTCTTTTGGGGGAAATGGAAAAGTTTTAAAATGGGTTTTTGCTTCTCATTTTCAGCACAAATCTGTGTAAAAGTAGCAAGCAGCATCCATGCTACAGTCTGAACTTTAGGCTGCCTTGATATTTTCTCCATCAGATGAATGATTCTTCCACCCTTAGTATCAGTCTCACACAAATCTCAGAACATGAACTCAATATAGACAAATTTTCTGCTGGAGCACAACACACATGGCCTGGATCCAACTGCCACTGGCATCCTTCTTCTCAACTGAAACCTCCTAAGTCTG
>NW_004624733.1:43375084-43399536 GCF_000247695.1 Heterocephalus glaber | reverse complement strand
GGGGCTGTGGGGAAAGAGGAACCCTGCTCCACTGCTGGTGGGAGTGTAGACTGGTACGACCACTGTGGAAATCAGTATGGAGATACCTCAAACAACTAGGACTGGAAGTCCCATTTGATCCAGTTATTCCCCTGCTGGGGGTCTTCCCCAAAGAATTAAAAGAATCATACCACAATGACACATGTGCACCCATGTTCATAACAGCACAGTTTGTAGTAACTAAAACTTGGAAGCAGCCCAAATGCCCATCAACTGGAGAGTGGATCAAGAAAATGTGTTTTTTAAATAAAATGGAGTACTACTCATCCATCAAAAATGAGAAATTAGAGACATTTATTGCTAAATGGATGCACATTGAGGCTATATTCCTAAATGAAATAAATAGGACACACACGTGTAAATACAGAATAGTTCGAACTTGGGTCTTTGCACTTGCGGGGGCAGGTGGCAGAACCACTGAGCTAAATCCCTGGCCCTAATAAGGTGAAATAGGAAGAAAAGAGCAAAAGGGAAAGGGGAAGTGGGAGAGGTAGGGAAATGGAAAGAAGGGAATGGAATTAATGTCATAAAATGAAAAACTGGAAACAAAGTCTTGGTAAATAGGGAGGTGTGGAGGGGTTGAAGGGGGGGCAGGGTGATGGGGGAAAAAATAAGAACCAAGATAGATTATGTAAATAATGATGAGCATCATTATGTTGTATACCTAAAATGTACCAATAAAATTAATTTTTTAAAAAGATATACTAGGCTGCCATTGATTCAACTAAATCTGTAAGTTGTATTAATTTTACACTACTTAATTTGTACCTCAAAGTAATTAATGATTAATGACCAGGTAATGATATAAAAAGCAGTTCTCTAAAAAGAATAGTCCTTGATACATATTCTACTAAACAGAGCATTAAATTATATGAGACAAAACAAGAATGTGAAGAGAAAAATCTGATTCACGAGTATGTTTGAAGATTTCAAAACAACTCCATTAGTAATTGATAGCTGAAAAAGAAAGAATAATCTATAATGGAACAGTTAAAATTAACAACATCATGTCCACAGGGATTTGTTGGATGCTGCATAACACTTTTATCAAATAACTACATAATACACAGTCTTCGCAAAATCACAAGAAATATCCACACAAATAGAACATGTTCAGAGCAACAATAAAGAATTTAATTTCTAGGAGGAAAAATTGAAATGTGTTATGGATATGTACCAACTCACTACAATGAATGCAATCATTATGTACTGTAAACATGTACGAATAAAAGTCAAAAAAAGAGAAACAGAGAAAAACTTCCTATGTTTGAAGTAATGTAAATCATGCAAAGGAGGCTCTCACATCTCTTGAAGTGAAATTCAAGACAAACAGCAGAAAGATGTTTAAAATATTCCTAAGAATTTTTAAGACACATGCTTCAAGTAAATAGCTTGATTAAATATTAAGGATTTAATAATGTGTGAAAAGGAATATACCGTACCACATTACACTGTATATTGTATTTCAGAGACCCACAAATAGATACTTCAAAAGAATTTAAAACAATACACATTTAAAAAAATAAAAAATCACAGTATCAGAAAATTATAAAAACGGTGATATAAAAATAAAACTCACTCCCCAGATAATAGTTTTCATTGCTCATTATTCATGTAGATTATAGACAATAGAGAAGAAATTATTAAAAGTATTAAAGGAATTATTAAGTAATTAACGTAACTTATTACAATAAAACCTACAGAACAAAAATTATAAAATACATCAATGGATACAGACAAAACACAAGAAAGAACACATATCCCTAGCTTAATATATAAGAATATGCCATGTAATTATGTATCAGGTACAAATAAGAGGTTTGGAAATTATAACAAAATGAAGGCTTCACAGTGACACTTCAAGGAGATGCAAAATCTGTGTTTAACAGTCATCCCTCTCTGGAAGTTGTTCTTTATAGCATTATTTTAATCTTTCCTTGTCTACACTGATAACTTCCTGTCCATTTCTTGGCATTTTAAACCACAAGAAACTTTGGCATTGCTCTGGATATAACACAGTAGTTGAAGTAGGACTGGCCAGGTCCCTAACACTGAGCCTCATCACAGGCAATATTAAACATTTCTTCCAATTCTTATGCCATTTGTGAAAACCCTATAATAACTATGGAATTGTGGAGAAGTGTTTGGAAATTTTGGAGTTTACGGTCATCACAATCAAATCCAGACTGGAGGATACAACTTGACTGTTTGAGACCTTGTAACTAAACTTTTAACAAATTTAGCATAATTAGAGGGCTCAGCCACTTTCCTGTTACTAAGATAAAATACCAAACACCCTCAACTTAGAGAAGAAGTTTACATTGGCTCAATTTCAGTTCATGGTCTGCTGGATCCAAGGTAGAAACATGATGGCAAGGTGGCACAGCGAAGGAAAAGGTACTCAAGCCATGCAGCCTGGAAGGAGGGAAGGATGGGAGGAGCTGCCAACAAGAACACACTTTCCCAGGCCTGGCCTCTAGTGACCCATCTCCAACCAGTCCTTGCACCCAAACAGCACCTCCAGGTACTGAACTCACCAATGAATGAATTCACTGATGAGGACAGGGCCCACAAAAACCAATCAACTTTCAAACTCATGAGACACATAGGAGACTTTTTAGATTTAAAGCATAATATCTGGTCTGCTGCTGGGAGAAAAAACAGGGCTCCCAACAATGCAGTTTCACCTACACAGAAACCTCACACTTGCAACATGAATCTCCCCCTCAACCCTCCTGCTCACTGAACAGCACAGTGAGAAGTGGGGCTGCAGGTACCGAGCTGGCAAAGGCAGGGCTCTGGCCATGGTAAAGTCACCTCACGGGGACAGGACAGGATGCTTAGGGCCTGGCAGATGTCTCAGCCCCATCCAGAGGGTTAGAATGGACCAAAAATGTGTACCAGTGACAGCTGACATATAGGAGCAATGATTAATCACCTTATCCAGGAGGCCCAGATCCTGCCAAAGCTCATTCTGTCCACTTCCAACCAGAAGTTGGGCATCCACCACAAGCCCCACTCCTGTGTTGGGCCATCTGGCCTTGCTTAATCACCATTTTGATGATTGAGGGTCTCCCCATGCAGCCACAGTCAGTAGAATTCACAAAGCAAGTCAGGCTAAGCCAGGAAGGGAGTCTCTCAGGAACACATGGGAGGTTCTGACTGGAGTGCTTGACAGAGGATTTTATTCTCTGGAGAGTGTGCCTGATTGGACAGTTCATACAACAAAAATGCTTCTTTGTGATACAAGGCTGCTCCATTTTCTGCCCAATGAGCCAAGAGGGAGAAGAAAAAAGTATAAAATCTGAGGAGAGCCCAAATGATAAGACTCTATACAAAACCCTTCTCATCCCAGGCTTCCTCCCAGGACAGTGATTTGACCTAGCCTGTTGGATCACTGCATTGAAGCAGACTTACTCCTAGCTTTGCAGAGTTGCCTGTGTCTCCTTATTGTACTTATGGACTCTTTCTTTTTTGTTGTCTCTTAATATAGGGTCACAACTGTGCCACTGAACTTCCAGAGTCAATGCCACATGGAGAAAACCATTAAACCTAAAGAAGAATCTGGGTCTAAGCAAGTGAAGAGGACAATGAAATAGAAGGAAAAGCCTAAGGCTGTCAGGGGGCAGAAAATGAAACGAGCCACTTTGCTTCATGGCACTGACTTTCTTGAACCTTATCTACAAATTTTCAGTAAAGAAAATGAAACCATGCCAAAAAGGGAATATAACTATTTAATAAATGAAGAAGCTGGTATAATGTGATGACAGTATTATGTAAAGGAATCAAGATGAAAGAAAACATTTCAAACGCCTCAGACAGGAAACTTATCTATTCCAAGGTCACAAAAAAATCCAGAATTCTGCAGACTAATCTTAGAAGAAGGGCCAGAACGACAGTTTCAATGTGGCCCCACCCTCAGTCACTTCTCTGCGATGAGGCCGGAACAGCTAAGAGCTTAACACAGTAAATTCTTCACAATGTGCCACTTCCCCTCACAGACGAAAACTTCTTCTCCTTGTCCACAAATTAATTTCCCCACAGTAGAGTGCTCACCTGGAGTCATGTGATGGATACACGTACTGTCAAGTGTACTGCCTTGAGAGATGCCTCGGATATTAGGAAAGCACATGTCTGGGGGGGCTGAGGAAGGCAAGGGGGTCTGACCTCAGTAACTGCCTTTGATCCTGGACCCCTTCATCTCAGGCTCTCCCCCTACTCAAGAATTTCCACTGGATGGTTGAAGAGTTGGCACTGGAAACCTTTGGAGACCAACACCCAAAGCAATGGCAGACACCGAGCTCCTCCACAGGAAAAAGGAGACTGCCTTTCTTCCCTTTTTATTCACTCTCAGGTACAAGCTTATTGGTGGGTGCCAACCCCATGTAGGGTGGATTTTCCCTGCTGAGCTTGTGTCCTACAAGACAATCATTCATGGACAAAAGCTTTACTAGCTTGCTGGTGTATCTTACTCATCAAGGGAACATTTCACAATTAATGATCACAAAAACCTAAATGAGTCTTTCTCTAAGCATTCCCTTCACAAGTATTTTTCATATGTAAAAATTTTAGTTTGAAGCCAGTGAACGTTTGCAAGTAAAAGAGCAAGGATTTTCCAGTAAAAGCCCTATGGGAATCAGAGTAATTTCCACAAAAAGAGCAAGCCTTAAACCATCTGTACATGAACGTGGATTTAAAGCATGAGAATAATTTTGCCTTACGAAAAAACAAAGACACCAAAAGTTATCTTTAAATGGCAAGATTTATAGAAAAATACGAACCAAATGTGAACTGTCCATTTTCTTCCTGAGCATTGGTAATGTCCTCATCGCTCCAGCTGAATACAGTCCCAACCTGCTCTGTGCCTAATGACTGACATGTGGTTCATTGTTAAAGCTATTTCTTTAACCTCACACCTCAATTGACCCATGTAGTCATTTCTATAATAAATCCTAAGCATATTAGAAGTTCCTCTCCCTTTCAAAAAGTATAACTGCATTAAGTTTGAATCTTGAATACATTACTCAATTTAAAGTATTCATTTGAAGCAGTGTTAAAGGACATGTGATGTGACATTTTCAGTGTATATTAGGGACATATTTTTTGTGGCTATTATCAATGGCCTGTCACAGCACAGGAATAATGAGAACATACATTGAATGCTACATTGGACCATATTCTATGGATTATGACCCAAGAGCTTCTAAAACTCTAAAGAAGAAACCAAAGAATAGAGGAAGGTGGGAAATGTGAGAAGGAGAAAAGACAGATGGATGGAAAAGGATGAAGAAATATGGAGGCCATAATACTGCTGTTAAGCACACCTCTAGCCAAAAATACTTTTTTTTGAGGTAAGAGTTTTATGGCTAAGACCTTTTTCATGTGGTTCTGATCCTTGTTCCTGAGGCTGAATATGAAGGTGTTGACTATAGCATGCAGGACTTTTCAAGGAGTCTCTGCCATTTCCAAAATTGGTATAGAAGTAAATGACAAAGGAAGAACCAGAGTGCTTTTACAGTCACAGTAAAGTAAACTGCACATGAGAAGGTATCTGCTGTCCCTCAGAGTGGATTCATAAGATGGTAGTCATACTAGAAACAGAAGAACACAGTGACGGCTAAATAGCCAATAAGATCTGACACACGTTGAGTAAAATTTCTTCTCACTACAATTTTCCTTTGCAAAATGAGCCAGACACAACTTTGAGTTACATTTAGACTCACACAATATAAGATACAAAACTACTATTGTCATTAAAATATTATACTTGGTCTTAGCCAAAAGGCCGAGATGCAGTGTCACTAAAACATTATAACTGAACAAATCTGTCTGAGTTACTTTCATGCCACTGAGACATAATACCCAAAACCCACAATTTCAAGTCGAAAAGGTCTGTTTTTATTCAGTTTGTAGAGGTTTCACCCCATAGTTTGCTGGCTCCAAGGGAGGCTGGCTTGGCGGAGGGGCCTGACACGTAGGAAGGTTGTCCATGGCAGGGCACTGGGAAGCAGTAGAGCCATCAAGGGAGGAGAAGGGAACTATGTAGACCATTCTAGGCCACGCCACAGTGATCTACCTCTTCCTGCCTAGCTTTACCTCCCAACATCACACCTTGCTATAAACCTATCAGTGGACTAATCTGTACCACATCTGCGACTCAGTCACCTTCCAAAAGCCCCACCTATGAGCGTATGATGCTTTGGAAGAACACCTAGATTTAAACCATAACCTCCAATTAAGTGCAAAGAAAAGAAAGTGGGGAGGGGGCTATATTACAGAAAACAGTATATAAAATACATACTCACCCCTGCATATGCACATATATATGCATATATTCATATGTACTTCATTATTCTCTCACCATGTTTATGCAGTAAAATGTACATATATCCCTTTACTAATTGCTAGCTCAGCCTTGTATATAAGGCTTAACTATAAATTTCAGAGATAATACCTTGACAGAACAAAGAAGGCTAGAAGGAGCTTGCCCAAGAATTTGCATGTAGGCAATAGAGAGGGTTAGTGGCCAAATCAGGGGTCTCAGAGCCCAAAAGAGTCAATCAAGTTACAACGAGTCTCAAGGGACAGAGTCCCTTCCTGTTATATAATAAAAGGGTTCAAAAGGAAGAACAAATGCCAGCTCCAGGCTCTATACCTTACTCCAACAAGGTAGCTATCTATCTCCTCATACTTCTCTCCTTCTAATACAGTGATTTTCCACCTGCCTCACAAGTGTAAGGTCCCAAGTTAGATCCCCGGTACCAAAAAAAAAAAAAAAGTTAATACAGTGATTTTATTTCTCCTTCTTAACTTACAACCTTAATTCTTTTTTTTATATACGTTTATGCAACAATAAGACAGGAAGCACTTGTGAATATGCTATGGTACAAGACTAACTGAAACAACAGGAAATTTCAAAGTGGGTTTAGATTAGTTGTAAACAGATATGGTTAACATTAGAAAATTAGAAAATACTGGGATACACACCTATGGAATTTCTTAAGCAATGACAAAAAATAGAAACATATAAAATGCCCAATTGAAACAAAGAGGAAAAAACAGATGATACAGTATTAGAAACAGAACAAATAAAGCAACAGAAAAAAGCTTTCTTGTACAATATTAGAATAAAATAGAAGACAAGAAAAAGCTCTACAAAAGTTCTAATATACTTACAAATATTATAGCATTGTGAACCTGCTCAGCTTCACCATCTAAAATGTATAAATGTCTAAAAGCATCGGGCTTTAAATTATAAATGTATTAAATTTCCATTTGAAAATGAAAACATGAAATATTTTTAAAATGCAACATTTTTAACATGCAATCTGTACATTCAGCATTCAATCCATTCTCATTGAATGAAAAAAGAAGGGAAACAGGAACGATACACTTGCAAACTCAGCTTCTTGGAAGACTAAAGCAAGGGCACCATAATTTAAAGGTCAGAATGGGCCATTTAGCAGAAGATTGTACTGGTATAAAACTAGCATAGAATTGCAAGTATCTTGTAAAATTTTTCTGAAATTCAGGTAGTAAACAGCACATCTTCATTCAGATATAGACCTATCTCAATATACATATGTAGATGATTCTGGTGGCAAACTTACTATCTATCTAACATTTTTGGGAAGAAACTACATTGTCTAAAATACATTTAAGGAGACTACTGAACTTGTTTAAAATATTTCCAAATACTTCTGAAATCTGCCTTGAAAGAAATCAACTAGATGTCCCTATCTGCTTCCTCACTCAGTCTCTCTCTGTCAAACAGTCTCTCTGTTTTGTTCATGAAAACGCCTCCTCACTTATCACTGTAAAGCAAGGGCATTACTGACACCTAGAAATGACCTCACACTCCACCAAGTTTAAAAATTATTTAAAAATTATTGTATACTGTCTCAACAAATTCCTTAAGTCTACATCTCCAAAGAGAAAAATTATTCATACAAATAAAATTGGAGAAGATGATCTCAGTGTCAGGAGAATATCGTACAGACTCAGATTTGAGGGTCATCACTAAGGTGATGGTGCAATACGCTAGGAATTCTTTACGTTATATATTCAATTCAACTATATTTATAATACCAATAAAACAACTCTAATTTTGAAAAACACTAGAATACTTTATGAAAAACAAAGGACAGTGTTAATTTGTCAAATCTCCAATAAAAAAGTAAAGGGGAGAGAGAGAGAGATGATATACTTTCCCACTATGTGCCTCACAACCACAAGGTCCCAAGTTCAATCCCCGGTATCCCCCCCCAAAAATACAGAATATACTTTCCCACTATTTGGAACATGCTGTACAATTACAGTCACTTAAACCTGAAACTCAGCCAACCTACAGGCATACTAAATTTATAAATTTATACCAAGAAATACATTTGTTTTAAACTGAGATTTCATAAGGCTGACAGTACAAATCAAGTGTAAAATGTGATTCATCACTCCCTTATGGTGCTAAATTGCTCATTTTATAAGCAAAATAAATTTTATTTTTTCATCACTAACATTCAAATGTACATTCTAGGTAGATTCAAAAAATATATAAAATATGAAAGTAAAATATGGAAAAAAGCACTGTATAAGAAAATCTATGCCAGGTGTGGTGGTACACACCTATAATCCCAACACTGAAGAAGTTGAGGCAGAAGGATTGCCACGAATGTGAGGCCAGACTGAACTACATAGTGAGATCCTGTCTCAAAAAGAAAAGAAAAGAAAATCTAGGAGTGAGGAAATCTTCAGGAATAAAATTGTAAAGCCACAAATGTTAAAGTGACTTTGAAGATACAAAAAGTAACTCAGGATTCCTGTTTAGGAAAGAAAATACTTTATAAAATTAACATCCAGATGGAAAAATTATGAGAAGGCATGTTGATTCTCTACAAGTGACAAAGAAATGCCTAGATGAAAAGATTTTATCAAAAATGATTCCTCATTACAAATATGAGAATATAAGCAGATATTTTATACAAGGGCTTATATGGGAAATGAAAACAAGGAGGCATAAAATGGATGTATAAAAGAAAGAAAAGTGTGAGAAAACATAATTAAATTTCGCTATAAATCCTTAAAAGTCATCAAATTAGAAAAAGCCTAATGTTGGTTGGCTAAGGGAAATAGAAACTGTTGCCCCCTGGTGGTGACAGTGCAGATGGTAAACGTTAAGATTTAAATGTGTACATACTCCGCACTGGAGCTAAAAGGCTCCTGGGCCCTGAGCATCTATGGCATTTTTTCAAATCTGCTTCTAGGGCAGCAAACGAATGTGCTTGT
Source organism: Heterocephalus glaber (assembly GCF_000247695.1). The sequence goes on along the minus strand of NW_004624733.1, from coordinate 43,390,215 downwards.
GGTATTTGCACCAGTGACAGAACTAGATAGGCCTGCTTTCCCAAACTGTGGAAAGCCAATTAAGATATTCTAGAGACAAACAATGGAGACCCTGTCAGGAGTTACATACACAGCTACGCAAATAAATCTGGAAAATGATAGTAAGTGAATCAAGTAAAATACAGGATGAACTCTCTAATATACTTGCATTTGGGCACGCTAAACATATACATACGTGAGAGTGATGTGCAGGTCAGTGATAGAACACATACACAGTACAAAAAACGTTGAGACCCATTCACATGCATTAAGACATGCACAATCACCAGTGCCTGAAGACCACCAACTTAGCAGGAGCAGCATGGACATAGAAGCACCCGAATGACAAGGTACCCAGAGTGGGCAAACCAGACCACAAGAGCTGCCAAAATTCTCCACACCCCAAACCCAAGCAGAATGAATGACACCACCCCAAGTACTCTGTCCTTGCCCACTCCTCTTGTCCCCACCACCCGCACTACTTTCCAGATGTCACTAGTGTGAAGAGACAGGACAGGCCCCGCTGCTTAATGATCTATGATGACACCCACTGGGAGACAGAAGGACAGACTAAGGGGTGCCTCGAACTGAAGCTCTGTGCTTTATCTCAACTGTGCCTTTCTCCATAAACCGTTTCCATGGTCTTCTCCAGGATGCCAACATGGAAGTCTTGTCCTCAGAGTTTGGGGAAGTCAGGAGACACTTGTGGGGATTTCACGGACTGCAGCCTGGTCACTTATGGAACATATAACAAAGGCTGATGGTCATCTCTCTCCCCAGAGAGATACAAATCACTACAAAGGGAAAGAGTCTTGGAAGCAACCGTGCTGGACATGCCTGCCTTCAGCCCACTAAGGTGATGGAAGAGGAAGAGGGACTGTAGGAGGTAACAACCCATATAGAAAGGCAGATGTTGACCCAAGGTTAAAGCAGGTAGAAGGGTTCCCAGAATCGAATGGAGTGTTTTCTTTCTAGCTCTGTGCATGCTTGATGTCCTGTTCAATCTGCTCAGCCCTGTGTCTTCACTGAAAAATCCTATCCTACCCCTTTGTTACAGTAATGTAAGCTAGAGTACAGTCAGAGCGGGGACCTCTTTATAATGCCAAAAGAAACAAACAAACAAACCAACACACAAACAATAAAAACCACCCCAGAGTCATCTTCCCTTTTTAAAACAGTACTCATACTGTCTCCTGGTTGGGCTGCTCTGGAGAAGCTGATTAATACAGCATTCAAAACAGGAAACAATCTGGTCAATGTCATGTTCTACAAAGGACTGAAGGAATGAGTCTACAGATACTACTTGAGTTTGAAAGGGAAAATATGATCAACCCAAAGGAAGCTGAAAGTGAAAATGTGTTGAAAATGTAGAGAACATACCTGATCAATCAAACATCACTGTCAAGCCTTGGATCTTTTAAACCTGCTCAAAACACTTGCCTTGATCTGTGTTTGGAGAAATATATGTAACAGAATACAAAATTCATAATAAAATACTAAATATCTCATGAGCTTTAAAAAGTACAGTACACTGTAAGTCATTAACTATTCATCCTTGGTGTCCAGTTGCTGACAAGGAAGTGATTACCACTGTCCACCATCGTGAGAAATACTGTACCATATAACACTAGTAAGAAAAATAAATTACAAAACTGAAAGATTTCCACTAAATAATTTTTCTTTTTTGCTTCAGTACTAAAGATTTAACCCAGGGCCTCATGCATGTGAGATGGGTTAGATTGGAAGTACATCCCCAAAATACTTATTTCATATTGAAACAGGATCTTGTTCAATTGTCCAGGCTGGGCTAGATGTGGCAATACTCCTGTCTCAAGTCTCCCAAGTGGCTGGGATTAAAGGTGTGCACCACCATGCCTCACTGATGATTACTTTACCTAATCACTGAGATCTTGGTAAGTCACAGAGAACCCCAATCTTGAACTGGCAAAATGTCTCATACCTGTCATCTCAACAGTCAAGGAGGTGGAAACAGTACCCAAACTTCTTTCCAGCCTGAGTAGCTTAGTAAGATCAGGTCTTTAAAATTTTTTATTGAAATGGGCAAGGAGGAGGGCAGGACAATGTAGCTTGAAGAAAAATTCCCGACTTCAGTCCTTGTACAATAAAAAACATCAAACACACCTTGAAATCTTCTGTATCCAGAGAGAACCCTTTCCATTTACTTCAGTGAAGATGCCACCTTAATTTTAAATTGCCAAGACCAGTTTCCTAATTTCCAATTTTGCCTCACAAACAATTAGATGAACTGATCAATAGTAACAAAAGACATATTTGTAGTATATGTTACTATATGTTACTAAGTTCCCCTTCTTTCTTTATGCCTGTGGCCTCTGACCCACTCTCAGGCCAAGCCAGCACACTATCCTTCAATAACTGTCATACTAAGAACAATCTACCTCAGGGGAAGGAGTTCACAGTTGTGGTTGCTGATTTCACCTCCCTCCAACAAGCCCTGCTCTCCCATTTCCCTTTTATTCCCTTTTGCTCCTTTTATTCAAAAAACACCCTTTATTCCTATTCCTTCATGTGCCTGTAGATTTTAACTGTGGGGATTTACCTCTAGTTCAGTGCTGTCTTTATACAACGTCCGTTTCAATCAACATTTCAAATTTAAAGCAATGTATAGAAACAGTCCAAGAATTGCAGCAATTATTTCAGAGATGGAAGCCCCCTTTTCTTTTGCACTACTACCAATATCACATGTCCCTGTCCATGTAGATACCCTAACGCAACGTGTTTCTCAATTTGGGTTATACAGGCAGCCCTTTCAATAAGTTGTCCTTAGCCCTTCCCTCTCCCTTGGTAATACATGAACATCCCCTCCATTTTTCTCAGCATTCTAAACTCTCTGGAAGGCCTCATTTAAATAGTCTAATTGTAAAGAATATTTAAATTAGTTACCTTATGATTAAGGCACCTAGCTAGGGAAAACAGACTGAGATAGAGCTGGAAAATAAGCCATATTGATATGAATTAAAATAAGAATAGTGAATTACAGACAGTGGGCCAAGAATCAACTTCCTTAAGCAACACAGAATGCAGCTGCTCCCTAAGTTCCTGAGTTTCCAGGAACTTAAAGTGCAAAATAACCAGTTTTTCTCTAAAATCCAATTTCTATAAAACTTACACGATAAAAAAAAAAGTTTAAGAGCCTGAGTTCCAGGTGTCATTTTAAATACACAGAGTCATCTGTGATAAGTGGCCATTAAACAACTGAGCAATTACTGTGCTCTGATCAGCAGCCACATGGCCACTTAATCATGCTTCCAAGGAATCAGGGAGCTATTCTTATTTCCAATGATAATTCTCCTAATACCTTCTTTTTGCTTCATGACCTCATTCCACAATGCTGTGAGACCACAAGCTCTGTTCTCTACATTTGTGCCTCGAGATCTGACATAAATAATTAAGGTGATAATTTTGAGAGTTGTTGAGCATGGAACGCAGGATTGCATTGGATGCTTGGGAAGCACTCCACCCCTGAGTCACATCACCTGTAATGTTAAACCTTTCTTTGGATTCTCATAGCACTTAGCAACACCTATTAGGACTTTGGCAATATGGGGAAATATTGGAAATTTGGAAATTCACTGTGAATATAAAAAGGCAAAGGTCTGAGGAGATGAGTTCTGGGTATGAGACCCTGCTTTGCGGACATTTGTAAGTGTCAGGTCCTCAGGATCTGCTACTAAAAGGAATGAGACCAGGGACCTAGCACATCACAGCTGCACCCGGCTGCAACCCATACCTGAATCAGGGTCTCCCCAACACCCGCTCTGGCTCTTCCCAGACTGGTGTAGATGAGCCTGTGCCTGGTCCCACCCAAAACGCCAAGGTGGGCTGGGACTGTCAGCGGAGACAGGATGCAAGGAATCCGGAACTAACTCTGACCCAGCACAGGGAAAAAGGGACAAAAGCCCCAAAGATCAGGAGAACCTCAGGGTCTGGAGCTAAGCGGGGAGGCTGTAGTTCCGCGTAGCTGGTTCTGCCCACGTCCTTCAGACCTCGTCCCGATTCCCTCTCACCCCCCCGCTTCGGCCCCACATCACCATTGCGTGGCCTCAGGGTCTCCCGGAGTTCTTCCCATGCAGCGTGCAGCCAGTAGAAGCCACAGAGGTGGCCCAGCAAACTGAGGAGCTCTCAGCAACGTGTGCAGGACACAGACTTTAGCGCCATGACACCGGAAGAACACCCCTACATTGGCTCCCCTGATTGGACACTTCGTACAGCCCGCCTCTTTATCGCTGATTGGCTCCTGCCCCGTGGACCTCTCTCTAAACCAAGAGAGGAGAGAAATGAACTTCTGCATGCGTGTTACGGAGTTGAAATGATACATTGTAGCGCAGGAACTTCTGGATCAGGCTCTTTCCCACGATGTCAACCTCACCTTGCCTAACAGTCATTGTATTTAAGCAGTTTACTCCTGGCTTTCCAGAGCTGCCCCTGTTTTCTTAATGGACTTAGTGTGCTCTTATGGGGTCACTTGTGTGCCCAGAAGGTTCCATGGTCAGTGTCCTATGGAAGAAGCAATCTCCTGATGTAAGAAAACAGCACGAGTGCAGTTCACGATAGGAAAAAGGGAATGGTTGGCTGTTAGGTCAATATTTGGGAATGAGTCAGCTGGTTTCATAGTCAAGATGTTGACACTATCTCCCTCAGTCTATTCAATTTGAGCCAAGAAAATGAATATATGCCTCCCAAGAGGAACACAATTATTGTGTAAATGAGGAAATTAGGGTTAAATGACAGCAATATTCTGCAAAAGAGTAAAGATGAAAGAAAAGCAAACATTCCAACTCCCTTAGACAAGCTTCATACTTCACCAAGAGTTCACCCTTAATTTTGAGATCCTGCAAAGCAAGTATAAAAGTTAAAGTACACCAGAAAAGGTCTTTTCCATGCTCATAAAATGATTTTTATCTTTATCACTGTCCCCTTTCTTTTTTTTTTTTTTGAGGAGCCACAGTCCCAGAACCACAGACAAAAATTGCATACAGGAGAGAATAAGAGTATTTAAGAGACAGTTTAAGAGATCATTAAAGGAAATGCATAGAATCTGCACAGTGTGATGGCAAGTCTCAACCTCAGATTCAGCCCAGTGCAATATACTTTCAAATGCAATTCCATTCTTCCTATTTCTTTTCCAAAAGTGGACGTGGGTTTCAACGTGGCCATGGGTTTTCACTTACCTCTTATTCCTGACTGCTTGTAAACCCAATCCATTAAGGAGTTTTACATTCTCCAAATAATACAGCTTGACTTTCTCATTTTTTACCCTTATCCAACACTTCACTCTTTAGTATATAGTAGTGTGCTCATTGATCTCCTCCTCTGTCAAAGTCAACAAAACCCGTGAGATGTAATGGGACATTTTTCACTTCTGTGGTCCTTTGCATGTTTATGGCTTGGTTTTAAATATGGGTGCCGAATATCAGAATTATTTCTCAAACCACAAAATCCAATTTTCAAGCCTCCAACCAATGTCCTGTAATCACACACAGAAACTGAGTGCTTCCAACATGCCTGTAAATTAGATTCCTGAATCAGCATAAGGACCTTTTGAGGTGCATTCTGATTGCCCTTGGTTTTCCTGATGGATCAGCTGAAGATGGAGACATTGAATAATTTCCCAAGTCCTCATAGCTAGTTGTAGATTGAAATGTATGTTTATCTCCAAATAGGGTATTGTCTTTGCAGTGGGCTGTCTACTCCACATGTAGATTTAATTTTTAATATATTATTCCTCTCTAAATAATTTCTGTGCACTCAACTTCAACCTGCTATCATGTTCCCACTCTCAAGATGTTTGCTTTCCTAGACATCTTGAATGGGAACAATTGCTTTCTTATTCAGCTCAAGAATATGAGTTCTCTAGTCTATTATCCATTCCTATGTCAGAATGTCACACATAGAAAAATTAATAAAACAAAATAAAATACAAGCTGTTGATTCAGAATCTGATGATTAGGAAACATGATGTGGCCCACACTTTGAGAGCCCAGTGAGAGCCCAATCAAGGAAGTGGAGTATGAACTCCAGACCTGTTTGTTTGCATATGAAATATGTGTGACCTGGGAAGTCTTCACTGTTTCTTGGGATTGTTGTCCCTGGCAGGGGCAGTTCCATTATCACCCAGGTTTCCAAATGTCAAAGTATCAGAAATACATACGGTAAAAAGGTATAATTTAGTACAGATAGGTTATAGAAGTCTGAAGTTCAAAAGAGTAATTATGGGTGTATAAATACATTTATGTGCAGCAACCACGATTCCAGGTACAGAATACATTCATTAATAAATTCAACATTGTTTCATACACAATATTGATCACTGAGATTGGGAAGAGGGAGAAGGAGGGAAGATATAGGGAGTCTCAATTTGAGTACTACAATCTGTATAAATGTGTTGAAATACATTCAACCTCATTAATGGGTAGAATTTATACACTTGAAAAAAACGGTTTAAAAATAAAACATTTAAAAGTGTATACAGTATATTCATTTTAGCTTAGATAATATATTATATAATTTAATCTCATTCAAAATTCTGTGAAACAAATTATCTTCTTTGTTTCACATGTAATTAACCGAGGCCAACAGAGGTAAATTTTTCAGTACAGGTGGAACACATGGTTAGTAGTAGAGTTGAGCCGTAAGGGCTTAATACAGACCTTAATCTGTTCCCCTCTATACTTGTGGCCATCCAAAAATAGCTGTGATGTAATGGTTAATGTGGACTAATGCAGTCTTCTACAATTAACATTTACTCCATCTTTTTTCACATGAGGGTCAAGAATGGCATCTAAATGGCTTCCTGGAATAACTGATTCAGCATTGGTCCATGAATGATAATCTTCTAGTTCAGCAGACTTAAGGGAAATAAGTTGTCATCTGGTAATTAGTTGCATTCCAGGACTAATGTAATGACCATATTCACTGAGCACAAGGAAACAAAAGAACATCCAAAGGTCAAATTTGTGATCCCAGCCTGGTTGGTTAGTCCTGAGTCTTAATCTGAAACACTCTAGCTAATAGATGAAAGAAAAGACCAAAGGGAAAAGCAAAGGAAAATAGTGGTACATTTTACAGTTTAGATTTTTTAAATCAGTTGTCACGTTACTTAGGTTGGTCAGAATCTCAGAGCTATGAGAGAAGCCTACCTATTTGGTCCACCCTCAGAAAAAGAAGCATAAAACCACGGGATGGAGTACCTTGGGTAAAGGTCTGGAAATGATAGAAGGTTAGGGTACAAAAAAAAGATGACATCACTTCTAAGCCAGTGATTTCCAGTCTGAAAAGTATGAGTAGAAGACTGGACAGAACTGAACTGAGTAACACAACAGAAAGTAAAAAGCATGATTTTGGAATATGTAGGAAATACTACCCAATAATGTTTTACTCCATTTTCTTCATCAGAGGCATTGAAACGTTGTCTATTATTCATGCAGGTGAAAGGCTATGGGAAGTTTCAACACCAGTTTTGCAGGTGGCTTCATTTTGGTGGGCTTCTCGGATTGGCCTCAACTGGAACTCTTCCTTTTTGTGTTCATTTCGATTTTCTACTCCCTAACTCTCTTGGGCAACACTGTCATCATCATTCTCTCCCGACTGGACCCTCGACTGCACACGCCCATGTACTTCTTCCTCTCCCACCTCTCCTTCCTGGACCTCTGTTTTACCACCAGCACTGTGCCCCAGCTCCTGATCAACCTGCGGGGACGTGACCGCACCATCAGCTACGGAGGGTGCGCGGCCCAGCTTTACATCTTCCTTGCCCTGGTCTCCACTGAGTGTGTGCTCTTGGGAGTGATGGCCTTTGACCGCTATGCTGCTGTGTGTCGTCCACTACACTACACAACCATCGTGCACCCCCAACTCTGCCATGCTCTGGCTATCTCCTCCTGGGTGGGAGGCTTCATTAACTCCCTGATCCAGACAGGCCTCATGATGGCCATGCCTCTCTGCGGCCACCTCCTGAACCACTTCTTCTGTGAGATGCCTGCATTCCTTAAGCTGGCTTGTGAGGACACAGGAGCGACAGAGGCCAAGATGTTTGTGGCTCGAGCCATAATCTTGGTCTTTCCTGCAGCACTAATTCTAGGCTCCTATGCACGCATTGCTCAGGCTGTGCTGAAGGTCAAGTCAATGGCCGGGCGCAGAAAGGCTTTTGGAACGTGTGGGTCCCACCTCGTGGTGGTTTCTCTTTTTTATGGGTCAGGTATTTACACATACCTGCAACCCACGAGCAGTTACTCTGACAGTGGAGGAAAATTTGTTGCCCTGTTTTATACTATACTCAGCCCTACACTAAATCCTCTCATTTACTCCCTGAGGAACAAGGATGTGAAGAGAGCTCTGTGGAAGGTTCTAGCGAGAAGCAAATTCAGAGTAGAAGCGGGCAATAACAAACTTATCTATAGTAGCACTCAATTTATTGAACACATTCAGTTCTTGCAAGGCAGTTGATTAGTAGAAAAATCACACTTGGAAGGATTCAATATTTTAATTCCTTCTTTGTTTGAAAGTTGTTACTGAGAATCTCTTGATTCAGGAGTAAGGCTGATTTGTACCATAACACATGGCCAGTGGATGTATTGTGTCCCCTTGTGGAAACTGTTCTAGGCAACTCAGAGAGCCATAGAAGAATTACTTCAGAATCAATTCTTTTCAGATTATCAGCATGATGTTGTGCAGATGGTACTGTGACCTAAGGCAAAGGACTTATGTGGACACCTACACTTCCAATTAACCTCACATCTCTGGTGCTGCTCTGGAGGTCATGTACAGTGTTTGCCTATGTGAATAAAGGATTAATGATCAGAGGTACTTCCTGGAGCATGTAGAGTTTCACACCGAATGCCATTAGCCTACTTGATAAAGAAGGCAAACTTGTTAGGGACGTATTCAGTAGAGAGGACATCAGTATCTCATCAGCTGTCCTCAATGCCCTCAGTTATGCTGCTTTGATCATGGAGAAGGTATGTTCCATGAAAGAGAAAGCAGAGAAGAAATGGGCATAGAGTAATGAGCCAAGAGCAAGTGACTTAGGAAAGACTAAAGAAAAAATCAAGTGACAAAAGGAAGACAGGCAGGTGGGGAAGGGAGAGATTGCTGTGGAGGTGTTTGGGAAATTTCAAGAGTCCTTAGAAGGTATGAAGAGAATTTTTTCTTGAAATTCCACCATGATCTGTTCGTGCATAACCTTAAATGAGGGTTTCATGTCCCAAAACTGCAGTTATCTTTGGTTTTTTGTGTGTTTTTTGTACCGTGGATCGAACTCGGGTCCTTGCACTTGGGAGGCAGGTGGCGGAATCACTGAGCTAAATAATCCCTGGTGCAGTTATCTTTGTTAACAACCTTTTAGGCCTTTTAAGCATTGAATGAATAATCTTTTATTTCAATTACAATCACAATATTTACTATAAAAATTTGTTTTCAAAAAATGTCACTTTCCTTATAACAACATTATGGGAGTCAGTTTTACAATATTCCTAGCTTAGTCATGATGAAAATTAATTTCAGATGGTTTAAGTAGCTTATCCAGGTTCACATTGCAAAATGCGAGTGAGCCTGAGACCCAGGATTCTATAATCCTAAGTGCAACCTTTACTATACCATGCTACAAGTTCTCTTTTGAGAGAAAAGTGACTGAAAAAGAAATTATATGTGAACTTAATGTACCTCACAGTTTGAATTTGGTGGATTCTGGCCAGGGTTCTAGACTCTTCTGAGTTGTTTATGGTTTGAGTAGAGGCCATATTTCTTCCTTTGAGAAAGCTAATATAACCTGTAACAATAGTTTACATTTCTTTCTTATTTTAATTCACATTTCTTGAACCCTCTTTATAGTTCAAATACTATGCTTTATAATATGGCACCTCGTTTCATTTAATTCTTACAGCACTAAAATACAAGTATGGTGGATTGACTAAAGGTCAACTTGCAATGCCCAGCTGAACTGAATCAGCATGGTCTGGGTGTGAAAGATCCACCTGAAGATTGTTACCAACTGGAGGGGAAGATCTTGGCCTGTTGATTTGTTAAGAGAAGCATGCTGCAGATGGTTTTCCTGATGCAAACTGGGCTGTTCTCATCAGAGGAGGAGCTCAGGGCCACGCTGTTACTGGGAACGGCAGCTGTTCTCCTCAGGGGAGCTCTGATCTTCACCGTGAGCATCACTTCCTGGCTCCAACGTGGATCACTCAGTTTGGTGGCAGAAATCCTTCATCTCACCAGTGTAGATTTTCTGGCTTCCACCACTGGCCTTTGGGCTTTCCAGGTGCAGATCCTCAATATGGACAAGCATCAAACTGTGGGCTATGGGCCACTGGATGGACTCGAGGAAGACACTGCCTTGGACTCTAGCATTTCAGCTGGCCTTGTGTGTGAAACTGCTGGGACCTAGGCCCTCAGTTGAATCCTTTGGACTTCTAGTGTGCGGTTAATTTCTTGCACTCCTTTGCATTTGACTCTGGGTAATTATCATGAAATAATCTTGTAAGTTATGTGTCCTGTATTTAATGTATTCCCTTGCCAGATCCTTCTGACTACAACAACAAGTATATCCCTTCTGCCATTGTTTTTCCTTGTCTGGAAACTGAAAGGTTGGTGATTATTTTCTGTAAGTTTTTCAAGTTATCTTGACAGTAAATAGAGGATCAGGATTTGAATCTAGCCTGCCTCATTCCAAACCATATCCACCTGGTGACTACACGAGAACATATATTTTCAATAATTACTAGCCCAAGGCATTAACCAATAATGCTCATAAAGTAAATATATTTTTTCTCAGTATCCTTGAATATCAAGGTTTAAATAATTCAAACATATGCATAACCTAATAGAGAAAAAGCTTTATTTGCACAAACAAAAAAATTTAATAAAACGGCTGTGTGATTCATGTGTTGTTATTGTATTTTTGCTTCTAGAAAATAAAGCTACTGTTTTACTAATGGAGGCATATATTGCATTCAAGCAATTTTAACAGGCCATTGACACATTTGGGCACACAGGGATACAGCTTTTTGTAAGTCCCGTCCTGTGGGAGACAACTTCTGTCTCCATGGAAGTACATACCCCTCAGATATCAATGGATCTTCTCCTTCAGAGCAGTAGGTAATTGAACATCAGAGATTATTGGTCCCCATAGCCACACCAGACCTAGTGAGTGATTCCCAGTTTTCTTCAACTCAACAGAGGTAATCAGAGGTGACCTTCCTGCACTGCAAAATTAACAACCTATATTTCTCTTCTTTATATCTCATATTTATTTTTCTTAATTTTTAAAGCAAATTTTATTGTTACATTTGTGGTTCATAACATGATGCCATGAGGTTTATAAAGATAATAAAATGGTAATCACATTGAAACAGAATGGCATATCTTTTCTTTCACATGATATTCATACCTCATATCTCACTGTGTTGATAACAGCAGATAAATTTTACTTATTTAACAAAAATCTCTAACAATCAAATTGTCTTAACTACAGTCATCATTTTGTACATTAGATATCTAGACTTCTTCATCCTACATATATTCTGCTTTGTGTCTTGTGATCCACATCTCCCCATTTTCATATTGAACACAGTAACAAGTGTTTTATTCTCCACATCTGTATATTCCATCCTTCAGAATATTTACATATAGTGAAATGATGTAATATTTTCCCTTTATTCTTATTTCACTGAACAGTAATGTTTTCCTCAACCACCCATACTGTAGCAAGTGATAGGATCATCTTTTTAAGGTGAATAATATTTCATTGTAAATATATATATCACAGTTTATCCACTCATCCATTGACAGACACCAGGATTGTTTCCACTTCTAGACTGTTACGAATAATTCCGTGATGAAAAGATTGCATGGGCCAGGAATTTAGCTCAGTGGTTCCGTTGCCTGCCTCGCAAGCGCAAGGATCTGAGTTCGATCCCCGGTACCAAAAAAAAAAAAAAAAAAAAGAAAGAAAAGATTGCAGACATTTCTTGGTGGTAATTGCATCCTCTTTGGGTAAATACACAGGAAAAGATTGTTGAGTTGTGTAGTACTTCTATTTTTAATTTCTTTGGGAGCCCTCATACTGTTTCCACAATAGCTGTACTGATCTATATCCCTGCCAATTGTGTAATAGGCTTTCCTTTTTCCTCAGGCTCACTGACATCACTTGGATTTGGGGTATAGCCATTCTAAAGTGTGGAATGATAGCTTGTAGTGGTATAACTTATATTTCTCTGATGATAACTGACGTCAAGTACATTTTACAAACCTGTCACCCATTTTTATGTGCTTTTTGGAGAAATACTCTGTGCCTGTTTTTGTTTTTTAGTATAGCTCAGAAGCCTATTTTTCTTTATTAAAATCATGGGTGCACCACATCTGATTCTCTGCCATTTCCATTTTCTTTGTTCAAAGTGTCTCTTTCTCTGGATTTGAGAGTCTGCATATTCCTTCTCTTCTTTCTTGCTCAGATGATGAAGAATGCACATTAAAGATCTTCCTCCTTAACAGCTTGTTCTCTGGATAAGAAGGTGGCTATGGTATTGTTTGAAGTATTTGATGAAATATTTTCTCTGGGGTTTTTTTGGCGCATCTGCATTTTTCCCTTTCTTTATGGTAATTTGAACCCGGTATTTTTTTCCCAATCTAATGCTGAATCTGTTTACTCTTTGTGTCCAAGTCATGTTGTCCAATATTTGAAGAAAACATCAATTCTTTTGTCATGGTCCAGTTTTCAGTTTGGCCTTTTTCTGCTCCCTGAGTTTTAAGTGCTCCTGGTGGATCTGCATGCCCATCATGAGCAGGTACTCTGGGGGCTCCACACTGGTGCTCCTCTGCACCAGCCTCAGGTCTCACTCGTTCATGAGTCAAATCACGTCTGCCCGGTGCATGTTTCCCAAATCACTGCCCTCCCCGTCAAAGACTCGAAAAATTTGTGCATGAATTTCCCTTCCAGTGTTAATCAAAGTCCTATAATTTGTTGTCTTTTTCCTGTCATCCTGGGTGTCTTCAACAGCACTAAAACACTTTGCATGAATTAGAAAGGTCAGCCTTGGGGCAGAAGCAGCCAGGGACAACGGTGCTGGGGCTGACTTTTGAACCATGTATTTACCAAAACATCTTCTAATACACTTTTTTTCAGTCTTTATGGTTCGCAGCATTAATTTCTTTAGAAGAGCAGCCATCTAAGTGATAAATGGAGGAAAAGAAGTTTCAGTTTCTTCACAACCTTCCCCACTAAGGTTTCCTCCAGCTGTAGCAGGCAGCAAGCAAAAGCGTTTCCCAGACTTTCCTGAGTGGGCACGGGTGCCTTCAGCCCTGAGGATCTCTCAGGGGGGCAGAGATCACTTCCAAAAAGAGCTGAGCCAATGTCCCCACCTGGGGCCGCCACCGTGCCTCCTCGGAAGGGATGCAGGGCCTCTGTGCCTGTTTTTAAATATATTTCTTATATTGACTTGTAAAAGTTATTTATAAATATTGGACACTAACCTTTTATCAGATGTGTAGTTTACAGAAATATTTCCCAATGAAAATGAAATAGCCTCAGAGTCATTAGAGTCTCAAAACCTAAAGAGCAGCTATATCTGGAAGACATCTTTGAAAAGCAATAATTCCACGAGGGTTTTAAACACAAGCAACAAAGATACCTACATTAAGCAATTTTGAAATATCAACCCAGGAATTAAACCAAGGACAGTAACAAAAACAAAAATGAGAAGACATTTAAGCTAGGCACAAACTCAGGCTTCCATGTCACAAAAGACAAATTCCGGGGGAAATGAGGTGGAAAAGTCTGATAATCAGCCACCTGGACACCTTGAACTGATAGCACAGGAAGTAACAAAACAGATGAATGAAGCTCTAGAAAAATTCAAAGCAGAAATAATCTCTCAGATAACTACAGACATGGTGAGCAGAGTGAAAAACATGATTAGAGGCTCTAGAACAGAAACAGATAAGAAAAGAGATGAGATCAGAAACATGCTGGAAGTCATGAATGCCCAGCATAAGAAAGACGTGGAAACCATGATCACCCAACATAAGAAAGAAATGGAATCCATGAAACAGATTCAAAAAGATATTCAGGAGATTAAAAGCTCCACTGAAAACATGCAGAGCAAATTAAGAGAAACTGAAGATAGAATATCAGATATAGAAGACAGGGTTGTGGTTAAGGACCATGAAAACAGAGATTTCTTAAAGATACTAAGGGACCATGAGAAATCAATCCAGCAGCTGCTAGACGATGCAAAGAAGAATAACATAAGACTGATAGGAGTCCATGAAAAAACAGGAGAAAGTACAACTGACATTAAAAAACTGTTCACAGAAGTAATAGTAGAAAACTTCCCAGACAGAGGTGGAGAATTGGACATACAGATAAGTGAGGCATATATAACTCCACCTTGCCACGATCAAAAAAAAAAAAATCTACACCTAGACATATAATAGTCAAGATCCCAGAAACCCAACGGAAGAACAAAATCCTACAGGCAGTTAGGGAAAAGAAACAAATCACCTATAAAGGAAAGCCCACCAGAATCACGGAAGATTTCTCAACACAAACCCTCAAATCAAGGAGAGCCTGGAGTGAAGTATTTCAAGCCCTAAAACAAAATAATTTCCAACGTAGACTGTTCTATCCTGCAAAATTATCTTTCAAAATCGATGGGGAGATTAGCTACTTCCACAACAAAGAACACCTGAGAAATTTCATGAACACCAAACCAGCACTCCAAACAATTTTATGCAATATCCTAGAGAAAGACAATGAAGGTCACAACTCCATGAGGCCCAACAGAGGGAAGCCACCAGGAAAGGTAAGAAACTAAAAGGAAAGGGGGAAAAATAAGAAATAAAAGAGCCAACAAGAGTAAAACATCACGACAAGGATGAGTCAATATCTGTCAATTATAACTATCAATGTTAATGGCCTCAATTCACCAATCAAAAGAAGGAGACTGACAGAATGGATTAAGAAGCAAAACCCAGCAATATGCTGTATACAAGAAACACACCTAACTCAAAAGGAATTCATAGACTGAAAGTAAAAGGATGGAAAACAGCTCTCCACACGACAGGAACCCAGAAAAAAG
>NW_004624733.1:43356491-43372399 GCF_000247695.1 Heterocephalus glaber | reverse complement strand
ATGACATTGGCATAGGAAAAGACTTTATGAACAAATCCTCAGTAGCACGGGAACCAGCACAGAGAATCAACAACTGGATTGTGAGGCTGGACTCGGCCACCGCCGCGGTGTGAGGCGTGTGTTCGAGCTCTCGCTGTCCCCCGACCCGCACCGCGGCTCCTGTCTTTGGCCTGCCTTGGAGGACCAGCCTTCGGGACTCCGTTCGCCACGGATATGCCGCACATCTACACAGGACGCCTGAGCTACAATGTCCGGGAAAAGGACATCCAGCGCTTCTTCAGTGGCTACAGCCGCCTACTCAAAGTAGACCTCAAAAATGGGTATGGCTTCGTGGAGTTCAAGGACTCCTGCGACGCCGACGAGGCCCCTTTACGAGCTAAACGCAAAGAGCTCTGCAGCGAGCGCGTGATGGTGGAGCACGCCCGGGGCCCAGGTCGCGATCGCGACCGCTACAGCTACGGAAGCCGCAGTGGTGCAGGTGGATGCAGCAGTCGGAGAACCTCTGGCCGAGACAAATAGGGACCACTTGTTCGTAGAGAATACAGACTTATTGTAGAAAATCTTTCCAGTCGTTGCAGTTGGCAAGATTTAAAGGATTTCATGGGGCAAGCAGGTGAAGTCACCTATGCAGATGCTCACAAAGAACGCACAAATGAGGGTGTAATTGAATTTTGCTCCTACTCTGACATGAACCATGCTTTGGATAAACTGGATGGTACAGAAATAAACTGCAGAAATATTAGGCTTTTTGAAAATAAGCCACGAGCAAGCCACAGGCGGTCATACTCTGGGATCCGATCCAGATCATGGTCTAGACAAAGGTCACGGAGTAGGAGTCGCAGGAGCCGCCGCAGTAGATCTGGAAGTGCCTCAAAAAGCTGCTCCCGGTTCAGGTCACGGAGCAAAGGTCGATCACGTTCTCGATCAAAAGGCAGGAAATCTAGATCAAAGAGCAAATCTAAGCCCAAGTCTGATCGGGGCTGACATTCACACTCTGGAAGCAGATCTAAGGATGAGTCTGAGAAATCCCGAAGCAGGTCTCGGTCCCGATCTCGATCCCCCACAGAAAATGGAAAAGGTGATATAAAGTCAAAATCCAGATCAAGGAGCCGGCCTCATTCCACTCACCTGTACCTGTGCCGCCCTCAAAGGCTCGGCCGCAGGTCAAGGTCCAGATCAAGTTCCAGAGAGTAATCCAGAACGCTGTTCTTTGCACACTACTATGCAACACTTTCCTGCTTGCTTAGGCGGGTTACTCTTCCATGTTTGTACTTGGCCTCTTCTGCAAGAGGATCTCCTGAGAACAGGGGCACACGGAAATTTGATTTGTGGCCAAATTTGATGAAAAAGATGAGGTTCTAAAATGGTGGCATGAAGTTAAAGACCCTCTCCTTTCTTTGTAGAATTAAGATAACTTTGATTTTATAGTTTTTGAGCTAAAATAACTTTTGTAAAGATTAAGCTCATTTAGATTCTTTTTAAAGTATTTCAGCAGGATCTGCTGCAGGGGTTTTTTGTTTTGTTTGCTTATTTTTAAATTAACCATTTCAAGCTTTGAATACTTAAGACTTTAGAGAAAGAACCCAATTTTCAATTACATTAGCTTTCTATAAAGCTTGAGTTATGTAAGATTTAAATAAAAGTTTGCTACCAAGATGACTGCCTTATTGAATAGGTCACTATTAAATTCTTTAAATGTTGATATCTGGTATTTGTGGAAACAGTGTAAATTCTACTTAAGTGTATAACAAGGCAAGCCTCAGACCAGCAATAAATTATTCAATTTGGATAACAAAAAAAAAGAATCAACAACAGGGATCTCATCTTATTAAAAACTTCTGCACTGCAAGAGAATCCACCAACAGAGCTAAGAGACAACCTACAATGTGGGAAAAAAATTTTTAGCAGCTGTACCTCAGACAAAGGTCTACTATCTAGACTATATAAAGAATTGAAAAAAATCAGACCCCCCAAATTCAAAGACCTAATTCAAAAATGGGCATCTGAAATGAACAGACATTTCTCAGACAAAGAAGTAAAAGCAGCAAATAAATATATGAAAAAATGTTCAACATCACTGGTCATTTGAGAGATGCAGATGAAAGCACTGAGATTCCACCTCACCCCAGAAAGAGTGGCTGCTATGAAGAAATCAACCAATAACAAATGCTGGCGGGGGTGTGGGGAGAAAGGAACCCTTCTCCACTGCTGGTGGGAGTGTAGACTGGTGCAACCACTGTGGAAATCCGTATGGAGATACCTCAGAGAACTAGGGCTGGAGGTCCCATTTGACCCAGCTATTCCCCTACTGGGAATCTTCCCAAAAGAATTAAAAGAATCATACCACAGTGATACATGTGCATACCAAATTTAATCTTTTTACACTTCCCTCTACCTTCTTTCTCCCTCCTTCCCCAAATCCCCTACCCCTGCACAGAGTCTACTTCTCTGTTTCTAACAGGCATATATGCTCATTAAATTATTTATATTTTAGGTCTCTCATATTAGAGAAACCATGCAATATTTAACTCCCGTATCTGATGTATTTCTTTTAGTATTACAGTTAAAACTCATCCATTTTCCCAAAAATAATTCAAATTTACCTTTCTATAAGCCTGAGTAGTACTCCGTTGTGTATAAATACTACATTTTTAATCCATTCATCTACTGATGGTTTTATAGGCCACTTTCATGATTTAGCTGTTGAAAGTTGTGCTGCAATAAACATGGGTATGTATGCATCGCTGTAATGTGATGACTTTATTCTTTTGTAGAAATATCCAGAAGAGATAGAGCTAAGTCAAGTGGAATTTCCATTTTTAATTTTCCATAATGATTAATAGATTATATTCCCTTCAACAGTGTAGAAGTGTTCTTTTTCCACAAAACCACACCAGCATTTATTGTTTTTTAGTTCTTGAGGATGGTCATTTTTTCTGGAGTGAGATGGAATCACGGGGCTGTTTTGATTTGCATTTCTCTGATGGCCAAAGATAGTGTACAGTTTTTCATGTACCTATTGGCTACTTGTACGTCTTCTGAGAAGTGTCTAACATTTCAATTGCCCACTTTTGTTTGGGTCTTTTATTTTAGAGGATCTATTTTTCTATATTCTATACATCAATCCTCTGAGGAGTAGATGGCAAAATTTTTTCCCATTCTGTATGTCGTCTCTTCACTCTGTTGATTGAAATAGATGGAAGTGAAGACCATCATGATAAGTGAAATAAACCAATCCTAGAAAGTTAAAAATCATGTGCTTTCTCTTGCACAAGAAATCTAAACAGAAATAAATAAAAATAAGTACAAACACAAAGGAGAGAGGACAGAAAATTAGAAGGTAGTCTTCTCTTGGCTAGGAAAGGGACTGAGAGGAAGAGGGAGGCAAGCGAGCAGACAGTAATGAAGGTGAGCATAATCAAGCTACATTATATCCATGCCCCATTGGGGACATCATTATCCTGCACTACTACTATGCACTAATAAAAAATTATCTCAGGATTTGAAATCTTCCTATGTTAAAGATGAAATTCAAATTTGCTTGTGGTTCCAAGGCTATGAATATACATGGATGCTCATAGAAACCTTAATTTGGCTCATTGTAAATGGACTTTTCACAAAGGAAGAGTCAAAATTATAAATGAATTGTCTGGGGATGTGACTCTGTGGTGAACTGCTTGCCCATCACACGGTATGTATATGACTGGCTGCGAGGCTGTGTGTGCCCTTTCCCAAAGATTTTGGACAGGAGCTTCATGGCAATATTTGGGTACTTTGCAGAGAAATTCTGGTAGTTAGGGAGGATCTCAAAGTTTGCTTCTAAAACCAATATATTGCCCTAAGGTTCCTACTTTCCTCCCTTTATCCTCTTCCTAGGAACACAGGGTTATGAATCACAGTGGCTAAAGGGCAGTGAAGTATGAGCAAAAATAGGGACAATGAGTGGAGAAGCTGAGTATTTCTTCTAAAGAGACAGACAACTGCTGCACAGCTTCTAGTGATTTAGTCGAGGAAATTTGGGTCCAGGGTTCCTGGTTGTTTGGACTTACAGAAAAGTTAAAATCCATATTTTCATGTGAATTCTGATTTTCATATACTATCAAAAATGCCAGCGAAAAGTGACTGCTATGATGGCTGAACACCGTCAGGTAGCTGCCAGTTGTACACAAGGTTAGACTTTTCTTTTTTCTTGTGTGACTGTGGAGTGAACCTTGGGTCTCACATACTCCTTCTTTTTAAACTCTATAAAGGAGTAAAATTATCTGTAGAAAATGTCTATGTTTTCCAGGTTATTAAAGGGTATGGTTAGCACCTTTATTTTCATTAAAAACATTTGATTTCTCAAGGAATTATGTAAATTAATATATACACAATAAGTCACACACAAAAGATTGATGGAATATTATTTAGAATAAACAAAAGGTAGAAGCAACAAGTGTGCATCAACAGATGGATGGATAAAGAAACATGGTATATTCACACAGGTGAATATGAAGCAGCCAGCAAACAGAATGATGTACTGATACACGTCACCACACAGATGAAACCTGAAAGCACATCGCAATCTATTTATGGGAAGGATCCATAGGATCCTTTCTGTTCAATAGGGGCAGAAAGCACCTTAGTGCTCGCATGAAGTTGAAGATGAGAATTAAGTGATTACAAATGGTCATGAGGTGACATTTTGAGTATTGAGAATATTCTAAAAGATGGATGCACCACTCATTGTGCTTCGTACCTCAAATGTGTGAATTGTGGGATTTGTATTGTATCTCAATTAAGTCATTAAAGGCAATATATGTCCATTACGTAGCAAACAAACTATTTTTAATAAGAAAAATTCATCACTCTCCTTTTCCATATTCAGCACCCCTCAGCCAATACCAACACATTGTGATTACTTTGGGGGTGAATCTTTCCTTCTATTCACGCAGATGTGTAGGCCCAGCACCCAACCCCTTAAAAAACAATAGAAGACTGTGTATATCAATAGAAACCTAGTTATTTTCACTCACACTTAGGTGAGGAGCCTGGCACTGGGCCTGGAGAGCTATCTAACCATGGGAATTATACTTAGACCCTCTGAACCCCACTGCCTTCTTCCACAATAGGAGTGACAATATTACCACAGTTTGTACCTGGAAGTCCTCAGCACGCTTGTGTTAAAGGTTTGTCTCCAGACTGGCACTGTTGGGATGTGGTGGAAACTTTAGAATGTGAAGACGACTGGGAAGTTTTACATCATTCAAGGCTTGTCTTGGAAGTGGATTGTGTGACCATGGACTCTTCTCCTCCTGCTCCTTCATCCTGGCCATGAAATGACAGGCACTGCTCCCCTGCAAATGCTATGCTGCCTCCCATCATCCCTGCTGTACTATGCTACTTCGACATGGCCTCAGAAGCGGTGAGTCCATCCAGGTATTGAGTGAAATATCTGAAACGCTGACCCAAACTGCATCTTTTCTTCATATAAATTCTTAATCTCAAGAATTTTGTTATAGTAACAGAAAGCTAAAACAAATAGTAATTCAAACAGAGAGTTTTTCCAAGTATTTATGGGGTTGATATGTGCAGAGTTTTTAGAATAATGCCTCACAAATAGCAAGCACTGCATAGTTTTACTTCTTATCATCCTTGCCTTGATAAGGAAACAATACTTTTCCATCCTCTAGGAAGGGAGCACTTTCTTTCATAATTGTAATAATATTTTAGGCATTGAATTAACTTTATGTAAAGTTAGTCCCAAAAAGTAGCAGTGTTTTCAGTAGTCTCGATATTTTAATTTGACGCTATCTAAATAAAGGAAGAGACTATTGCATTTAACACTGATTGCCATTATTGCAGGGCTGTCTGCCTCTGATTACCGGGTGGATTTCTCTGGTGTCAGGGATCCTATTTTCTGCACGTGTTTCAAGCAAAGAGAAGGCAGTGAATAAACATTTGTGTTAGAACAACAACAATTCCACTGAATGAAGGTCTACCTCAGACCAGGAACTTCATATACAATGTGTCATTAAACCAACCCACAACAGTGGTAAGGGAGAGGTCACCTGTGCAGTATTTTACTGAAGGGGAAACTGGCTCAAGCACATTAAGAAATATTTTGAAGAACACAAAGGTAGTAATGGTAAAGCTAGCTCCTCTGTAATATAATTGCTCAAGTGGATATAGATGACTTTGAGTATTGACGTCTTATTTCCCTTGGTGTACAGAATGATGCTCAGTGCTCAATAATGTAAATTTGAAATAAATTGGTAAATGAATGCACATTCTTTTTGAATGTTTTGTGGAAAAATAGATATAAAGAAATGATGAATATTTAGGACAATAAATACGGTTTGAGAGAAATATAAAACATTAAATATTTTATCAGAGAAATAAATGCCCATATTTACTTAATTATCTACCTGAGAATTATCTATTAATTAATCTATTAATTATCTACATGAGAATATATGACCATTTTATGAGGCCTGTACAGGAAAATTTCAAGCTGTGATGAACATGGTAGATTTTAAATAAAACATGAAAGTTGGTCTGGTTTGTGCAAGGCTGGTAAGATTGGGATAAAAGAAGGAAAGCGTGAGGAGTCCCAAGCTGCAGAGCGCTATGAGCAAGAAGGAGGCATTTTCTGAGGACACTGAATTTATCAGTTTGGTTTGGGCAGAGTATGGAGAATAGAGCGAACCAAGGACTGAAAAGTAGAGTGCAGAGAGCCAGTCAGGCGATTATAATTGCCACACTGGGGCCCAGGGGTCTCTAGGGTCTTGCATGATAAACAAACTCCTCTCCCCTGCTGTAAAGAAAACTACACAATGCCATGAGGGCCGGTTGGTGTGCCCAGCCTTGGGATGAGGAGGTGGTTTGATGCTACACCAGCTCCTTCCCACCTGAGTGGCTTAGGGCAGGCAACTGGAGGTGCAGTGGGGGTGTCCCCCTCCTCCTGGGTTGTGGTTCTCAGCAGTCTCTCCTGCTGAGGGAGAGAACTACATGTTTCCACAGCTTCCCCTGGACCAGAGTTCTACCCCAGGACTTCCACTCCACAGATAAAATCAGGACCGAAAGTAGGAAGGCTCTCTCAGATAATTCCAGATGCCACTAGTCTCAAGAGGGATTATCGTCTGGCTTGATGCCAGTAGAACTGAAACAGGTGTCTGCTGCGGTTCTTTTTCCTGGAGCTCTGAGTGAGTACTGGCTGGGCAGGATATTCCGCCTTCGCAGGCAAAATCCAGAGAACAAGGAATGTGCCCTTAGGTAATTAATGTTGGGGTCTGTCACATTGGGTCCCTAGATTGAATACAGAAGTGCTAAATTTATGCCAGGAGAGATTTTTAACTGGTTCAGTCTTGTTTTCTCTTACCACCAATTCACCCACTCAACTATACACAACTGTCACAAAATATTTTCACGTGTGCCCTGGAGATACTGAAAATGAAAATGTGAGTCCTGAAGAAACACTTATACCAACATAACCTAATTATATTTTTATTAATATGATACATCTAGTAAATATAAAAGGAAGTAGTCCCTTTGGGACTGTTGCTCTTTCTTGGGGATTATGGAATTCAGCTAAACTTGGTACCATAGTAGTTTTCCTCAATATTTGGAGCACTGCCATTTGTTTCAAGGCTTGTGTTTATTCTCTCTGCTTGCACGAGAGGTCTTTCTCACTGCACACACTGGAACTCTACCTGTGAAGGCTCAGTGTCACCCAACCCCTGAGCCAAGTGACCAGGGTCCCACTCTACCTGGCTTAAGGGACATCAGACTAGGAACAATATGTGAGGCCTATGAAGCCCAACATTGGGTTGATCTGAGGAGTAATTTGCACCTGTTACTGAAAGAAGAAAAGTCTCCAGGGGAGTTTGTTTGTTTGTTTGTTTTGAGACAATGTCTCACTATGTAGTTCAGCCTGGCTTTGAACTCACTATGAAGCCCAGACTGGCCTCAAACTCATGGCAATCCTCTTGCCTCAGCCTCCCTAGTGCTGGGATTATAGGTGTGTGCCCCCATGCCCAGCCCTAAGCGAGTTTGTAAGAAGATTTTTCATGATAACTAGTTGTAGATTTGAGGTAGTTCCCAGAAAGAAGCCCAGGGGAGAGTGGAGAAAAAGTTTGGGGATTGGAAAAGTTTCATGACTGTAGCAACTGGCTCCGGTGTGGGAGACTGACGGTCAGTGAGTGAAGTGAGCTGAACTCAACATAGAGTCATTGGTTTCTGAACAGGGATTTAGCTCAGTGGTCCTGCCGCCTGCTTCAAAAGTGCAAGGTCCTGAGTTCAATCCCTGGTACCAAAAAAAAATTTCACCATAGAGTCATTGGTTTCTGTCTTGGGAGAAGTTTAATGCAACACTTCAGATGGACTTTGATATTATGCTTTTGGAGATCACCCCATTCTTAGTTGAGCTTTGGGGTTTAGGGAGAAGGACACACAGAAAAGAAGGTGATTAGCAAGAAGGTAGGCACATGTCAAGTGCTCAGGCAAAAGAACCTTAAAGAAAATGGGTGATAGATTGGGAACATTTGACCTTGAAGATACACAGTATTGGGGGCCTCGACTTGCATACAAAATTTCATGAAAAGGACTATATCTCAATGAAGCAAGATTACATCCCCATCTCACTTTCTGTATAGGACTGAAGGTCCTGCAATGCTCCTAGCCTTTTTAAGGACCTGCTAAGCACTGGTGCAGGACAATCCCATAGGCAGCAAGAACTTACTCAGTCTTTTCTGTGCCAGTTATTGTTCTAGATGCTGAAACTGTGAACAAGATAGCTCTATTCTCTGTAAACTCACTGGGGCAAGACAGAAGAGTAGAAAGCTTGGAAATGAACATCATACATGGTAAATATGTGAAGGCACAATACCCCACAGAACTATATAACAGAAGGCTGGAGCTCATACCAGAGGAATCTAAGATCTTTCTCTAAAAGGAGCATTTCTTCACTTCACTACTTTGGACAGATTTGGACCTAATGTTTGTGGGGGGGGGGATATGTTGTGCATCTCAATAGGTACAAGAGAACTACAGGGTCTCAGCACATTCAGAAATGTCTGGAGGCATTGACAAATGTTGCCTGAGGGGGAACATCACTCTTGGTTGAGAACTGCTATCATAGGTGAAGTGACATGTTAAGTATGTTTAAAGAAAGTTGCAGTGTACAGACTGGTAAACTATGTTTTGGTAAACTATGTAGTGCTAGCACCCTTGGCTGAGATGGGACCTATAGCAGGATAAGCAGTTTCGTAGGGGGAAAGGATGAGTTTCACATTAAACATGCCGAGTTTGGGGTGCCCAGGGGATATCCAAGTGGAGATGAGCAGCAAGATGATATATAACAGGAAGGCTTTGTTATCATTAAAGTACAGTGAGGCAAGCTGATGAGGATATGATTGTCATGTAGTCAATACTTAATAACTGACAGTTCATAAGAGGAAGTATGTGACATGCCATGAGGACCATATGGAGAAGCCTCAGGGCTTGTTAGGAAGCAGAGAAATGGAGGAAAATGTGAACAAGAGCCATGGCCATTGTTTGTACAGAAAGGAAGACAAGAGGCAGCTTATACAGCTGAGAATTTACTACTCTGAATAATTTCAGCAAGCTCTATGATACAGTCTGTCCATGGTTGTCTGATACTTGGCAATGAGGCGACTGGGGCCAGGGTTTGGTCCAGAGTGTAAGAGCCCAGTGGGAAGCCAAGCAACTGGCTGAGTGGTATGTGAACTGCATACTGGTTGGTTTGCAAATGAAATGTGCAATGAGGAAACTGCCTTACTATTTATAGAAAATGCTGTCACCAAGAGGGACAGTTTCTCCACAGTTAGCCAGGCTACCAAACGTCAGTGCATTGAAATACATAAAGTGAAAAGTCATTATCCATTCAGATGGATTATAGCAGTCTGAAGTTCAGAACAGAAATGGTAGGCAAATATCTACTCATGCACACCAGGCACAGCACCAGGGCGTGGGATGCATTCATTAATTCATTCAACAATTATTGAAAAATTGAACTTTTTATTTCCCAGGCACTGACTGAACTGGTAGATGGGATACAATGGTGAACAAAAGCAGATTCTGTTGATGGCAAAAATTAGTGGTGCTGGAGGATAAGTGTTATAAGACATGAATACTCTTGCTTCTCTGTGGAGAAAAGATCAGAAACTACCACAGTGATAGATGTGACCCCACGTTCATAGCGGCACAGTTTGTAATAGCTAAAGCTTGGAGGCAGCCCAAGTGGCCATCAACTGGAACCTGGATAAAGAAAATGTGTTTTTTTTATAAAATGGAGTACTACTCAGGCATAAAGAACGAAAAACTGGAGTCATTTATAGCTAAATGGATGCATATCGAGGCCATCCTCTTAGGTCAAATAAATAGGACACACATGTGTAAATACCGAATAGTTTCTCTAGTGTGAGAAACTGATAGTGTAAACAAGAGTTAAAATGATTAAAAGGAATAATTGATAATTTGAAATAGGAAAAAAGGTCCAAAGACGAAGGAGTGAAAGGAGGGGAAGGGGAAAGGAAAAGAGGGAAAGGAAAAACTATGAGAAAAGAAAAAAAATGGAAATGAAATCTATGTAAATAGGGAAGGGCGGAGAGGGTGAAGGGCGCACAGGTAATGGGGAAAAAATAAGAAGCAAGATACGTCATGTACAGGTACAAACACCCAATGATAAGTGTAAACAAATTGTATACCTAAAATGTACCAATAAAATTAATTTTTTAAAAAATGTAGAAAAGTGATCACTAAATTTGGAAAGAAGGAGGTTGAGGTCGGAGACAGCTAGGCTGGATTTGATTATTGAGCATTTTATGCACGTGCTGGAACAACTCTCTGCATCCCATTGCTTTTTCAGAACAAACAGGTGGTACAGCCTGTCAGTGATAAAGTTGACCTGTAGACCTGCTAGGTACCCTAGGACTGTTCCCACCTGCTATAGTGGTCATTTAAAACACTGTGATATAAAAGTTAAGCTCCATGTGAACTAATGCCCTGCTGTTACAATTCACATTTTTTCCATCTTTTTCATGTGAGGGTCAATGATGGCATAATGGCTTCCTGGAATCAGTGATACAGCACTGGTTCATTAATGATTATCTTCCATTTCTGAATACTTAACATAAGAGAAATGAGTTGGAACCTGGTGATGAGCTGGGTTCCAGGACTGCTGTTCCAACCATATTCACTGAGCAGAAGGAGACACATGAGCACCCAAGTGTCAAACTTGTGATCCCAGCCTGCTTAGTCCTGGGACTTCATCTGCTGAAACACTAGTTAGTCGACAAAGAAGAGGACCAAAAGAGAACAATAGAGTATTACAATTCTACATTTTACACTTCAAATTTTTAAGTCAATTCCCACATTACTGGATTAGGTCCTAATCCCAATGCTGTGAGTGAGACAATGTATCAGATCTACACTTCAACAAGAAAGCATCAGATCCACAGTGTAGATTGGCATGCTAACATTCTGGAACCAATAGGCAGTAGGGCAAGTGTACAAAAAATTACTCCCTCATACTCCAGGAATATCCAGTCTAAAGTGTATGAATACAAGCCTGGATAGTCCCAAGCTGAACTGCAGAAATGAAAATAAAATGCAGAATTTTGGAGAATTTAAAATAATGTGAAATAATGTTTTACTCCATTTTCTTCATCAGCGGCATTGAAACGTTGTCTATTATTCATGCAGGTGAAAGGCTATGGGAAGTTTCAACACCAGTTTTGCAGATGGTTTCATTTTGGTGGGCTTCTTGGATTGGCCTCAACTGGAACTCTTCCTTTTTGTGTTCATTTCGATTTTCTACTCCCTAACTCTCTTGGGCAACACTGTCATCATCATTCTCTCCCGACTGGACCCTCGACTGCACACGCCCATGTACTTCTTCCTCTCCCACCTCTCCTTCCTGGACCTCTGTTTTACCACCAGCACTGTGCCCCAGCTCCTGATCAACCTGCGGGGACGTGACCGCACCATCAGCTACGGAGGGTGCGCGGCCCAGCTTTACATCTTCCTTGCCCTGGTCTCCACTGAGTGTGTGCTCTTGGGAGTGATGGCCTTTGACCGCTATGCTGCTGTGTGTCGTCCACTACACTACACAACCATCGTGCACCCCCAACTCTGCCATGCTCTGGCTATCTCCTCCTGGGTGGGAGGCTTCATTAACTCCCTGATCCAGACAGGCCTCATGATGGCCATGCCTCTCTGCGGCCACCTCCTGAACCACTTCTTCTGTGAGATGCCTGCATTCCTTAAGCTGGCTTGTGAGGACACAGGAGCGACAGAGGCCAAGATGTTTGTGGCTCGAGCCATAATCTTGGTCTTTCCTGCAGCACTAATTCTAGGCTCCTATGCACGCATTGCTCAGGCTGTGCTGAAGGTCAAGTCAATGGCCGGGCGCAGAAAGGCTTTTGGAACGTGTGGGTCCCACCTCGTGGTGGTTTCTCTTTTTTATGGGTCAGGTATTTACACATACCTGCAACCCACGAGCAGTTACTCTGACAGTGGAGGAAAATTTGTTGCCCTGTTTTATACTATACTCAGCCCTATACTAAATCCTCTCATTTACTCCCTGAGGAACAAGGATGTGAAGAGAGCTCTGTGGAAGGTTCTAGGGAGAGACAGAGACTCAGAGTAGGAGAGGGAAGGAAATCAACACAGTTTTTACTGTTCATGAAATCCTTGCTTTCCTTGCAAAGGCATCTGTCACTAAAAAGTCACCTTCAGTAGGCCTCGGGGTTTTATTATTTTCTTTATTAAAAAGATAGAAGCAAGAAGGCCAGAGATTTAGCTCAGTGATTTCGCTGCCTGCCCTGCAAGCACAAGGGCCCAAGTTTGATAAAATAGGAACAAGATCTCTGAAAATGCTTTCTAGTCAGTGGGTCTGACCAACGTGCAGCAGGGAATAAAGGCCGATTTGAATCACAAAGCTTGGGAAGTGGCTGTGTTGTGCCTGTGTGGAGAATGAGTCTACCTAGGCAATGAGAGGAAATAATTGATTACCAGTGTGTTGTCTGGCAGATTGCACTGTGATTAGAGAAAATGAGCTTCTTCGACCACCACTCTCCTAATTAACTGTGAGTCTAGTCTTGCACCCAAATGTTAGGGTCTGTCTGCAAGTTGCTCAGAGATTACACTTGCATGAAACTGTGAGAAAATAAGAAGATGATTCAGAGATACAGCTTGGAGCAGACAGAGTTTCACATAAGTGCCATTTACTGCTGGAAGAAGGAGGCATTTGGTTAAAGGATCCTCGTCAAGTGCACCAGGAGTCTCAGAAATCCTTCTTCGTGTCAGGGAGGAGACATTTTCCAGGAGAGAACAGAGAGAGACAAAAAGGGCACAAAAGCAATGAGTGTAGAGGAAGTGATATTGGAAATAAGAAAGAATAAATGAAGTGATTAAAGAGAGATAAAGGGGGTGAAGAGAGAGAGAGAGTCAGGTTCCTGTGTATTTTTGCAAAGATCAAGTCACTTAATCAAATTTTGAACGTAGTGGTTTTTGTTTTTTGGGTTTTTTAAAAATTCAACCATTACTATTTCATTCCATGTACTTAAACAATGGCTTCATTTTTAAAAACGCAAGTATCTTTGTCAGAAGCCTTTTACAGTCTATTAATATCACAAGTGAATCACCTTTTATTCCAACAGTGATCACTGTATTCATTCAAATGAATATTCAAAAAACTTATTTGCCAAAATTGTCATTAGTCCTTACAATGGAATTTAGAGTTAATTTTGTCGTATGCTTGGTTTATTCACAATGACATTGAAGTTTGGTTTATGTACTGTATCCACTTAACATAGCAAATATGGGTGAAGCTTCTAACATTCTTAACTGCAACCCTTACTACATCTTGATACCAGTTCTCTTTTCCTCAGAGTGAATTTTTAATGGAAAAGATTTAATTTGAACAGAAAGACAATTGAAGAAGAAATAAAATGAGATTAATATATCTCACAGCTTTTTTTTTAATATATCTCACACCTCATTGATTCTGGCCTGGGTTCTAGACTCTTCTCTGTTATTTATAGTTGGGTCAAAGGTCATATTTCTTCCATTGAGAAATTCAATATAACCTACAATAATAGTTCCCATTTTTTAATCCATATTAGAGCTCAAGCACTGTGTCATATAAAATGAAACATTATTACAAACATGAAACATAGGTACATTCCCTCTTTCTTTTACTTAGCAAGAGACTGAAAGTTGCGCCATTATTTTGTGACTTTCTCCAAATTACCCAGACATTAAGTGCAGAATCTAACCTGTCTCACTCTGAACCATATCCACATAGTCACTACCTAGGAATCCATATTTTTATATTTATTAGCTCAAGGCCTTTATCAATAATGTTATGAAATAAATGTGCTTGTTTTTCTGCATCTTTGTATATCAATGTCTAACTAATTCAAGCATATGTATAATGTGAAGAAGGCTTCCTTTGAACAAACAGAACAGAGTTTAATAAAATTGTTTTATTTTAATGTGTTCTTGTTTTATTTAGCATGCACCGAATACAGTCACTCAATTATGTATATTAATGGGAGCACATCTCATATTCAAGCAATTTTAAGAGACAACTGATACTGTTGGGCACATAGTGAAACCCATGAATTCACGTCTTTTCACAGGGGAGTAAAAGGTATGTTTCCATGGGAACATACACCCCTCAGGCTTCATTGACTCATCTCATTCAATGTAGAGATGATCAGAGACAATAGGGCCCCATAGCCACACCAGACCCAGTAGGTGATTCCCAGGACCCTTCGATGGCCAGTCTGATAGAGATAGTCAGAGCTGACTCCTTGCATGTAGAAGAACCTTCGGCATCTATTCTTTTACTTTTTTATTTTACATTGCTAATTTTTTTTTTTTTTTGCTACTGGGGATCGAGCTCAGGTCCTTGCGCTTGCCAGGCAGGCAGCGGAACCATTGAGCTAAATCCCCAGCCCCTACGTTGTTAATTTTTAAAGTAAATTTTATTGCATATGTGTGAAGTTTACGTATGGGATTCATAGAGATGGTAAAATGGTCACCATAGTGAAGCAGATTATAATATATACCATCTCATATAATAGAGATATCTCACACCTCATTGTGTTGATGAAAGAAAAACAGATAAAATCTACTTCTCTGCCAAAAACTTCTAATAAAATCCGATTTTATAAACTAGTCCTTACTTTGTACATTGGATCTCTAGGCTTGTTCATCCTAAACATCTGCTACTTTCTATTCTTTGACCTACATCTTTCCATTTCCTCCTCTCTCCCTGAACATCCTAATTACTATTTAATTATGCACCTCTGTATATTTGACCATTTAAAAAATTATGCGAATAAGTGAAATAATGCAATATTTTTCTTTCTATGTGCGGCTTATTTCACTTAACACAATGCTTTCCTGGGCCATCAGTATTATAGCAAATGATTGCCTCTCCTTTTTTGTAAGGCTTGATAATATTTCACTATGAATATCACAGTGTAAAGACACTGATGGACATGAGTTATTTCTACATATTGGCTGTGATGAATAATACCGCAATGAATATACTTTTAGTTATCTTTATAAGGTGGTAATGTTATGTTCTTTGGCTTCATTGTTAAACCATAAGTCCCCACCTTTTATTTAATGTGAGAATTTTATTACTGATTCAAGTTCTTGCTCATTATTGATCTATTCACATTTTCTATTTCTCAATGATTTAATCTTGGTTGTTTGCACCTGACTAGGAATTTGTCCATTTATTATAAGTTTTCCATTTTCTAGCAAATATTTGATTGTGATCCTCACTAAGGAATCTTTTTAAAATTTAATTTTATTGGTACACTTTAGGTATACAATATAATGACATTCATCATTGGAAATTTGCACCTTTACATAATCTCTCTTGGTTC
>NW_004624733.1:43324031-43351815 GCF_000247695.1 Heterocephalus glaber | reverse complement strand
CCTATTTTGCATTATCGATTATTCATTCTAATCATTGGTACATTTTAGGTATACAATATAATGACATTCATCGTTGGAAATTTGCACCTTTACATAATCTCTCTTGGTTCTTATTTTTCACCCTTGCCCAGCCCTCCCTTCAACCCTTCCATTCGTGATTTGTTTCTTTTCTCTAACTGCTTATAGAATTTTGTTCTTCTTTCGGGTTTCTGGAATCTTAACAATTATATGCCTGTGTGTAGATTTTTTTTTATCAGGGCTAGTTGAAGTCCTATGGAATCTTTTGTATTTCTGTTCAATCAGTTTTACTGCCTCCTTTATCATTTCTGCCTTTATTTATTTGTGTGTGTCTCTATTGTTAGCCTACTCGAAGACATCAATTTTTTTCAAAGAATCAACTCTTTTTTTCATGATTCCTTTATGTGTTTTTCATTAATTTCTGCTGTGATCTTTGTGTTTCTCTACTTCTGTTAACACTGGGTTTATTTTGCATATATTTCATATTTGGGTATGTGTAACTTATATACATGTATGATTTGCTTCTCTATTTTCATTAAAATATTTTGTAACATTTTCCTAAGAATTATGTAAACCAATCTATGCACCCAATAAGCCAGATCCAAATATTTCATAATACCGTGATTCATAATAATCTAAAGATGGAAACCAGTATCTATCAACAGATCAATAAATTAAAATGTGATAAATATAATAGAATATTATTCAACAAAAGAAAAATGATGTGTTGCTGCATGTTATTACATGGATGAAAACTGAAAGCATATTGTGAAGATTCATTTGTGTTAAACGACTACAAAAATCAAACTAATATGGAGAGAGAGTACATTAGTACTTACCTGAAGTTGAGGATGCCAATGAAGAATGACTGCAAATAGACTGAGGTGTCACTCTGGGTAATGGGAATGCTCTAACATGATGAGTGAACAACTATGCATATGTAATAAAAGTCATTGAACTGCATCCTTTAAATATGTGAAACGAATGATGTGAACGTTACCTCAGTAACATCAAAGGCAGCATGTGTCAATTCTACAGCAAACAAAACCTTTATTTTATGAGAAAAACACATCAAACTCCTCAGCCTTTCCCCACACTCAGCACTCCTGAAGTGATGAGCAGCATATCATCATGACTCTGGGGTGAATCTTTTCTAATATAAGTATACAGATATGTATACCCAGCCCTCTCCCTTTCTGAAGACATTATAACACTATGTGCATTATTAGGAATCTACTTTGCTCATTCATACCTGGATGAAGGGTTTTCCTCTAGAACTTGATAGTTGTGTAACCATGGAAAAATTGACTAATTTGTCTGTGCCCCAGTGCTCTCTTCTGTAAAATAGAAATAAGAACTGTGTGGTAGCTTGTATCTGAAATAGTTTGTGTTAAAGACTCTGTCCCCAGCTCCACACTACTGAGGGCAATGGAAACTTTAGGGTGTGGGACCTGCTGGAAGGTTTTAGGATTGGGGGATATACCCTGAAGGTGATGGTGGGACCATGGTCTCTTCACTTTCTTTCCTTGGACCATGAAGTGACAGGCTTTGTTCCCCTATGCATGTCCAGCCATGGTGTGCTGTCCCAAAAGAAGGGGTTGGCCCAGCTATGGACCAAAAACTCCAGAATTGTGAGCCAAAACAAACACTTCTTCTTTATAAATGGATTATCTCAGGTATTTTGTCACAGTAATGAAGAGCTAACACAAACAGCAATTAAAACAGTATCATTACAAAGATTGATGTGGGTGAATATGTGCAAAGTTTGTAGAAGGTGGTTCACAAATAGCAACTACAATTTTGGCTGTTATGTTTCTTTCTTGGATCAGATCATCAAAGAAAACTTTCCCCCATCCTCTTGGAAAGTAACAGACCCTTTAATAACTGTACATATTTTTGAGGCATTGCTTTAATTGCACGTAAAGTTATACTGAGCAAGGTAATACTATATTAACTATTTTTAACATTTTCATTAATGGCTAAGCTCACTACATGAAGGGAGAAACTATTACACTTACCAATTTATCACAATTATTTCAGGTGATTTCCATATCTTCTTTTGAGGTTGATTTCTTTGGACTCAGAGATCATATTTTTGCATCTGTTTCAGGCAAAAAGAAGTCATTGCATAAATATTTTTATTGAAGTTCCATCAATTTCATCGAATGTACTCCTACCACATAGCAGCCACTTACAACAGTGCTAAAGGAGAGGTCATATTTGCATCACTTTACTGATGGAAAAACTGAGGCTCAAGCATGTCAAGAATGCTTTTTGAGATCACAATGTTAAGAATGGCAGAACTGTTTCCTGTATAGCATATTATGATTACTCAAGTGGATACACATAATTTGATTGTTGACTTTTTGTAATGATGCCCAATAAATAATTTTTGAATGAATAGAGGAATAAATATGTTCTTTTAATTTTTATTGGGGATAAAAACAAGTAGTAAGAAATAAGCAATAAAGTACATTAATATATAATATGTGAGAAAGAAAGATAAAATATTCAAACTTGCTATTAAAGAAATAAATATTTACTTGTATCAATAATACACATAAAAAAGAATATATTAATGTTACATGAGGCATCAGAGAAGGAAGCTATTTAGATTATGATGAGCAGAATAGGCTTCAAGTGAGACACAAAATTTTGTGCGAATGGGAAATGGTTGGTAGGTTTGCAGTTGAGGCAGGGGAGGTGTAAGGTATAGGGTCCCGTGCGAAGGTGACAAGCTGTGTTTTGAGGATACTGAATAGATCAGTTTTGCTCGGTACAGTGTGGGGAGAGGGTTGAGGACTTTGGACAGAGTGTGGAAAGCCAGTTGATTATAGTTGTCGCATTGGAGCCCATGGGGTCTCTAGGGTCTCCTCTGATAATTTTAAATCTCTCTCCACTATTAAAGAGGCTTGAGCAATATCCCAAGGGCAGAATTTGTGCACTCACAAATAGTTTGAAGTTAGGAGATAGTCTGATGACACACCAGCTCCTTCCCAGGCTGAGTTGACTAGGCTGAGCAACAGGAGGTGTGAGGGGGAAGCTCCCCCTCCTGGATTATGGGTCTCAGCACTCTCTCCAGCTGCGTGAAAGAGCCACATGTTTCCACAGCTCCTCCTGCACCAGAGATGTAACTGAAGACTTCTATTCCACAGATGAAGTCAGTACCAAAAAAGTGGTAGCTTTCTCGGCATTGCTACATGCCACCAGTCTCAAGCAAGTCTGTCATCTGCTTTGATCCAGTAGTTTTCTTTCCTGGGGTTCTGGGTGAGTATTGTTTGGGTAGACTATTCTGCCTTCATACGTAAAATCACAGAACAAGGAATATTCTGTTAGGCAATTACCACTGGATTCTACTGTGTTGACTTCCTGGATTGAATGGAGAAATGTTAAATTTATGCATGAAGCTATTTTATCACTGAATGAGTCTTTCTCTGCCACCTGGGCACCCACTCAACTACACACAGCATGTCACAAAATAGTGTCACCCGCATGTCTTATTCTCCAACTGCATAAATTTAGGAAATTTATTACACATTTATATAACACTTAGTTTCCCTCTGTTAGTTTGAAAGTGGCTGAATATCATTCCGAGGCCCCTGCCAAAGTTAAAATGGCATGATGTTGAGGAAATACCATGGCAAAGGTACACATCAGAGCCAGGAGATTAAAAACAGAGACATGGTCAGAGTTGTTGATCAAAGACTTCTTGGACAAGTAGGTAAAGAAGAAGACGGCCAATAATAGGAGAGTGTTCTATGTGAGGATTCAGAGTTAATAATTTTAGCAATTTTTTAAATTCAGCTTTTGAAAGTCTTTCAATAACTATTAACTGTGCATTCAGGAATTACAGGAAAAAGTAAAATTAGATTCAGATTTAAGGCTGAATGTTCTACCAAGGAAAGTGATTAGGAGTTTGTACAACTTCTTTTGTTCACACAGAAAATGGAACATTCTGGCTTAAATGTGCCCCCAAATAGTCAAAGAATATCATTAAAATATCAGATTGGCATGAAGTATACAATACCATGTGGTAGTAGTGAAAAATTGTCAAAATGTTTCTGATCTCAAGAACTTTAATACTTGCAGAGATCATGCGTAGAAACAAAGGGATATGAATGCACACAATTAATGATCTTTCTAATGCAGGAAATCAACAGCATTTAAACATGAAAATCTCAAAAACTTTCAAGTGGGTTAAAGGAAATGAAGACTAAGGGTTAAAGTTGAAAAAGATAATTTAAGATTAGAAAAATATAAATATAGTATTGGGTATGATGTGTGAAACCATTCAACTCAACTTTCCAATTAATGCTAGAACATTTCACATCCTGTACATCCAATTTTTAGCCTCTGAATGAATGGGGAACTTTCAAATAACCAGATTTCATCACTTCCTTTCCAGGCAGCCTGGAAAGTAGTTAAACTGTAATTAGACTGCTTCACTATATTTCAAGTTCTCTTTGTTTTGAGGCCAATCTTTCCTCTAGCATGGTCCTGGTGTTTGACCTCTGGAGAAGAACAGAGAAATTTACTATCTTTTCCATAAGATGAATCCTTAAATATAGATACAAGCTATTGAGCTTATTTTTGAGTATTTTCTTTTCTCATCAAAAACTTAAGTTTCTCATGTAGATTTTTCAGATGTTTTATGTTTAAATTACAGCAGTCCTTTATTCTATGTGTTTTGTCAAGATTTTAATCCAAGTCTATCGCCCAAAATTTGCAAATTACTCAGAATTCTGCGTAACCACTGCAGACTGTCATATAACACTTTCAATGTGAAGAGGGATAATTGTCCTGGGATGGCTGGGATGAAATATGAGCCACTAGGGACCAGCTATATGAATTTAACATTGTTTTTATTGATATGATAGACTTAGGAAATATAAAAAGAAGTCATCAATATTTAATCACTACAACTTGGGGAATAGGGAATCCAGCAAAGTTTGGAATCCTGGTGGTTTCCCTCAGTATTTGGAGGATCGCTCCCAAGTGAGGTCTTTCCTCTCTCTCTCTCTCATTTGCATGCCCTGGAACTCTGTTCACTGCTGCCAACCCCTGAGGCATTAGACCAGGGCCAGACTGCACTTGGTTTGTGAGGTGTAGAACTAAGACTGAGTGAGAT
Organism: Heterocephalus glaber; assembly: GCF_000247695.1. The sequence goes on along the minus strand of NW_004624733.1, from coordinate 43,346,669 downwards.
ACACAGAGCCCAATGTTGGGTTCATGTAAGGAATAATTTGCATCTGCTCCTGCAAATGGAAAGGTCTCTCAGGGAGTTTGTAATAAGAGGCTTTCTTTTCATGATTAGCAGATGTAGGCAGAAGTCAGACACCAGAAGAAAGCCCAGGAAAGAAAAAAAAAGCTCTGTGAGGGATGGAAAAGTCAAAACTGCAGCACCTGGTTCCTGAACAGCAAGTGTGTGGTCAGGGCAGGGAGAGTGGCATGCGCTGTGCTGAGGAGCGAGCCTCTGGCATAGTTTTGAGAGAGATTTAATATATGTTTCGGGTGGACTTGGGCACTAAGGCTTTGACGATTAGACAGTTCTTAGCCAGGCACAGGGATTTAGGGTGTGAGCCAAAGCTCAAAGTGATTGACAAGCGAGAGCTGATGTTGTGTTGTCTGAAAGGAGGGGGTGCCATGATGGACCAGGGACAGAAAAAAATCTTGGACCTTGAGGGTTCATAGTATTGGGTCCTCTTGTTACACACTAGATTCCAGAAAAAAGAACCAAGTCTCAAGGAAAGAGGATTTCCTCCAAATCTCTCTAAATAAAACTGATACTGCTGCAAGGCTTCAAGCCTTCCTAAGAGCCCGTGAAAAGCTACTGCAGGGCCATGCTGCAGACATCAGAGACAGTTATTTAGCTTTTACCGTGGCAGTCACGTGTTAGGCACTAAAACCGTGAGCAAGATAGATACGGCTCTGTTTTCTATAAATTCTAGTGTGTGGAAAGAAGAATAGAAAATTCCAAAGTTAAAGTCAAACATGGCATATGACATATGGGAAGGCACAGGAAGATGGAAAGTCTGAGGACAGCCTGGGCAAAATAAAATGTAAAAGTTGCAGCAAGAGGCACCACTAGGGATGTAGCTCAGCTCTTCCTCAGTTCAATCTCTAATACTGAAAAAAAAGTCTTTCAGGACTAGGACAGAGAGATAATAAGTTTCAGGATATTAGCCAAAAAAAATGATTGACACATAAAAAGGAATAAAAGGTACATAAAGATGGAAGTAAGACCTGATAAAAATAAGGAGTAAAGGACCAAACATAATGAATTGAGGCAGGGGAATTATTAAATAAGATCTTGTTTTGAGATTCTATTTAAGGGAATCATTGATTAGGGGACATCAGAGCTCTGAAGATGAGACAGTTAGGTTTTTCCCCAATCCCACAACAAGGGTCTCATCCGATCCGAGCTTGCATTTGGTAAACTTGGCAGGCAATGGTCACTGTTGACTTCTGCTGGGTTTTGGGTCAGTATACCTCTCGATCATCTTTGTCTTCTACTTTTCTAATAAATGGTAGTTGGGCTTGCAAGTTCAGCTCTCTCTATTGTTCATTTGTCTAATTAGTCTCAAGCTAAATTCAGCTTCCCCAGTTCAACTTTTTCATAGTATTTTATCTACCGTGGTAGCTATTTATTGGTTTAAGACTCCTTGTTTCATCCTTTTGAAATTCTTTTGATTTATTGTTCAACCTTTTATCTATTTATTTATGTTCCTAAGTTTTTGTTCAATTGCGAATAAACATATTTTTACATTTTATTTTTAAAATTATTTATTAGCACATATTTCAGTATATAATCTGACATTTCTCTTGGGGAGTAAGTACATGCACTTTCCTAATCATTCTTACTCCCCTCCACTGCTTCTCCCTCTTCCCTCTGTCTCTGGACCGCTTCCCATTTCTTTCTTGGCTCCTGTTTGCTCTCGGGCTGATTGCGTTCATTGTGAGCAGTCGCCACGTGTACGAAGCTCACCTCAATTCTCTCTATGTCCCCTCGTCTCCCTCCCTCACCCGCTGTCTCTTGCCCCCCCCACCATGTACAAAAGATCTCCCCGTTTCCCTTTCTCTGTGTTGCATTTTGCTGTTTTGTTTTGGGGTTTTTTGTTTTTGTTTTTTGGTGCCGGGGATCGAACTCGGGTCCTTGCGCTTGCGCGGCAGGCAGCGAAACCACTGAGCTAAATCCCCAGCCCTTTTTTTGCTGTTTATTTATACTTTGGGTTTCTCATATGAGACAAACCACATACCATTTAAGCTTATGTCTGTGATTTATTTCACTTAACATGTTTTGACGTTGCATCCAATTTTCCTACAAATCAGTCAAATTTATCCTTCTTTGCAGTTAAGCAGTATTCCTCTGTGTACAGATACCACATTTTCTTTATCCATTTCTCTTGATGGATATACAAGGATTTCGCTATTACGGATTGTGCTGCTATAAACATTGGTATGCATGTATCATTGCAATATGAGGTCTTGAACTCTTTCATGAATGTACCTAATTGGGAAATAGCTGGGTTGAGTTGAATGGAATTTTCATTTCTAATTTTCTGAGGACTGTCCCTACTGATTTCCATAGTTTACGTTCTCACTAGCTATGTAGGAGGGCCTCTTTTTCACCACAACCTCACCTCACTTGTTATTACTATTTGATTTCTTGATACTAGCTATTCTTTCTATTGTAAGATGAAATCTTAGTGTGGTTTTAATTTGCGTTTCTCTAATGGCCAGTGATGTTGAATGATTTTTCATGTATTATTGGGCACTTGTATTTCTTCCCTGAGAAATGTCTCTTCATTTCAGTTGCCCATTTTGTGATGATGTCTTTTATTTTTTTGGAGGGATCTGATTTATTTTTATATATTGCAGATATTAATCCTGTTTCCAAGCGTAGGTGGCAAAATTTTTCCCATTCTATAGATTGTCTCTCGGTTGTAAATGCATTAAGCATATTAAGCATTATTGATTTTTCTTAAAATATAGAACAAGAACTGTTAAAACCTTGTGCCACTAAGTGGAGAACAGTGCAGATATGTTATGTCCTTCACATTGCACATGAAACAAACATTTCTGGAACATTTATGTGTGCCAGGCAAGGTGCCAGCATGGGGAACAGTTTCACTAATGGTTCACAATGTTTGCCAAGAGCCTTTCATTCCCCAGGCATTGCACTGGGAGGTGAGACAAAGGGTGAACACAAGCAGGAGAAGATGTGGTAGGACAGACATGTTAAAAGTAGGAGCAGAATAGTCTTTTTAGTTTACAGAATGCAGTGTATCATTTAATACCAATCAAAAAGCTGTAAAATAAAGATTTCTTGCACTTTACAAATAAAAATCAATTTTCACAGAGGTGAGTTTTGGAACAGGTGGCACAGCTTGTCCGTGGTAGAGCTGATCAGTAGAGACCTGATATGTACTCTGAGACATTTGCCCTCTGCTATGGGCTCATTCAAAGACAGCTATGATGTAATGGTTAAACTACATGTGAATGAATACTTTGTTATTATCATTTACATTATCTCCATCTTTTCCACAAGTGCATCAATGTTATAAATGCCTTACTGGAGTCACTGATTGGCACAGATCTATTAAGGATGAACTTCCAGTTCAGTAGACTTAATAAACAAGGAAATCAATTAATTCGGCAAAATTTGCTCATATTGAGGAATGCTAGGCTCCGTTGATTGAAGGCTCCCTTGTTTTGTTTGTTTGCTTCCTTTTTTAAAATATCAGTCTTAAAGACAGCAAATTATTATGCCTATCCCTCCCTCATAGTTTACCAAACTAAGTTCATCTACAAGTTTCTCAGAAAAACTAAATTTTTATTCGATTTGAAAGGAAAGATAAATGTTTCACTCCACAAAATGTATTTAACAATTTCTATGTATCCCAAATGCAATTAGCATTAATTCAGTACCTGTAAGTATACGACAAAGGAAAACTCTAACATCTATTTTAATATTCAATATGTTTTCGACCACTGAGGTCTCAGAGCTCAAAGAGAGATGAAGACACAAAATAATTCCAACGATTGTGTCAAGTGCTATAAAGAAAGCTTACAAAGAGCTGGGCCAGAGGGTGCAGGGGCCAACTCTTTCTGGGGAGCACTGGATGGATTGATCAGTTGAAAACATCTGGGGGAAGGTACTCCAGGTAGGCAGACTCGATAAGAAACATTTCTTGTTAATTGATCCCTCAAAAAATGGGGAGCTACACTTTTCCTGTCCTTTTTTCACTCACAGGGAGACATTCAGTCCTGGTGCACCAACCATACTGACTGGGAGATAAAAATCCAACAAACATCCAGGATCTAGCTTAAGAGCTCAGCCTGGTCAGACAATACACTGTGAAAACAGTCTGCATACTAGCAAAGTAGCTGGATACAAGGTCAACACACAAAAATCAATAGCTTTCCTCTACACGAACAGACTCACTGAGAGAGAAATAGGGCAAACAATTCCTTTCACAATAGCATCCAAAAAACTGAAATACCTAGGAATCAACCTAACAGAAGAAATCAAAGACCTCATCTCTGAAAACTATGGCACTCTGAGAAGAGAGATTGAAGAGGATAGCAGAAAATGGACAGACATCCCCTGCTCCTGGGTAGGAAGAATCAACTTAGTGAAAATGGCCATACTTCCAAAGATGCTGTACAGATTCAGTGCAATCCCAATTGAAATCCCATACTAGATCAGGGAAAGGAACAAATTGCAACAATATAGGATGTAAGCTACTAATGTTACACTTTTACTCGTCAGTTTCTTTTTATTGGTGCACATTAGTTATACAGAATAGCGGGCTTCACTTTGGCATATTGCTACAGGCATCTAACGTATTTCCCCCATTATCCCCTTTGTCTTCCCCCCACCCCGGCCTTGATCGCCTTCTCCTTCTCTAATAGTCTATATTCTACTTTCATATGTGAGAGAAAATACACAATATCTGACTTTCTAGGTCTGACTTTTTTCACTTAATGTGATGATCTCTGTTTCCATCCATTTTCCGCAAATGACATGATTTTGCTCTTCCAACTAAATAATGTTCCATCGCACACACACACACACACACACCACGTTTTTAATCCATTCAACTGTTGTGGGCACCTAGGCCATTTCTAGAGCTAAGCGAATGTGAATTGAGCTGCAATAAGCATGGGTATCCAGTACACTGTAGTTTTCAAAAAGAAATTTTTACAATCCAATGCTGTCAGAGAGGCAACAGATCATCTCTACTTTTATACAAGTAAAATCAGTTCCAAAAGACTGAGTGGCCCAATTAAAGTAAAAAACAAACCAAAACAACACCAGGCAGAAGACTAGGGTTCAAACAAAGTCCATATCATTCTTAATCCAGTAATCTTCCGTCTAAAAAACAGAAGAGAAAAACTAAGAAGATAGAATGCAATAGCAAAATAGAAAGCAAAATGTATGACTCTGGAGTATTTGGGGAATAGTGAGAAATAGTATTTAACCTATATTCTTCACAGGAGGCATTAATTTGTCTACTGCTATTCGTGCAGGTGAAAGGCTATGGGAAGTTTCAACACCAGTTTTGCAGATGGTTTCATTTTGGTGGGCTTCTCGGATTGGCCTCAACTGGAACTCTTCCTTTTTGTGTTCATTTCGATTTTCTACTCCCTAACTCTCTTGGGCAACACTGTCATCATCATTCTCTCCCGACTGGACCCTCGACTGCACACGCCCATGTACTTCTTCCTCTCCCACCTCTCCTTCCTGGACCTCTGTTTTACCACCAGCACTGTGCCCCAGCTCCTGATCAACCTTCAGGGACGTGACCGCACCATCAGCTATGGAGGTTGTGTGGCCCAGCTTTACATCTACCTTGCCCTGGGATCCACTGAGTGTGTGCTCCTGGTGGTGATGGCCTTTGACCGCTATGCTGCTGTGTGTCATCCACTACACTACACAACCATCGTGCACCCCCAACTCTGCCATGCTCTGGCTATGTCCTGCTGGGTGGGAGGCTTCATAAACTCTCTGATCCAGACAGGCCTCACGATGGCCATGCCTCTCTGTGGCCACCACCTGAACCACTTCTTCTGTGAGATGCCTGTATTTCTGAAGCTGGCTTGTGAGGACACAGGAGGAACAGAGGCTAAGATGTTTGTGGCCCGAGTCATAATCGTTGCTCTTCCTGCGGTATTAATTCTAGTCTCCTATGTGCACATTGCTCGGGCTGTGCTAAAGATCAAGTCAATGGCTGGGCGCAGAAAGGCTTTTGGAACGTGTGGGTCCCATCTCCTGGTGGTTTTCCTTTTTTATGGCTCAGCCATTTACACATACCTGCAACCCATGAGCAGTTACTCTGAGAAGGAGGGAAAATTTGTCGCTCTTTTTTATACAATAGTCACCCCCATTCTCAATCCTCTGATTTACACCCTGAGAAACAAGGATGTGAAGGGTGCTCTATGGAAGGTAGTAAGAAGAGGCAGAGACTTGGGGCCATAGGGGAAAGAAGGCCGACAGAATTTAGGTAGTAACTCTCATGGATTCTTTCCTGCTCCTTGAAAGGCTGTTGGTCAGTAGGAAACAGCCCTCTGTGGTTATCAGGGCTTTAATGCCTTCCTGACTTGGAAATTTCAGGCAGGATACCTTGAAATTCTTTCTAGTTCATTTCTTATGGCCATTGTTCTTCCAGGAGTAAGTGCTGATTTTTATCACAACTTTTTAAAGCAATGAGGTTGGGAAATAGATGTATCATGGCAATACACGGAGTCAGAGCTTGAGTTTCTTAGCAAGAAGAGAGTGATCAAAGACTTAATTTGAAGTGACAGTGTTTTCAGAGTCAGTGATTCCTACCGTGGTGCCATGTCATTGTGCTCAAAGACAGAGGAAAAGTTCACCCTGCATTTCGAATTAGCTATTGCCCTGGGCATGGCTGCTCACATCTCAGGACCCATTCATTTCTAAATTTTTGTACAGTGGTTTTCTTTCCACGATATTTGAAGGAAACAAGATCATGAACAAATGTGCTTAATGCAGCACACAGAGTTTCCAATATGATGCCTTTCCCTGCTAAAACGTGGCAAAATCACAGTGGTACCACAGTTCAGGAACTGAATTCTTTCCACGATCCTGGTCTCAAACCCAATTGGATAGAAACTGAATCAAATTCAATGTTGATCTTATGGGAAATGTGATTCAGTTCTCATCCAATTCGATTTGCAACCAGAATCATGGTAAGAATAGAGTTCATGAACCGAGGCACCGCTGCATTACAGTGGCACTGAGTAAAAGAAGGCGTCAACATGTCATCAGCTATACTAAGAATCTCAGTCATGCTGCTTGGTGTCATAAATAAGATTCCAAAGACATGAGCACAAAACTAATGAGCCATGAAGAGGTAATATAGGAAGGAAGAAGGAAGAAAAGGGAAAGACATAAATGAGAAAAGAGATTGTTGTGGTAGGGAGTGGTGTGAAGTTCTAGAAACATTAGACTGAAGTATGAAAGTGATGGTTATTTCAAATGTTACCACTGTCATGTCACTCTATGAACTTAAATGATTGATTCATGTTAAAGTGCAGGTATCTGTGTTAATAACCTTTTAAGTCTGTAAATTTCATGCTGCATGAAATTTACAGTTCAACAAAAATAACACATGTGCTTAATATTTGAAAAACATTCTTATACAAATCATCATTTACCCCAGGCTAATGAGAGTTAGCTTGATTACATTCCCTAAGGAACCTGATGTTCACAGAGTTTAAATCACCTATGAAAGTTCTTAGGTGATGCTGAGATCTCAGCTTTAGTAACCTCAAATCCAACTCTCACTATTTAACACCATCCAACTCCCCTTTTCTGAGAGTAAAATTTTAACAGAAGAAGTTTGAGATTGGCAAGAAAGTTAAATGGAAAGAGAATAAAATATGAGTTTAATGTGCCTCACAGTTTTGCTTTAGTTGATTCTAGCCAAAGCATTCTACATTCTTCTCAGTAACACAAATTTTGGTTGGATGGTACATTTATTTTCATGTACCAATATCCAACAATAATTGTTCTCTTTTCTTGAAGCGTTAGCATAGTTTAAGTACAATGCCGTACAATTTACTACATTGTCACCTTAATTTTTACAATAAAAATAAAGGAATTATTTTCCTCTCTCAATTTGTTTACTGATCAAGAGACTGAAATTTCAGTAGTCTGATTAGACTGAAGTTATCTAAGCATTAAATGGAGCATCAGGATTTGAATCTGGCCTCTTTTATTCTAAGTCTGACCCACCTAGACATTACCTAAGTATCCATATTGTATATTTAGAAGGTGAAGACACTAACCAACAATCTATGTAGAACAATTGTTTATTCTTCTGTTTCAAGATCCAAACAATTCAAGCATATGAGTTAATGTAATGAATAAAATGAAATTATTTGAACTACCTGGATATAATTTAATAAACTTATTTTGTGGTTAATGTGTCATTCTTTCACTTGGCATTTTGAAAATATCATTACCCAATTATATTAAAAGGAGCATATCCATAGCTGAGCAACATAGAGAGGCCACTGTTATGAATGGCTCACATGGCCATTTTTTTTTTTTTGGCAAGAAAATTTTTCTGTGAGGCAGATGCTGTTTCCATGAGATACCTGCCAGTGTCGCTAAATTACTTCCAGAGATGTTGTTCTGCATGAAGCATAATATTAACACCTTCGCACCTGTCTTTGCTGTCTCTTAGAATCCACTTTGCTTCCATTTAAAACTTTTTCAATTGGTCCTTTATTTGGTAAAACACCTAAATGGTGTTTTCATCTAGAAAGAGTGGTGCAGGTAAGACTTGAGGTTGGCTCTTAGCAAGGAATAAAAGAGAGAGGCGGAGGAAAGGATTGTATAGAATTGGCTCTTGAGAGGTTTTACTGATAGTATCTGTACTTAAAATCCTTAGTATAAGATCAAGAACAGGGCTAGGGATTTAGCTCAGTGGTTCCACTGCCTGCCTCGAAAGCATGAGGTTCCGAGTTTGATCCCTAGTACTAAAAAAAGATCAAGAACAAAACAAAGGTGCCCACACTTTTCTTAAACCGAGGATTAATTAGCATCAATGACATTCATGAAATTTCTCATCAGGAGGGATGAAATATTAAAATATTAAACTAAATAGTAAATTTTAAAATATTAAAATATTAGTTCAATGCTTGTTTTATCATTTTATATGTTGCAAAGGAATGACAACTCAGAAATAACATACAGTAATAATGGGAGTAACTTAGGTTTAGAAATGTACTGATTCACCCTTGGCCTGGTAGCTTGGTCACTCCCAGAATGTTGCCTGACCTATTCAGCCCATAGCCAAACCCACTGGTAATCCACAAAGAAAAGGAAATAAACTTGATCTTAGCACTGCTGATTCTAGAAGCTCCTAGTAAGATGGCCTCCTGTCTGGACCCAGTCTTACCCATCACAAAGCATCACTATGAACAGCTCTTGGTTGCTCCTGGACCTAGGGCAGAAGGAGGCAGCAGACACATGGGACACCCTGCCCCACCATGTGGCTGCTTTATACTCTGCTGCCTTGGAGCAGAGTGTGGCTCAATGCTCCAGGCTTCACAGGTCCCTCTGTTCATCACAGTGGCTGAATGTAACCATGAATTCAGAGTTACAACCTCAGGACAGTCCAATCTCTCCTCTGAGAGATGTCGTGTACTTTACCAGGCCTGAAAATAGCCACTGAAGGAAGAAGTGGAGAAACAAGGGGTCCCTGACCAGACTGGGTAGGCTTGGTGACCCTGAACTTGAGACCTTGCCACACTGCTCAGAAACACCTCCCTCCAATGAAAGCAGCTCATTAGACGATGCTCAGGGAGGATCCTCTAGACCTGGATTCAGAATAGTTCCAGTAGTTCAGATAGTGAAGGAGGTGATACAACTGCAGGAACTCCTCCAACCCCAGGATTTGGAGTTTTTCCTGGGGTTGACAGAGTAGAAGTAGCTGCTGAAGCCCCTGAACAAGCCTGCTATCACCTGCTCATATTCTGAGTGGCCATAAGAAGAAACTGGATAGAAAATGAGGGGTCCAGAGGAATCTTCTTCTACCTTACCTGCCCAGAGGTCTCATGGAGCAAGGCAGGGATGATCTCCAAACCACAGAAGAGGTGAGGAATCCTCAACTGTAGAGCAGACCTGGGCTGGAAGGACCCCCAGGCTGAGACTCCTTCTCCCCCATGTCCACCCAGGGCTGCATATGCTGCTCAATGGAGAACTTGACCCAGTCTTGTTGCCAGTCACTCAACTGGTGAAGTTATCCAGGGCAGTCCATCACTCAAACCCAAACTGGCCCACCAAGGGTGTCCTGCCTGTGTTACTCCTCTTCCCACTTGGCCAGCCTCCTTCAGGAGCTGCTCTAAGGTGCAGGTCCACAAGCTGGGCTCCAAGCTTCACACCATGACTCAGCCTTGGAGTCCACTTTCACAAGCGCTGACCTCAGTCCCCACTATAACTCGACCTTGGCTAATGAGCTCACTTGGCAGGACCATGGTGCTCCAGTCCCACTGCCCAAGGGTGGCACACCCTACTGGGAATGCCTGCAGTGGATCCTGATCTCCTACTTTGTGCTGTGATGCAAGGTGAGAAGAAAGACTTAGAGACAGAATTCAAGTGAAACAGGGAACTGGGTTGGCCAGTGCTTAGCAAGTAGCAAAGACTCCAAAACAGCCAGAACACCAATATTTATTGGTGACACAATCACTGTTAAGTTGATGTGAGGGGGAGGGTATGGTTTCTAGAGATAAGTTGCTGATGCAGGCGAGGCTTGTAAGAGAAGGGACAAAGTATTCTCGAATTGAGCACAGAACAGACAGATACAGGTTGTGGTTAATGACTAACCTGACTTTACAGTTAAAAGGGTTTCATTTCTGGGAACAGAATTTGGGTATGAGTCACTCTGATCTTGGCTGTGGGTCATATCAGAGCCCCACAGCTTTAAGGGCCATTTCTCTGGCCTCTGCTGTGGCTGTTAGGAGGGATAGTTTTTAATCCACATGCCACCACAATGCCCCTATGAGTTACATAGGCTTTAGTCAGACTAACTTCTTTAAAAAAGCCAATTGTGGGGTTAACTCTTTACAGCCTGCACTGCTTACACCCTGCTTTGGGTATAATCAACAGGGTGGTCTCCTGCATTACTCAATATAGGGTGGAAGTCCTGATCAAAGCCATGAGGTAGAAGAAAGAAAGAAAGAAAGAAAGAAAGAAAGAAAGAAAGAAAGAAAAAAAGAAAGAAAGAAAAGGAAGGCAGGAAGGAAGAAAGAAAGAAAAGGAAGGAAGGAAGGAAAGAAAGGGCAATCAAGAATGAAAGAAGACATGAAATTGTCTCTCTGACACGACCTTCTACATAGAAAACTCTAAAGACTCCACAAAAATCTGTCAGAACTGACAAATGAATGCAGTTAATTTTCAGGACACAAAATTAACAAACAAAAATTCAGTAGCATTTGTAAGCATCAACAACAAACTATTTTAAAAAGAAGTCAGTGCCAAATCATATTTATAAGAAAATTAAAAAGAATAAAATACTTAAAAGTAAACTTAACCAAGGAGATTAATGATCTCTGTAATGAACATTATAAAACATTAATGATGAAAATTTTAGATAACACAAATAAAAAGATATTTATATCATAGATTGGAAGAATTAGTATTGCTAAATGTCCATGTTGTCCAATATGATGTACAGATTGTCTTAGTTTCTTTTCTCATTGCTGAGACAAAACACCTGATGTGGAAAGTTAAAGGAGGAAAGCTTTACTGTAGCTCACAGTTTGTAGCTTTCAGTTCATAGTCAGCTGGCTCCAAGGCAAGATGACATGGCAGAGGGGCATCGCAGAGTAGGCCGGCAACAGGCAGCAAGCAGCAGGCAGCAAGCAACAAGCACAGCCCTTTTTTGGTCTCTTACATTTTATCCAAGCTCCTAGCAGCACACCTTGAATCAATCCCAGCATCACATCCTTGATCCCAGCATCACACACCCTACATCCAGCCACCTCTGAAGAGCCCACCTGTGACTGAATTAGGCTTTGAGGGGACATCTAGACACAAGCCATCACACCTCCCTATCAAAATTCCAGTGGTATTTTTCACAGAAATTGTTTTTTAAATCCTAAATGTCATACAGAACTGCAAAAGAACCCAATAGGAAAATTTAAGACAAAGCCAGAGATACAATATTTACTGATTTCAAACTATATGCTAACGGTAACCAAATAGTATGATATGGACCTAAAACAGATGCATAAACAATTTTTCAAAGGTACAGAATCAAGAACCCAGAAATGAACCCATGCATACATAGTCAACTAATTTTTAATAGAAAAGCCAAGACTCTACAATGGAAAAGTGACAAATGGTGTCGAGAAAACTGAATGTTCATGTGCAAAAAATTATGTTAGATTATTTTCTCATACAGTGTTCAAAAATAAATTCAAAGTGAACTTAGAAGACTTACTTTAAGACTAGGAACTATAAAGCTCCTAGGAAACATAGGGGGAAATTTCTTTGACCTTGGCCTCAGCAATAATTTTTGGGATTTGATGGCAAAAGCAAGACAACAGGCACAAAAATAATGAAATGATGCCCTATCAAGATAAAAAGTTTCCCCACAACTAAGAAGCAGTCAACAAAATAAAAAGATAACTCCTGGGGACTTAGCTCAGAGGTGCTGCCGCCTGCCTCACAAGTGCAAGGTCCCTGGTTCAATCCCTGGTACTAAAGAAAGAAAAAAAGATAACTTACATAATGGGAAGAAATACGTATATCACACATATCTGATAAGGGATTAATATATTGAATTGATAAGGAATGCATACAAATCAACAGCAGAAAAAGAAGCCAGTTTAAACATCAGAAATGGATTCCATTTTCATTAAAACCCTACTTAACCATTCCTCTTCCTATTTACCTCAGATAGCCACCATTCTACTTTCTGAATCTTGCTGTTCTAGACACCTAGTATAAGGGGAATTATACAGTATTTGTTCTTTTGTGTCTAGCTTATTTTATTTAGCATAACATTTTCAAGATATATCCATGTTGTCACATGTAAGAGACTCCCTTGCTTTTTAAAGCTGAATAACATTTTATTGGATGTATATGCTAATCTTTATCTATTTATCTGTGATGGATGGGTTACTTTCACCATTTGGCTAATGAGAATAAGGTTGCTGTGAACACTAGTATAGTAATACCTCTTCCAATTCCTACTATCAGTTCTTTAGAGTATATGGCCAAAAATAGAATTATTCAATCATACAGTAATTTAATGCTTACTTTTTGGTGTAATGCCACATTATCTTCCATAGAAACTGTACTGTTTTTATATTCCTATCAACAAAACACAGAAATTCCAATTTCTCCACATTCTCATCAACACTTAGTAATCACCCAAGTGAGTATGGAGTGTTATTTCATTGGTTTGAATTCTATGACCTTGATCATTGATGTCGAGCATTTTTCATGTCTTTATTGGCCATCTATGTATCTTCTTTGGAGAAATATCTAGTTCTTTGCCCATTTTTAAATTGAGTTGTTTTAGTTATTGAGTTATAGGATGTCTAGATAGTCTGGATATTTATTAGATATATGATTTAATTTTTTAAAATAGTTTTCTCTCAATCTGTGGGTTTTTCTGTGTCTGTCACTGTCCTAATTGGGTCCTTTGATGCACAAGTATTTTAATTTTGATGAAACCCAACTTATCCATTATTTATTTTGTTTTCTGTGTTTCTGGTGGCACTGGTAAGTAATCATTGCCAAATGTAACAGTGTGACGCTTTCCTCTAAGTTTTCTCCTAGGAGTGATACAGTTTTAGCTCTGAGGCTGAGGTCTTTGACCAATTTTAGGTTAATCTTTCTGTGAGATGCAAAGTAAGGATCCATCTGCAGTCTTTTTCATATGGATGTACAATTTTTCCAGGGACCATTTGTTGAAAACATTTTCTTTCACCATTAAATGATGTTGGCTCTCTTGTCAAAATCAACTTACCATATATTCAACATTTAATTTCTGAGCTTATTCTATTCCATTGATCTATATGTCTATCTTTATGCCAGGGTCATAATGTTTTTGAGGGATTCTTTTTAAAATATATATGGCTCCCCACACACACACACAAAAAATTGCCTGAGTCTAGCATACCCTGTGCAGCTCTACTGATTTTTTTTTTTTTGGTACCAGAGATCAAACACGGGTCCTTGTGCTTGTGCAGCAGGCAGCAAAACCACTGAGCTAATTCCCCAGCCCTCTACTGATTTTTGGAACCCTGCTCTACGATCCTTCAGTGATGAGTATTGTAGATATGGCTGACCAGCTTGATTTATTTGCTGTCTTAAGGGACTTACCCTGTTAGCTGTCTGTCCAAGACATTCTATATCTTCAATATTCACCAGAGAGTAATTCAGTATCAATCAGTTTTCCAGAGAATGTGTTCCTTAAATTGTCTTTAAAGCTCTAATTTCAGAAACTTTCTAATATTATATGTTAATATATTTGTTCTGTTGAAATATTTCACTTTCTTTGCTGGGTTACAGTTCACATCTTGTTTTCTTACATTACGTTCTCTCTGAAGTTTTGGATCTCTTCACTATATTCATGCTTGTCAGAAGTGATTGCTTCATTGTGTTTTTAAAAATTATTACTTTGTCCTAATTAATACTTTTCTTAACATTCCTTTACTCCTTAGCAGCCTTTATTATGATATGTTTTAGCTATCTGTAATTTATTTTTTCTCATTTTTAGATCTTTTAGTCTTCTGATTTTTTTTGTAGGTTCTCTGCTACTTCTTTTTTGTTACCTCATCATTGAAGGAGGTGGGTTTTTCTTTAGTAACTATTTGCATGATTTTCTGTGAGGGACATTTAGAGCTTCCTAACAGTATAACTGCATTTTTTTTCTTTTGGTCTAGGATTTTCTGTTTCTTTAGCTTTTACTTTTCCCAGCCAAAACAGAAAAGTTTCAGAGCTGATGAAATAAAAGATTCTTTTCTCTTCACCTGGTACAAGGACAGACAGTTCTTATAAGTATGGCATATCTGTGTGATTCTGTGTTGGGCCTATTTGATGACTTTCTAAAACCACTTTGCCACCGCCCGTACATGCCCTCACTTCCACTGACACAAAGGTTTTGAACCTACGACTGTACTTCTCACCTTTGAGAAGTAGCTTTTGCTGCCTCTTTCTAAGTATATAGATACAAAATACTCTCTTCTCACTTCAACTCGTGCCCGGCACTCTTTGCCACCATATTTGGCAGTCCTTCTTGATATTTTGGGTTTCACAGTTTTAGCTAACTCTCAGTTTCTCTGAAAATGGGCATTCAATTTCAGTTTCTCCTGTGGCCTTTGAATGATTTATTCTATAGAAAGAGAAAAATGTTGGTTTTATGATGCCGTTTATGGAGGTAAATTTGCAGTGCTCAGTTGCATTTAGCTCCAAGTTCTTCTGAATGTCTGCTTTCTTATGTGAGATGGCAGCCCAGAGGTGAGAGCACCCTTTGTGCTGGGAACAAATTGCAGCAGTGTCATTTTTCCATCATAAACATTATTGACCTAAAATGGCATTTCAGCCTTCAGTTTTGTTTTTATTAGAACCATCTCTAAACATCTAGAAAACAGTTAATGATAAAATAACTTCTTCATATATAAATATATGGGAAAATTTTAAGTCACACTTTAATAGGTTAAAATGTTAATCTATTGAACTACATTTAATTCCATCTGATTTCTCTGTAGTCAGTGGTGGAAAACATTTTTCCACACTTCTTGTGTGTGTTCTGCGCAAATGCGTGCATTTGTATACAATGTGTGTGGGATGCTCTCGTTTGTATCTGTGAATGGTCAGCTCCTTAGGCTGCTGTCGATTTGCACTGTGAGGTGAAGGAGGAGGGACTTGAAAGCAGAAGGCTGATAAGCTATGCAAACCAGGGATTGTTCAGGAACTAGGAGCCAGGTTTGCCATCAACTGCTTCATGACTTTCTCCTCAACAAACCTTCTAATTAAGAATTGCACTAAGGAAACACTTTAATGTTTCTTAATTGAGTGTCTACTCCACGAAAGAAACATTAATGAGTACTCTGGAAGAATAAAAGTTTTGACGATGATTCTTGGAGTGTCCCTAGAGAGACCAGGGTCTCAAACCTCCCCATCCGGCAGCACTAGCATCTCCTGGGATCTTGTTAAAAACAAATTCTTGAGCCCCAGATGAAACCTGTTAAGCAGAGACTGTGGGTGAGGACCTGCAATCTGTGCGTTAACAAGGCCTCCTGGTGGTTTTAATGCACATGTGTGAGGATCACTGATATCATGCATCGTCCCTGAACTTTTTTTCTCATAAAAATGTGAGTCACTGTGAGTACTGAGTGACCTTACCATGTAAAGATTGAAAAGTACAAATTGGTATAAAATTTTAGGTATATTGTCCACCATAAAAGGAGATAAACTGAAATGAGAATCTCTGAGAGTTCAATCTTCTTTTACACAATTTGAGCAGCAAGTCATGAATTAACCTTAATATAAAAGTCAATGCCCTCCCTAAAAGCTACCAGTCAAGGATGTTGTTATTACTAATCTGGATAGGAACAGGGTTTTCTTTTGTGGTGCAGATTCAGAGGAAATTCTGAAATTGGACAGGACCTCACAAAAAAGACAGGAGGGATTCCTGGGCCTTAACCCATTTACCTGTTACTCGCTAAAAGGGAAGACATGTTTTTTCCCCCTATCCTCCCTTACTAACAGTGTAGTGGAATGAGCTCTTCCCTTACTCCCTGGTGGTGAAGGGGATGGTGTCTCCTATCATGTACCAAGAGGAAATTCTCCAAAACCTGGGGAAAATGTCTTTAAAACATCATATTCATGACACCATGGAAAATTACTAGACACGAGCACGTCACATTGACGTCTTTGAAAGCTAGTTCATTCTTTTGTCAGATTTTCTCTGCCAGAGCTAGGCTCTTTCAGCTGAAGGCCCTTCCCCCATTTTTCTTCCTTCTCAATAAGTCTTTTCCTGTGAGTTCATGCTGTTTCTCTGTTTTAATTTCTATTGTGACTGAAGCAAGTTCCCGAACACATCCTGTATCATCATGACACTCCATGGTCCACTGACATATTTTCCAGCTAGAATGAGAGTGAAACAAATATCAGTGCAGCTGTGAGGAGGAAAAGAAATCCAAACAGAAATCAGAATTAGTACAGGAGAGGGAGGAGCTGCTCCACCAGATCAGCAGAATGAATACTTGTCGGTACACACTGAGTCACTTCCTGCCCCCTGAATGGAGTCACACCATCTGTCAGGTGACAAGATTTCTGCGAATTTGAGGACAGAGACACTCTCTTCACTCCATCTTAGGTAAGGTGACGCCTTGAGTGTAATTCTATTGCTTTTCACTTTATTGAAAGATTTGATTGATGCTTAATTGATAAGTAGCAGTGCAGGGACACAGAAGAGAGAAGTCAGGACGGATAGAAATAGTCTTATGAAGGACAATGCAACAGTGTGCTTAGGTACACTATGAGTTTTTGGAGAAAAGTACAGAGGAGGAAGTGTGCTGTGAGGCTGAGGGGATCCATATGGGGGTGTGTGCGCCTTCTCCTCAGGTGTCACTTGTTACGGCCTCCTCTGAAGGAATCTGACCACACCCTCCTCGGCCGACCAGAGACCACCCTACATGCCCCCATTCAGCACAGCGGGACCCAGGGACTCACTATCACCAGCCCTGCTATTGACAGCAACCACTGCTCCCTGTGCTTTCCCAAGCCTCATCCTTGGCCAACCATTACCCCCTGGGCTCTCTCAAGCCTTGCTCTTGGCAGGTAGTCACAACCTTCTTTTGGGTAGCAAAAGTTTATCTATGGTTTGCGAAGGCAGAGAAGCTACCGCACAGCAAGCAAGGGCGGGCTGCGAGGTAGGGGAACCACTGTACTTAGAGAGGTAAGTTGGTCCCAAAAAATAACTGTTTCACTGATTGGTGTAATCTAGGCCAATCAGGGTCTTAGCCTTTGTTTCTGGAGTGAGCAAAGGGTCAGGGGGTCTAGGGGCACACAGGAAATGCATGCAAAGATTTCACAAAAGGCAACTTGCTCAAGTACATGGTGCAAAGTAAGCACGTGGTCATTTCTGTAATGATCAGCCACACAGGTCAGGACCTATGCCCCTGCCTACATCCCCCTCTAGCTGTCCCTACAACATAATATTGTGTTCAATGTTACAGATGAGATAAATGGCACCATAATAGTGAGAGATGGAGGTTGGAGGGGGAAGAGAATGTTTTCATTAAGGGCTATCAGACTTTTCTGAGGTAACATTTAATAGAAGCCTATAGAATGAGAATGAACCAGAGACAGTGATCAAGCTAGACAGAACAGCATTTCCTAAGGCTGGAAGGTAGAGAGGGTCATGGTCCCAGGCAACTGGCGTGGCAACACACACTCTCCAGAACACAGGGTCCTTAAAGACAAGGGCACACAGAAGTGGGCTTACAGGTGCCAAGGGCAGCAGGTAACAACACTGAGGACACTGGGCTCAAGTGAACTAAGTGCACCAGGGACAATAGGAGGCCTTTGTGGGCAGAAGAGGGAGCAAGAGGAAGATTCCAGGCAGGAACGTCCACATGAGCTATCACAGAAGGTTCACTTAGAACACATGCTGTCCTGCCTGCCCTGCCTGCCATCTGCTGCTGCCCTCACCCACAAGTCTGAGTGCTTCATCAACCCCATCGCCCCTGAAGCCATCACAGATCAGTGGCCTGAGAGGTGTGCCTCCTGTCTGCAGAGCTAGTGAGCCAGTTTCAGGAGCGCCTCTTGTTTATTTGTTTGTTTATTTATTTTGAGACAGGGTCTCACTATGTACTTAAGCCTGGCCCTGAACTCACTATGTAGGACAGGCTGGCCTCGAACTCACTGCAGTTCTCCTGACTCAGCCTCCCAAGTGCTGGGATTACACTCGTGTGTCACTACACCATGGTGTCTTATGTGGCATTCTTAACCTGATTTTACTGAAATGTTTAACTGAAACCCAAACTAATTAAATATCATTTTAGGTTGATATTGGGATGGAGCACAGGGTCAGTCAGCGTACCTGGCCCCCCATAAACACACACAACACGCATATACACACACACACACATCACACACACACATACAAACTTATCGTTAGAGACCCAAATGCCTAACTTATCTTCAGACTTCCATTAGTGACTCTACCCAAGTTTCTAGTGTGAATTCTGTGACTATCTTTTACTGAGTTGTCAAAATCCACATCTTCAGCCTTTGCAAACCCTAAAAATCCCAAGCAGTCTGCCATTGGTGATCCAGACCCCAGGAAAAAACAAGCAGAAGGGGTTTGGAGAGATGTCTGTAATCTCCATTGCTGCCCAGCAAGTTCCTGCTGCCCACTTGATTTCAGGCCAGACATGTGAATTTCTTCACTCTGCAGAAACCAAGCTGTCTGAAGAGAGGGCAGGGGCTCCCCCCAGTCTTCCTAGCCTAGGACCTTCCTGGAAGACAGGTGGCTGGGGCAGAGTGGCCAGAAGAGCTACCGATAACACTATGTATGACAGCTCAGGCTCCAGCACAGGACAACAGGGGTTCTTCAAGAAAGCAGGGACCCCGTCATTTGATAGAGTATACATTTACGTAAACCACAAATTATGTGCTATCATGTACATCCCTACAATATTTATTTCTCTATATTTGTATTGTCCTTGTTTTTTTATTTGTTTTTCCAGTGCTGGGGATCAGTCCCAGGGCCTTGTGCATGCTAGGCAAGCATTCTACAACTGACCTACCCTCTCAAACCTGTATTTATACTGTCACTTAACAAAGGAATGAAAATGGAGAAATAAAGAGGCTGTTCTACACACTGTAATGTGTGAGATTTACTTGGATTTTGATTCAAGCAAACTTGAATGTGGAAGGTATAACGATAAGTGAAACTTGAGTGCTAACAAAAAACTATCAATTTTTCAAATGTAATAATGGTTTTACTGATTTTCAACATGACCCTTTTCTTTACAGATGCGTTCTGACATTGTCATTGATGCAGACCTGAGGTGGTAATGCTGGCTAGGAGTAAGTGCTAACGCTGCTGGCAGGCACATGTGGACACACACAGAAGCAGCCTGGAGAGGCAGGTGGAACTCCAGAAGCAAGGGGCCTGGGGAACCAGAATGCCTTGCTGTAGACCTGGGCCTGCCACTGCCGCTGAAGAGAGAGACACAGGGCCTGGGAAGGTCACTCGGGGCCCCTGAACCTGTTTCTCTCTTTTTTTTTAAGGAGTTGCATCCACCCAGTGGAAGATCACAAGATGCCACACAGACTCTTTAAGGTCCTGGTACATGGAAAGTGGTCAAGCCGTGGTGGTGAAGGTCGTGACTGAGAGCCAAAAAGGCAACGCAGGTGGGATCATACCTTGTGGCCATTGCAGGCCTGGTGCTTCTGCTCTTCACATAGCCTGGCTCTGACCCGGATGGGAGTAGCATCCCTCCCGCTGTAGAGACAGAAATTTGTTATTGGGGCAGAATACTGAAACACTTTACATACTAGTTTTATCTTAAACTTTTCCTTTGAAATAATTTTAGAGTTAGGCAAATGCTGCAAAAATTGTGAAAATTTCCTATAACCCCTTCATCTAGGTTCTAATTGTACCTATGACCAAAAAATTAAAATTAAGAAACAGACATTTATACAATCTTACTACTTGGAAGAATTCATTTGGATTTTACCTGTGTGCCCAATAGTGACCCTTTTCTATTCCAGCATCCAATCAGGGACCCCACATTATGTTTACTTATCATGGCCACTGAGCCTGCTCCAGTCTAACTTTGATCTTTCTTTACTTTTGGGGGTTTGTTTTGTTTGTCTGTTTGGTACCAGGGATTGAACTCGGGTCCTTGCACTTGCAAGGCAGGCAGCAGAGCCACTGAACTAAATCCCCAGCCCCTTTCTTTACTTTATGATAGAGTATCCCCCTTGGTTTTTACAGTTTTCGCCTATTACAATAGGGTTATACATTTTGGCAAAGACAGTATAGAGATAAAGTGCCCTCCCCAACATGCTGTGTGCAGACATACATAGTGTCACTAACTTCTATTACTGGTGCTATCACTATTGATATTTTGTTTATGGTAGTGTTTGACAGGGTTTTCTCCTTTGTAATTAATCATTATCATTGGGAATTTCTTTGAGACTACATAAATAACCCATTTCTCTACATCTACTCACTTTACATTTCACAAACATCTACCCAGTTTAGTATCCACTGCAGATATTCCTCATTTAATGACCTACCTGTTTAATGACTGTTCAGACCTATGACTGAGGCCTTTTTTTTCTGAATTATGAGCCACAGCTTGGATTTAGTACTGTCTTTTTAAAAATACAGTTCTGGGTTGATAAGTGCAGGCAGATCCCAGGAAGCAGCTGTGTGCCCCAGACCAGCTCAGCTGCAGGTGGATCCCAGCCAGGGCTCCACCCTGACCCCAAGGCCTCCTGCTCACCCACCCAAGCCAAAGGCCCACCCAGAAAAGAGCTGCACAGGCACACAAGCTTCAGCCAGAGGCCCATCATACCATCCGCCATAGCCAAGGACCTGCCTAGAAAAGAGCTACAAAGGCACACAAGCAATACCCAAAGGCTCACCCCGATACCATTGATAAGTGCTTGGAGACCTTAGCCAAAGCCTTCCCAGACAACAGGAACCGAGGTGCACAGCCCCCAGCCAAAGACCCTCCCAGAAACAGCTACATAGGGGCCCCAGCGAGAAGCATGCCAAGATACCATCCCAAGTGTGCACAGGCCCCAGGCAGAAGCCTGCCCAGACAACAAGTCAGCTGAGGGATCCAGAAGGCCACCACTCTGAACCTAGGAATTGGTGTACTGGTGAGCAGCAGAGTAGAGGCTGCTGAGTGGCTTGCTGAGAATTCAAGACCACTGGGTGAGCATAAAGTCACCTCAAAAAAGGCACAGCAGGATGCTGCATCTCTTGAAGTGAGAAGATACGTAAATAAGTCTCAAAACCACACTTCCAGATCACCTAAGGCAACCCCAAAGGGCAACGAGATGGATCAATCTGATACTCAACCACCTGAACTCCCTGAACTGGCAACAAAAGAGGACCTGGAAAAAATGAAATCAGAAATAATTTCTCAGATAACAGCAGAGATTGTGCCCATAGTACAAGACATGATTAATAAATCTAGAGTGGACACAGATTAAAAAATACAGGAGCTGGGGATTTAGCTCAGTGGTTTCGCCACCTGCTGCACAAGCGCAAAGACCCAAGTTCGATCCCCGGTACCAAAAAAAAAAATACAGGAGCTAAAGAACACGATGGAATCCCAACATGGGAAACTAATGGAATCCATGAAACAGATGCAAACAGATTTCCAGGAAATTAAAAACTCCATTGAAAGTTTACACAGCAGAATGAGCAAATGTGAGGATAGAATTTCAGATATAGAAGATAGGATTGCAATTACTGAGCAGGAAAAGAACAATTTATTAAAATTAGTAAGGAACAGAGGAAGCTCCCCACCTCCACCCCAGGCTCCTAGGGCAGTGAAGCTCAGCCGGTCCCAGCACCCTGAAGGAAGCTCCCTTGCTGCCATCCCAAGCTCCTAGGGCAGAGAAGGTGAGCCACATGGGCGCCAGAAGCACCCCCCCATGGAAATGAGAAGACACATAAACAAGCCTCAAAAACAGACTTCCACATCACCTACAGCAAGCCCAAAGGGAAACGAGATGGAACACTCTGATACTCAACCACCTGGACTCTCTGAACTGGCAACAAAAGAGGATCTGGGAAAAATGAAATCAGAAATAATT
>NW_004624733.1:43277170-43316759 GCF_000247695.1 Heterocephalus glaber | reverse complement strand
AAATTAGAGACATTTATAGCTAAATGGATGCACATTGAGGCGATACTCTTAAGTGAAATAAATAGGACACACGTGTGTAAATACAGAATAGTTTCCCTAGTGTGAGAAACTGAAAGTGTGAATAAGGACTAAAAGGTATAATAGATAATGTGAAATAGGAAGAAAAGGTGCAAAGGGGAAGGGGAAGTCGGAGGGGTAGGGGAAAGGAGAGAAGGGAATAGAATTAATATGAGAAAAAGAAAAAATGGAACAAAGTCTTTGTAGATAGGGAAGGATGGAGGGGCTGAAGGGAGGGCAGGGGAATGGGGAAAAATAAGAACCAAGATGGATTATGTAAAGGTGCAAATTACCAACGATGAATGTCATTGTATTGTATACCTTAAATGTACCAATGAAATTATTTTTTTTTTGGTACCGAGAATTGAACTTGGGTCCTTGTGCTTGGGAGGCAGGTGGCAGAACCACTGAGCTAAATCCCCAGCCCTATCAATAAAATTAATTTTAAAACATACAGTTCTGCACACCTTGTTTATGGAGCCCAATAGCTTCTTGGTTTTTTTACAGCATGCCTTGTTTATATGGTACGGTAATTTTTGCTGATTGTACTATACAGTACAGTAGTGTAGTTTTATGCTCTATTTTGCATCACAATTCTGGATGCCAATCTTATGCAAATAAAAACAAAGTCATCAAGTTGGAGTTTCCTTGACCATTTCTTTGTTCTAATTATTGAAGTGTACATACTCTATACAATTCCTCATTTAGGGACCCATTGACTTAGTGACTTAGTCAAAGGACCATAACTCAATTGTTAAACAAGAAATACCTACTAGATTTGCCATCATTGTTTTTGCCACGAATAATTTCTATTGTAGTGTTTGCTTAACACTATTATATTTCCAGGATTCTTTCTACACTTGAGTAGTCAGAGAACCCACTTGATTATGAAAGCACAAATTCAGCTAAAAGTGTAGATGCTAATGGAGGGACCGTTAGAAGGGGATGTAAGTAGGGTTGGTATGGGACATGACCTGGGTGGCTGGTGGCTGTATATTTACCACAAGCTTAATTTGCACTATGTACTTGAGAAAGCTCTTGTGAAATTATTGTGTACTCACTATGCACCCCTCAGGCCCCTGACCTCTCCTCACCCCAGGAGCAAAGGCTTAAGACCCTGATTGGCTCAGATTACACCCATCGGTGAAATAGTTACTAACAGTTATTTTTAGAAACCAGTTTACCCCTATAAATATGAGGAAAGAAAGAGAGAGAAAGAGGAAAATACACAATGATAGTAAAAGATTTCAATATCCCTCTTTTTTGTTGTTTTTGTTTCATTATTTTGAGGCAAGGTCTTGTTATGTAGTACAGGCTGGCATTGAACGCACTTCATAGCATAGGTGAATTCAAGGCAATCCTCCTGCCTCGGCCTCTCAAGTGCTGAGATTACAGGCATGTTCCACAACACATGGATCCTCTTTTAATTTGGTAGAAAAAAGAAGATTTTACAAGTCAATCCACAATAACAACAGGAAAATATTTATTGGTTTCAAGTGTATATTGAAGAATATTTTCTTTTTTATTACTGCATACTTTAATTAATTTCACCCCTTTACTCCCTCCACTCATCCCTTTCCTCTCCTCCAATTGTATACTTAGAATGTTTTCACAGACAGATGCATAGTCTGAGCCACAAAACAAAAATAAATGGAGAAAGAGAGACAAACCAGACCACAGAGGAGAGATTCGAGAGTCATGGGCCCTCAGCCTGAGAAGGATCAAAAAGAGGCAGAGGAGAGCAGACTTACAGACAAATACTTCAGTAAAAAGAGTCCTGAGAGACATGGTAAGGGTCACAGAATTGAGTCCAGTCCTTATCTTCCCAAGTATACTTTACATGATATTACACTTCCTGAAATGTTATTGTATAAAAAGTTTATGTCTACCAAAGTCCTAATAAAGAGTCCACAATAAACCAAGCTGATATTGCATTCTATTCACATCCCATGAAAGTATACTTCAGAGTGTTAAAAGCTCTGCAGAGTCACTCAGTAGACAAGACCTTTTGATAGTGAGTAGAACACTGCTATCCAGTGTACCTTGGGTCTTTCATTCAACCATTTCATCATTGTCATAAACGGGGGGTTTTTGTATGATGTAATGAGAAACATTTATTTTAAATAAATATAAGTGATGCATAACATACCCTATTTACATCACCTACAATAAAGCAATAAATGGAGACTGGCACTGAGATTTCTGTGTCTAGGGCATAAAGATTCAAGGGAAAGTGTAGCCATCTATGTACTATGGACTTCCTCCTGGCTAAAGTCAGATTTCAAATCAGTAACCCAGTGTGAGATTCAATATAATCTCTAAACTTCATATTTTGGAAATGAATAGTGATACAGAGTTGAGACAAGAGAGGCTTATAAGGTGATGGGCAAATGAGTGTTTTGCTCTAATGAATGAAACGAATTCATTAATACGAAAGTGGGAGACTTATGACTGACATAGGCTTCTTATATAAACAGTACTACTTGTTACTTGGCATTCAATAATGTGTAGTGGAACACAAAGGATTTTACCTGATTTTTGTGCCATGCTCTTAGAATTTCCAGCCTCAAGATTTGTCTTTTATTTCTTTATTAATTTTTCTATGTGTAACATTCTGACATAAGAATGAATAGACTAGAGAACTCATATTCTTGAGCTGAATAAGAAAGCAATTATTCCCATTCAAGATGTCTACAAAAGTGACCAAGTTGGGAGTGGGAACTTCATAGCAGGCTGAAGTTGGGTGCACAGAAATCATTTAGCGAGGGATAATATATCAAAGAATGAAATCTCCATATGGAGTAAACCTCCCACTGCAAAGACTGAATACACTATCTGGAGACAAACATACATTTCAGGACTTGGGACATTATTCAATGTCTCCATCTTCAGCTGCTTCAAGAAAACCAGGGGCAATTCAAATGCACCTTAAAAGATCCTTATAATGATTCAGGAATCTAATGTCCAGCCAAGGTCCTGCATGTTAGAAGCACTCCCTTTCTGTGTGTATGATTACAGGGCATTGGGTGAAGGCTTGAAACTTTGATACTATTGTTGGAGGACTATTGCTGATATTCAGCATACATACTTAAATCCAAGCCACAAACACGCAGAAGGACCACCGAAGTGGGAAATGACCCATTACATCTCATGGGTTTTGTTGATTTTGACAGAGGAGGAGATCAATGAGCACACTACTATATACTAAAGAGTGAAGTGTTGGATAAGGGTAAAAAATGAGAAAGTCAAGCTGTATTATTTGGAGAATGTAAAACTCCTTAATGGATTGGGTTTACAAGCAGTCAGGAATAAGAGGTAAGTGAGAACCCATGGCCACGTTGAAATCCATGTCCACTTTTGGAAAAGAAATAGGAAGAATGGAATTGCATTTGAAAGTATATTGCACTGGGCTGAATCTGAGGTTGAGACTTGCCATCACACTGTGCAGATTCTATGCATTTCCTTTAATGATCTCTTAAACTGTCTCTTAAATACTCTTATTCTCTCCTGTATGCAATTTTTGTCTGTGGTTCTGGGACTGTGGCTCCTCAAAAAAAAAAAAAAGAAAGGGGACAGTGATAAAGATAAAAATCATTTTATGAGCATGGAAAAGACCTTTTCTGGTGTACTTTAACTTTTATACTTGCTTTGCAGGATCTCAAAATTAAGGGTGAACTCTTGGTGAAGTATGAAGCTTGTCTAAGGGAGTTGGAATGTTTGCTTTTCTTTCATCTTTACTCTTTTGCAGAATATTGCTGTCATTTAACCCTAATTTCCTCATTTACACAATAATTGTGTTCCTCTTGGGAGGCATATATTCATTTTCTTGGCTCAAATTGAATAGACTGAGGGAGATAGTGTCAACATCTTGACTATGAAACCAGCTGACTCATTCCCAAATATTGACCTAATAGCCAACCTGCCATCCATTCCATTTTTTCCTATCGTGAACTGCACTCGTGCTGTTTTCTTACATCAGGAGATTGATTCTTCCATAGGACACTGACCATGGAACCTTCTGGGCACACAAGTGACCCCATAAGAGCACACTAGTCCATTGAAAAAACAGGGGCAGCTCTGGAAAGCCAGGAGTAAACTGCTTAAATACAATGACTGTTAGGGAAGGTGAGGTTGACATCGTGGGAAAGAGCCTGATCCAGAAGTTCCTGGGTTACAATCTATCATTTCAATTTGTCCATGCAGATTTATTTCTCTTTTCACTCTTGGCTTAGAGAGAGGTCAATGGAGCAGGAGCCAATCAGCGATAAAGAGGCGGCTGTACCAAGTGTCCAATCAGGGGGGCCAATGTAGGGGTGTTCTTCCGGTGTCATGGCGCTAAAGTCTGTGACCTGCACACGTTGCTTTGAGCCCCTCAGTTTGCTGGGCCACCTCTGTGGCTTCTACTGGCTGCACGCTGCATGGGAAGAACTCCGGGAGACCCTGAGGCCACGCAATGGTGATGTGGGGCCGAAGCGGGGGGGTGAGAGGGAATCGGGACGAGGTCTGAAGGACGTGGGCAGAACCAGCTACGGGGAACTACAGCCTCCCCGCTTAGCTCCAGACCCTGAGGTTCTCCTGATCTTTGGTGCTTTTGTCCCTTTCTCCCTGTGCCAGGTCAGAGTTAGTTCCAGGTTCCTTGCATCCTGTCTCCGCTGACAGTCCCAGCCCACCTTGGCGTTTTGGGTGGGACCAGGCACAGGCTCATCTACACCAGTCTGGGAAGAGCCAGAGCGGGTGTTGGGGAGACCCTGATTCAGGTATGGGTTGCAGCCGGGTGCAGCTGTGATGTGCTAGGTCCCTGGTCTCATTCCTTTTAGTAGCAGATCCTGAAGACCTGACACTTATAAATGTCCGCAAGGCAGGGTCTCATACCCAGAACTCATCTCCTCAGACCTTTACCTTTTTTGCTGGTTTGTTTGTTTGTACCGGGGATCGAACTCAGGACCTTGCGCTTGCAAGGCAGGCGGTGGCACCACTGAGCTAAATCCCCGGCCCCTCTTTGCCTTTTTATATTGACAGTGAATTCCTAAATTTCCCACCACTCGGGGGTCTGAGGCAGGATTGCGAGGAGTTCGAGTTCAGCCTGGCCTACATATGACTTTAAAATTGGAAATTTTGTCTCTGTTGTTAGCTTAAAAATTGGGCAACATTATCTAAGTA
The DNA here is from genome assembly GCF_000247695.1 of Heterocephalus glaber. The sequence continues at coordinate 43,311,542 of NW_004624733.1, read as the reverse complement.
GAATGGGAAGGGTGCTACACTGGAGTAGAAATGATTTCAAAGTATTTTTTATGGTAGTAGGGTTTTGGCCCAGGACCCCCCCAATATTGGGGGGGTACCAGGGATCGAACTTGGGTCCTTGCGCTTGCAAGGCAGGCGGTGAAACCACTGAGCTAAATCCCCGGCCCCCTTCTATATTTTTAATTATCATCATTTTGAATTTTGACACAGGGTCTCACTACCCTGAGCTTGAAGCTTTTATCCTCTTCCCTCAGCCTCCCAGAGTGATGTGATCAAGCACAATTCTATACTGTGATCACCGTGTTTGGTTAAATTAAACATCATCAATTATTTGTTTTTTATGTCAGGATTGTTGTAAATGTTTTCCATTGTGAATGTGTGGATGCCATGCTGAAAGACATCCTTGGAACTTTCTTCTCTGTGAATTTGAGGCTAGTTATGTGTGTGGTATTTTTTTTTTAATGCAGGAGAGAACCTAAGATTACCATAATTTTTCAAACAGTAGAAGTGTCCATCCCTTTTATCATGAGCCAATTTGACGCAGTGTATTCATTTCTGTTAATGAGGTGACTCGGTGTGCCACCCCTTTATAACTTCAGAGTGATGCCTCATAATGAAAAACAACATCACCTGCTTGGACACCAATCTTTACTTGAAACGGTATACGAGAGGAGCGCTCTGAATTTGTCAAAGTTTTGGTCACTCTGGGTGGTGCACTGATTTGGGGCCCACCATTTTTTGTTGAAGAATTGCTTAGTGCTCAGCAAGCAATAGATGTTAGGATGCAAAAGAGAAATTGGGAAAACACAAAGGTCAACCTTCAACTGACTGTGGGTGTTTTGTCTCTGCTCAGAATTGAGACTGAGGACTTGAAATTTCACTCTGTGAAAATGGATAAGGAAGTGAAGAGGCCTCAGATTTAAATCACCTGACCTCTCGTATTTCCCTGCACAGTGTATTGTATATAACTTCGGGAGTGTATTCAACCTCTGAGTATGGGTTCTTTTGTGAAACAGAGTAAAGCAGCCTTCATCCTTAACCAGCTTCCCTTGTGTTTTTCTGCACCAAGTTGCTTGTATAAAATACAAGTTATTTTAATGACTTACAAATTTATTTTCGTGATTTAACCATAAGATTATGATTTTTCTAGTTAAAAATGGAGTAGAGAATTGACTACATCTGATGAAGCAAGGAAAAATTAAGAAGTAATTTTTTTGTTGGTTTTTTTTTTTTTTTCTTTGAGAATAGGGTTGCACTAGTTCAGGCTGACCTTGAACTCATTGTGTAGCCCAGGCTGGCCTTGAACTTGGGGCAATCCTCCTGCTCAGCCTCCCAAGTGCTGCAACTACAGGCATGCACCACCATGCTTGGTTTAAGAGCAAAAAAAAAAAATTTTTTTTGGATCGGCCATATGTGTGCCTAACGATCCATAGAATCAGGATGCAAGTGAACAAGCTACTTAGGGTTATTTCCAGTGCGTCTCTGATTTTATCTAGCTACCCGCAAGGTGAGCACAGGATGGATTTTCAGAAATCTTGGACTCAAGCAAAAATGTTATTTGGTTTCAGTTCTTTGGAGTTTTGAATAAGTTAATAATTGAGGTTAATATATCATTATCATGGTGAAAAGATTATTCATGGTTTTTTTGCCTCAATTTATTGCTCATAGGATTATAGGGAAATTCATATTTCAGGTACTTCACTCCCTTATTCCACTGCCTCTGGGCTGGGGTTATTTCAATTTGGCTTTTAAAATTTTTTTTTGATGCAATTAAAGTGCTATTATTGATTTTTGTTCTGCAAGTGCTTAAGAAATTAAAAGTTTTGATTAAGAAAAACTACTGGCATGCAGATAAAAAAATTCAAAATTTTTACAAAATATTCATATGAAATTTCCATGTACTATTTTACAGATAACAGTTTCATTGTGTTTGGCCAACATGTGGGACAGTTTTTTAATATTTGTCCATCTAATATATGTTACTGTATTTTTGTGGTTTTATCTTATGTTTATTACATCAAGTGTTGAACCTTTTTCACATACGGACTTTTAGCTTTTTTTTGGTAGCGGGCATCAAACTTGGGGCCTTGCGCTTGCGAGCCAGGCAGTGGAACCACTGAACTAAATCCCTGGCCCAAGCATTCTTATAATTTGTGCCACTGTGAAGCCTTTGTTATATTGTAAGATTTATAATTTCTAAGCCACTTATTTATACCTGATACCTAATTACATGGCAGATTCTTTTACATAAAGCTAGGGATATATTCTGTGGTACATTTTCTTAGTAATTCCGTTAGTTTTTTTGTTGGTACTTTAATTTTTCCAACATATACCATGATGTTATATGCAAGTGAAGCCAATTTTATGTATTCCATCTTAATCTCTGGATATTACTTTGTTCTTTCTTGTGTTTTGTCTCTATCCATTGATGTTATTGTGCACAGAAGATTGTACAGTCCAGCTTTCGAAGTACATACTTGTGTCTTCCTGATCACAAATGAAACAGATTGTGATTTCCTCCAGAGACACAGAACATCAGCTCTATCATGAATCAGTATTCTACATATATGTGGACCCATTGAACACTTTCTTTCCTGAAATCCATTTGTCATTCTATCTACTAATAGTAGAGTCTTGTGAAAGGTGGAATTTAAATGTCTTTCGTGTATATTCTTTTCTTTTGGGGGGGGGGGCACCGAGGGTCGAACTCAAGACCTTGCACTTGTGGGCAGGCACGGTGCCATTGAGCTAAATCCCCAGCATCTTTCATGTATATTATGTAAAATATCAACCTTCTCACTTAAAATATATTGAATGTTGTTATATTTTTTTATACTATACAGCTATAAATTTTTAACAAGTTAAAGGTGTTATTCGTGACAATTTTTTTGAAGTTATCCTTTTTAGGAGGGGAATTTGAGGCAGCGTCTCACTTTGTATCTCAGACTGGCTTTGAATTTACTGTGTAGCCAAGACCTTGAACTCCATGGCAGTCCTCCTGCATTGGTCTTCCGTGTGCTGGGATTATGCACATGCACTACCACGCTTGGCTGAAGTTTTTTTGTGTGTGCTTAATTATTTTGTTTTATATATTGGTTTTCAATGCATACAACATATTTTATTCATCTCTTTCCCCTCATTACTCTCCCATATCCAACTATAATTTATTACATCTAAGTGCTTGCTTCGGCAGCACATATACTAAAAAAATTTATTATATCTAAGTGCAAGGTGACTATTTGGTGACACTGAGGTATAAAATTCAATGCCTCCCTTTCCCTATTTTCAATATTCATAGACTTGTTCCAGTAAAACTTTTTCCATTAACATTTTAATTATCATTCATAAACATTATTTGATGTTCAATTATTTTTTTACGAAGCCAAATTCAAGTTTCAAAATGCTGACTGAGTACAGTCAAAGGAAGAAGGACTCAATGACATGAATAAGATTTGAAAAGAGTTATTACCTGTGGTCTAGCAAAACCATTCACTGATATTCATCGGCCCCAGTGTTATTGGGTGGTGATCTTGTAGGCTCCCTCAGTGAGCTCTGTTTTAGAGGCAGTGCACAGGTTCCCATGCAGTGACCCAGCAGGAGGACCAGTGCTCCTCTTCTGCTGTTGCTTTAGCAATGAGTGGCACAAAATTGCTATCTAAAACAATGTGCATACACATGGGATTTAATGACCAAATATTAACAGAGTTAATATTTGAAGGATGCAGCTGCCATTCAGCTTTTTGTTTTGTTTTGTTTTCTATTTTTGAGATAGGTTCTCACTATGCAGTTCAGGCTGGTCTTGAACTCACTGTGTAGCCCATACTAGTCTCAAACCCATGACAATCCCCCTGCCTCAGCCTCCTGAGTGCTGGGATTACTGACATCCACCAACACACCTGGCTCTCAATTCAACTTTTTATGAAAGGAGTTGAGATATCCCACACTATGAGTCTTAACCTTCCTTCAAGAAACTTGTGTGTGATCATTTAGGAAGCAGTCATCTTTGAAGATGTGGCTGTGAATTTCACCATGGAGGAGTGGGCTTTGCTGAATCCATCCCAGAAGAAGCTCTACAGAGATGTGATGAGGGAGACTTTTAGGAACCTGGCTGCTGTAGGTAAGGATGACACCACTTTCTCATTAATTCAGTCAGAGAACATTGTTGCTCATCCGTGTAGTTTCATTAAAAAGAATGTGAAAACTTTTTTTTTTTTTGGTGGTACCGGCGATCGAACTCAGGACCTTGCACTTGCAAGGCAGGCGCAGTGCCACTGAGCTAAATCCCCAGCCCATGAAAACATCTTTAATATCTCAGGCCTGGTTACATTACACCATGAATCTAACTGGAATCAATTCATTTTTAGGTAATAATATAGTATCTCCTTGTATTTCTATGTCTATAATTCAGGAAGACCCTGGAATAACCAGAAAGTTGAAGAAGAGTTCAAAAATTACTGGAGAAATCTAAGGTAATTTGCACTCAAAAGGAAAAGGAATGTTCCTCAAGAGGGAGTATGAGAACAGAAATATCAGTAGCCACATTCAGATTTATTCAGTTTTACAAATATTCTCCAAAGATGTATATAGTTTTACTATGTATAATCTGACAACTGAATAGATAAATATTTCAGTATAGAAAACTGAGTTAGTCCTGATATGCAACAAGTGACATTGATGTATATGTATAAAAAAATGTTTTTTCATAATCACTTTCATGAAAATGTATGAAGTTGCATTTAGGTATTGTGTATAGGTGTATATGAAAAGAAATGAATTTTGAGTTTTGATAGAAATCCATCTTCAGGATATCTTTGTATACATACGAATATGAAACATTCAGTGTCTAAAAAAATTGCTAGCCTTGAAACAGTATTCAAAGCACAAATGAATACTAGTGTTGTAATGACAAGTATTTTCAAGCCATTTTCCAGAGAAATTAAAATTCTTAGAAGACACCCTCCGTCATTGTTGGTGGGAATGTTAAGGTTAGCAACTATGATAATCAGTATACAGACATCTCCAAAAGTAAAACTACTTCCATTTGACCCAGAAATACTTCTGGGTATAGTCCCAAAAGACTTAAAATCATCATGCTATGCTGATACATGCATACCCATTCTCAAAAGAACAATTTATAATAGCTAAGCCCTGGAATCGGCCTAGATGTCCATCATTGGATGCATGAATAAAGAAAATTGTTGATAGGCTCAGCGTGATGGTGCATTCCCCGCACTCTGGGAAGCTGACTCTGCAGGATGGCAAGCGGAAGCTCAGCCTGAGCAACTTAATCATCAAAGAGACTCTCTCTCAAACTAAGAAATAAAAAGCTGGAGATGTAATTCAGTGCTAAGACCTGTGTTTAATTCCCAGCACTGAAAAGAAAAAGAAAAAATGTGCTATACCATTGGCCATAAAGATGAATGATAGCATGTCATTTGCCAAAAAAATGGGTGGGTTTTCATCCTATAGTGTTGGGTGAAATAAGTCAGACACAGATGTGAAATGTCACATGCTTTCTTTTAGATGAGAAACCAAAAATATAAATTGAGGAGTAAACTTTAGGAGAAGCAATTAGAAAAGAAAGCCCTGACTTTTTACAGATGGGGAAGACAAATGGGGTAAGGAGAGAAGAGGGAGAGTGATGAGGGAAAAGGTACCAAAATGATCAGTATGTGATATATATGTACCAGTTGCCCAAAATGAAACTAAGCTTTCTAGGTTGTGAAATATGCCAATTTAAAATTGCCAAATGAAAACTACTCTTGGGAATGGCTGTTTTGAAGGTGTCCTCCGGGACATTCATGATCAGAATTTCTCAGGAGGCATCGAAGCAGAACTTGCGGTAAATCATTAATATGGAGACCCATTTTATCGCAGCTGTCTTTTTTTTGTTTTCTTTACAGAAATGAAGAGGTAGAGAAATGCTATCAAAATAAAGGTTGGAATCAATGTGAAGAAATGTTCCTTTGGACTCCAGTTGCTAATGTGGACATGAAACAAGCTGCTTTAAAACCAGCTGAAAGCCTTGCCTGCAGGAAGCCCCTGAGTGAGCATTTGTCCCTAAATGAGCCCATCATAGCTCACGCTGCACTGAAGACCTCTGGGTACTTGGGATCAGAAGGGAAGCTGTATAAATGGAATGCGCGTGGAAGAACCTGCGGTGGATTGCAGTCCTTTCAAAAGGATTCAAGGACAAAGACTGGAGAGATACCCTATGAATATGATCAGTGTGGGAAATCCTACTCTGATCTTTGTGAAAGAACTCACCTTAGAGAGAAGACTTTTATATATAAGAAAAATTTGAAATCCTCCAGCACACCTAGTGGTGTTCAGATCCATGAAAGAAATCAAAATCTGGGGAAACCCTATGTATGTAAGCAATGTGGGAAAGCTTTTACTACACAACATTACTGTAAAATACATGAAAGAAATCACACAGGGGAGAAACCCTATGTATGTAAGCAGTGTGGGAAAGCTTTTAGAACACAAGGTTATTGTAAAATACATGAAAGAAATCACAGAGGGGAGAAACCCTATGTATGTGAGCAATGTGGGAAAGCTTTCAGTAGGCGTCAACATCGTAAACAACATGAAAGATACCACACTGGGGAAAAACCTTACGCATGTAAGCAGTGTGGGAAGGCTTTCAGCACACACAGTTATTGTCAAATACATGAAAAAACTCACACTAGGGAGAAACCCTATGTATGTAAGCAATGTGGGAAAGCTTTTAGTACACAACGTTATTGTAAAAATCATGAAAGAACTCACACAGGGGAAAAACCCTATAGATGTAAGCAATGTGGGAAAGCTTTTAGTACAAAACATTATTGTAAAATACATGGAAGAATTCACACAGGGGAGAAACCCTATGTATGTAAGCAATGTGGGAAAGCTTTTAGTACACGACGTTATTGTAAAAATCATGAAAGAACTCACACAGGGGAAAAACCCTATAGATGTAAGCAATGTGGGAAAGCTTTTAGTACACATGATTATTGTAAAATACATGAAAGAATTCACACAGGGGAGAAACCCTATGTATGTAAGCAATGTGGGAAAGCTTTTAGTACACAAAGTTATTGTAAAATACATGAAAGAATTCACACGGGAGAAACCCTATGTATGTAAGCAATGTCGGAAAGCTTTTAGTACACAAGATTGTTGTAAAAAACATGAAAGAAATCACATGAGAGTAACCCTATGTATGTAAGCAATGTGGGAAAGCTTTTAGTACAGAACACTGTAAAATGCATGGAAGAATTCACACAGGGGAGAAACCCTATGTATGTAAGCAATGTGGGAAAGCTTTCAAAACACATGTATTGTCAAATACATGAAAGAAGTCTAACTGGGAATAAACTACATTTAAGCCTATTTTGAAATCCTGTGAAAATTTCTCATGTAATGGAGACCTATAGGAATAATACAAAAAATTAATTAATTTTTAATTAATACAAAAACTTGATGTCAGTATTTCTCCATAAAGAGATAGCCTAAAGTACATACATTATGTGTTTTTCAGTAAATCACTTAAATATCTGGATGATATATCTTTGGTGTTTAATATAAAATACAGAGTTGACATAATTAGGTATTATTGCTTTTTATTGTTAGGATTTTACCACTACCTTTCTTTTTATTTTTGGTGTATACTTTGTATTCTGTGTAATAAAAGGTATTTTTTAATTGGATGACATTTTGTATTAAGACATGCATTTTCAGAGACTTGTGAACATGTGTTTTTGACAAAGTTGATTTGTTTTCACACAATTTATAGATTAGCACGTTGTTTCTCATATCGTGACAAGACTCCTCCTTGTAGCCCAACATTGTATATTATATCTTGTACATAATTTTGCCTATTTTTCTTATTTGAGCCAGTATTATCATTTACATAAAATTTTGTTTTCTTACCATTAAAATCTTATTTTTCTTGTTTATATTGCAATGACTTTTAATTTGGTGGTAATTTTTCCACCGTATGTACCAAACATAACCCAAACTGCTGTGAGTTTCTGATTGCCACAGACCAGCAGGACCATAACTTCTCTCCAAAAGGATATCATGAATTATAGTAATCTCTCCAAAATTATAAATGATGGCATGATTTACAACACTTTCAACACTTTAAGTCACAACACTCAAAGGAATATTTGTCAGCAGTGGAGTTTGTTTTGGGGAGAATGATTGCTATTGAGTGTAATGAGGTAAATGCCTTTATTCCCTATGCTGTAATGCCAGTCTATCTTGTAATTATTATATTGAGACAGGGTCTCACTGTGTAGTTCAGGCTGGCTTTGAATTCATTATGTAGTCCAAGCTGGCCTCAACTCATGGTGATCCTCCTGCCTCAGCCTCCCAAATGCTGGGATTACAGGCCTGCACCACCGTGCCTGGCCATCATTATTGTTTTTATCTAATAAGCTGAAATAATGGCGTGAAACAAAACCTAACTCATAAGAGGTATCAGTCAGTTTTGTAAAAAGTGGAATTTAGTAAATTATGATTCGAATTGTGTTTTTTCCCAATTTTAGAGATACATTTTTACAATGCTATGTTTCATTCATAAGGACCACTGTCTGATGTTTGACATATGTGACAAATGCCTTCAAACGCACTGACGAGTCCAAGGTGTGTGCATGAGTCCTGGTTGGTCTTGTTTGATCTGTATTTTTAACTATCTTTTCAACGTTGAAATATTTTATAAAGTGTTTTATACAGTGTTCTCAAATTTAAAAACTCAATTTCTGATGGGATTACATTGTTACAAATTGATGGTGTCGTGAAAACATAAGTGAGTGATTCATTTTTAAATACCCATAACGCAGGGAACATTATAGCTTGCCCTAGTCTTAATTATGCTTAGACACATAAATCACCAGTTGTGTAATTATTTCTGAAGTATCTGTTATATTTCCTGAAATATAATACACTGCAGAGTACAGTGTCGATTTTTACCCACTACAACATGTGCCCAGCTTCCCCGCAGCAAATTTCTTCTTACCATCACTAGGAAGATATGCAATGTGTACTGCTGTTCCAGCTTGTGATGGAATATTAGAACTACACAATGTTTTCTCCTGAGAACATTTACTTTTGCATTATGTTACCATGAAAAACATCTTGCTGGGCTTGGTGATGGATGTTTGCGATGTCAGCAACTCCAGAGGCAGAGATGGGAAGAAAGCAAGGTTGAGGCCAGCCTGCCCGACTTAGTGAGGTCCTGTCTCGGAACGCATGGTGAGGTTCTGCAGATGTAGCTCAGTGACTAGAGACGCGTAGGTTGGCTCCCCAGTATCAAAAGTTTAATAAAAACCACTACACTTCAATGTTTGTCCTTTTCTCACTTAATGTATAAAGGTCTAAGCCAAATGTGATGATGCATTTCTTTAGTCCCAGCATCCGAAGAGGCTGAGATAGGGTGATCTTGGCTTTGAAGATGGGATTGGAGGGCGACTTAGGAAGATTTCTTAGCAAACTGAAACAGTTCTCTTTATATATGTATTTTAAGTTTAAGGAAAGAAACAAGCTTTCATTAAGAACATAGACCTAGGATGGGATTAAAAAATCACTTGCAAACCATGGTTCTGTGGCTCAGGAAGTAATCTTTTCATGGTAGCATTTGTACAGCAGCCATATATATGGCTGCGTCATAGATTAAAACATCAACAGTGAAACATGAATAAGACAGGCATTCCTTGATCTAAATATGGAGACATGAAAAAAATAGTTTTCTCAATCCTGTTCCTGGAGTCTTTGGAGGAAAATAAGGTGGAATGACACAACAAAGAATTACATAAAATTCAAAAACTGTACAGACATGGAAGCAAACAACAGAATGAAGAAATAACCTGCAGAATGGGAAAATGTTTTCTATCTACTCTTGGCAGTACTAATATCTAGAAAAAAAACAGCCAACTGAAATAAATGCACACTTCTCAGAAGAAGTACAAATTGTCAACTTCAGCCTCATAAAAATCCCTACTGTGTCAGCAATATACCTGCAGCTCTGTCTTGCCATGCTCTGTGTGACTTTAGGAGGTCATGAGGAATTGTCAGGCTGGGCAGGGTGTAAGGATGGGAAAAGATAAAGTTCCTGGGTCCTCAGAACCACTTTGTTTCAAGGGCAGTAGTGATTGCCCTGAATTTTTTAGATGCTTAGGAAGCAGAGCATCAAGTTCATGACATATGTTTAGAGCTAAGAGCTACTTGAAAGCTGGAATTAAATCCCTGTTTTCCAGATCATTCACACATTGTCAAAGTCATTACAAAGGGTATACACAAATACATGTGGCTGGCGTTACAGAGGAAGTGGAGATTTGTTGCCATCTCTGATGTAGTTATTGTCCTTCGGCTGTTTGTTGACATTGCTTTTAAAAAATCAATCCCGACTGAGTTAGGGCATGAGCTTATTTGAAAGGAATATTGAAATAGGGGGAACTATCCAAATGTAAATGACAGCACCACCCCCGCCCAGTCGGATCCCTGCCCAACCAGCCCTGCTCCCTGCATCCACAGGAGCAGGGATAACAAGAAGCCAGCAGCCCTGCTGTTCTCACCACCACCCTGTTTATCAGTGATCCCCAGGCCCATCACCCAAGGAACTCTAAAATTTTCCACTCTCTCAACCAGGGCCCCTCCCCTACCTAAAATGCCCCATATAACCACGTGCACCCCCTTCTCAGTGCCAACGGCCTTCTCGCCCTTGGTCCATCTGCACCCAGATGGCAATAAACCCAGATCGCACATTGCTTAGACTTTGCCTGCCTCGGTGGTCTCAATCATGCCTCAGTCTGACCTTACAGAAAATATTGTAGAGAGGTAAGTTAACTAGATATCCTGTAGGCAGTTAGGGCCTGTCTTCGAGGAGCCAACATGGAGGACAATCTAAACACATTCACTGAAGGCCAGCATTGTAAAAGAAGAGAAACTACCATACCTGTGTGCTTCCCCTAAGGATGATAGCAGTGATTGATAGTCTAAGTATCAATCACCTGGGTGGGGGACCAAGACCTTACCCACCCCTTCCAGGAAAGATCCCTGACTGAAAAGCCTTGTGCACTTCTTACATGACTTGCTTCCCCACTGGATCCCCATCTGATCAATATTACCTAGGTGACTATACTTGTCATAATCTTATTGGTTGATCATAGTTTTGTCCACCTTGTGATTTCTCTTTGGATCATTACCTAAGTGGCTGTACTTGTAATCTTGCTAGTTTTTTCCCACCCTAAACCCGCCTCACCTCATGGATTTGTTCCCTATAACACCTTTGAGAAGCAGGATGAGCGGGTAACCCATTTTCCAGTCCCCCTTCTGTCTCTCCTAGACAGAAGCTATCTTTCTCTCAATAAAGTCTTCCCACTCTTAACCTCCGTTTTTCCTAGAATTCATTCTTCGATTTTAGAGAACACAAACTCAAGCTTCAAATATCTAGCAGGTATGGAGTTACATCTAATCCCCTTATATCATAAACATCTCAATCATTAGATTAAAAAGGGAGAAAAGAAGAGTCAAAGAAGCTGGGAGACAGGAGATGATAAAGGCGGTGACATGCCTGATGGATAAGGCCGGTTCCAGCAGGCATGGCAGGAAAACACTGACAAGAATAAAGACAGTAAACCATGTCCCAGCTGATGCAGTTCCAGGAAGCCTAATTACACCTGCAACCACCGCCCAACCCAAGAAACACGACCGGCTCTGTGACCTCCGAGGGGCTGGGGCTGGGCTGGTGCAGAAGAGGCTCCCTGCTGGCTAGCTCTGCACAGCCACACCCTCTGTGTCGCAGGGGTGGCTAATGGGTACCTGGTGGCAGTGAGAAACTGCATAGACAAAATATAGGGCTGTAGTTAAAACCTTGTCCTTCTTGTTTAAAAGATTTTAATTATGGGAACGACATTTGGGGCAAGTTACTCTCACCTCAGTACATAGGCTTCAGCTGGGCTCACTTCCAAAACAGGCCAATTGAGGCATTAACTCTTTTTTTTTTTGGTACTGGGGAATCAAACTCAGGACCTTGCCCTTGCGAGACAAGCAGCGGCACCGCTGAGCTAAATCCCTGGGCCCCAGGTGTTGACTCTTTACAGCCTGCACTGCTTACAGCCTGCTTTAGGCATAATCATTATTGTGGCCCCCTGCATGCTGAGCATAGCTCCATGACCCCTACTACCAAGCCACATCATGAGCTGCTGGAACTACTGTAGGCTGGGTGGCTGACTACATCCAATACAATCTCCTCTGGGCTCAGGTAGCAGCGCAGGGAACGGGAATCCACTCACTGGGGTACAGAGCATGAAAGCTAGCACACGGCTTTGTCTTGGAGCTCAGTGCTAGATTCTCCATAGTGAGACCCAGTGGAAACTGAAGACTCCCTCAAATAGGCCAGAGCTCACATACAGAGACTCCAGCTCAGCCCCAGTATCAAGCAGAGACCTGTGCATCAGGAGCACACACTCAAGTTTTGGGCGGCATCACTTCCAACCTGGAGTGGGCCTGGAACACATGTGCCCTTCCCCCAAGACAGTGCAGGTGCCTGTGGCTGTTAAGACTTGGGGGTGACTCAGGTTATCATCCTTGGAGTCCAAGATACAATCTCTATTATCTATCCCTCAACCATGAGCAGCCCAGTTATCGCCAGGCCATTGTGCACAGATGGGACTCTAGAACTGCCTCAGTAGCAGGTGAAGGCTTGTGCACCAGTGCGAAAGAGTCATGTTTTAGCTTGCATCACTTCCAGCTGCACCATAGCCCTCTGTCTGCCCCTGAGATCGTGCAAGTCCTTGTGGCTGTGAGAGTCAGGCATGATCCTGTTTAACTTTTGCCCAGGTAGCCAAGATCACCTTCACTAAGACTACCATGCCATGGTGCAATTCACCATTCACTATGGATAGGATAAACTATCAGGAACAAGAATTCTCTGAAATTAAGTGCTGGGCTTGTGAAACCTAACCTTTGGCAGATCTTAATGGCTTTCAACCCCAGGCCTGCTGATAGACGGAGACCGGAACAACTCTAGTGCCAGGGGAAGACATCCAGCCTCAATCTTTCAAAGTCCTATCCCAGCTACCATCACCCATGCCTGGTTGCCATGGTCTTGAACTAAGAATCCATCTCAACAATAGATAGCCTATAGCAGTGTAGTCTTTATTCCTTTCTCAGGGTTGTGCTGGTCTAGGTGGGCTAGAGAGGCTCAGAATAGACATAGCTTGGTGGCACCAGTGGCCACATGTGTGATATAGGAGCCCAAGGCTAGTCTATGCACAGCTGCTTTGCCTAGAGCCCAGCAGAATTGTGCAGTGCCTGATCACAGGCCAGTGTCTGCTGATGGGGTATCTGGGATGGCACTGACCTTAGGGAGAGTCTTGTGGAAATAGACCCAGCTTTTTCCCTTCTTGATCTCTTCCCGAAAGAATTAAAAGCATTATTCCACAGTGATATATGCACATCCATGATTATAGCAGCACCGTTTGTAATAGCTAACTCTTGGAATAGCCCAAGTGCCCATCAATGGATGAATGGATGGAGAAAATGTGGGGGAGGGTTTATACAATGGAGTACTATTCAGCATAAAGAAGGACAAACTTGAGACATTTATGGATAGCTAAATGAATGTACCTTAAGATCATACTCTTAAGTGAAATAAATCAGACACACATGTCCAAATATCACATTGTTTCTCTGGTGAGAGAAACCAAAAGTTTAAGTAAGGACCAAAATGTATAACAGATATTGTTAAATACAAAGAGCATGTTCAAATGGGAAGGGGAACTAGGGAGGGTAAAAGGGAGCAAAGAAAAAGAAAAAAGAGAATAAGAAGGAAAAAATGGAAACAAAGCTTTTGTAAATAAGGAAGGGAAGAGGAGTTGAAGGAAGGGGAGATAAATAGGAAAAAAAGAAGAATCAAGATCTATCCCGCACAGATACAAATTGAAATGTTATCATTATGTATAACTAAAATGTACCAATAAAATTAATTTTAAAAAAATTAAAAGGAATCAAAATATGCTACTAGAGGAAAGTCATGGGACCTGCAGGGCAAACTTTAAATCCTATAGTTCCGTGTCCACCACTGGAGACAAACCTCGGTGAAATGTGAACTCCAAAGGGCCTACAGACCCCCCCAAGACCTTGCCCGTTGCAGGCTAAATGGCCTCTCTCCTGGAGTGGCTGCACTCACGGCCAGCAGCTTTGCTCGGCAGACAATCCGTGTTCCTGGTATCTCGAACTTCCTGTGGTCTCTTCTGCACTTCAAGTTTCACTCTCACAAGGTCCATACACTTCCTTTTCAGGGGCACACTCCCCGGCCTCACAGGCCTTCTTCTGAAGTCTGGATGGAAGCCTCCATGTTTAGATCTAGGATGTTCCCTGAGCCTCATGTGTTCAGAGGTGGGGCTTTTGGAAAGTGATTGGATCATGGGAATACTATTCTCATCAGTGGATTATCCCACTGATGGGTGCATAGGTGGGTGTGCTGTTAGTAGGTGAGTCCTGCTCAGAAGAAATAAGTCACTGGAGATATAACCTGGATATCTCCCTCCTGGCTCCTCCTTTCTCTCTCTGTTTCCCAGCTACTATGGAATGAGCAGCTGTGCCCTACCTAGGCCCTTCTACCACGCCATTTCTGTCTTGGAGCCAGCTGACTATGGACAGAAAATGTGGGTCAAAATAAACCTCTCCTCCTTTAAGTTGTGGATGTTGTATATTTTGTTACAGTGACAAAAAAGTGACTAAGATACTCCATGATCCCATAACTCTTCCATTCTGCATGCCTGTAAAACCAGTACTACTACATGGATGATGCTAAGGTCTAGTGCCAGCTAAAGCAGTAGCCAGACCCCCTTGAATCCTGACTGCAGAGGCTGCCGAGTATCTGGATGACTGAGCCCTCTGAAATGAATTCTGAGGAACCAATTCCCTAGGCAGCCCTTCTTGAGCAGGGGACCTAGGGGCTTTCTTTCCAAATGAAAGCTTTACAGTTTTGCGCCCTTGAGCCTGTGAAGGGCACAGGTTTGCCTTTTCCCGAGATGCCCTGCTGATTCCTGAGATGCCTTCAAACCATCTTTTCTATTGTACTAATACAAAGTGCTTGGCTACTTTTAAATGCTGGTCTTTTCAAAAGAAACCAAATTCTCTATGTTCTTAACTTTATAGGTGCTTCCTTCCTAATGAAACTGCTTTTTATATTTTCCTTTTGGTCTTTCTTTTTCACTGTAGATCTCACTAAAAGCAACCAGCAGTATTCATACCACAGCCTAAACTTTGGCCTCCACTGAAATTTCCTCTGCTGATTAATGAGTGTACCATCCTTAATTTTGGTCTTCAATAAAGTCAAAGACCATAGGAAAAATGGAGAAAATTTTCTGCCAGAGTGTAACATACATGCCTTCTACTCTAACTGCTGATGGAGTCTCTGCTCCACCTGAAACCTCTTGAATCTGAACTTTACTGTCTGCATTCCAACCAGCATTCTGGTTTTCTGAGCTTTAGCCAAAATCTTCCATTACGCTTAGCTACAAAATTCTAAGGATTCTATCTAGATGTTCTCCCAAAGTCTCATGGGCTCACAGATGGGGCTTTGGGAGGTGGCTGGATCTGGAGTGTGTGACTATGGATTAGGGTGTGTGGTAACTAAACTACTTTAGCATAGTCTTGGTCTGGATAATGGGAAGTCCCTCCCTGGGTGTGGGTGGCACCAACCAATAGGCTTGCAGCCTGGATGGTAAAGAAGGGAGGCTGCTGCTGCTCACTGCTTGCTGCTGCCTGCCTGCCTTGCCTGCTGCTCTTCTCCCATGCCACCCTGTCTGGGGTTAGTCTGTGTCTTGGGTTAGACTGTGGACTGAAACCTCTACAAACTATAAGTTAAAAATAAACCTTTCTTGCTGGGGATGTGGCTCAATGGTGCCACGCTTGCCTGGCAAGCACAAGGTCCTGAGTTCAATCCCTAGTGCTGAGAAAAAAAAGTAAACCTTTCTTCCATTAACTTCTGGTTGTCAGATATTTTGTCCCAGCAACGAGAAAGTAGCTAAGACAATGGAAAACAATACTTCATGCAGTAGGAAACAGAAAAAAAAAACAAAAAACAGCAGTAGCTATCCCAATTGCAAAGTGGACTTCAAGCAGAGACTGATCAGAAGAAACAAAGAAGGTAACTGCATAATGATTAAGGGAGCAATTCAACAGAATACTAGTCATAAATATATATGCACAGCCGGGGATTTAGCTCAGTAGTTTCATCGCCTGCTGTGCAATGAAAAAAAAGTATAATTATAAATATATATGCACCAAATGCCAGTACACCCAACTTCATAAAACAAACACTAAGGAATATGAAAATTATTCAAATAAACACCAATAAAATTTTAATGAGGGAACTCAATTCTCCACTGTCATGAATAGACAGATCAATGAGACAAGAGATCAACAAAGAACTATCAGAGTTGAACCAAACTTTGAACAAATGAACTTAATAGATATCTACAGTATTCCACTTAAAAGCAACAGAATATACATCCTTCTCAGCAGCACTTGGGACTTTCTCCAAAATAGACCACATATGGACCCACAGAGCATGCTTAAGTAAAGCAAAGGAATTTAAATTATCCCATGCATATTTTCAGATCATAGTGCAATGAAACTAGAAATCAACACCAAAAGACACCAAAAAAACTATTTAAACATATAGAAATTAAACAATAGTTTCTTGAATAATCAATGGTCACAGAAGAAATTAGGTAGTTCCTACTATCAAATGATAATGCTAGTACAACATATGAGAACCTATGGGATGAAATGAAAGTACTCCTAAGAGGGAAGTGTATAGCAGTTAATTTCCACATCAGAAAAATGGAGCAAATAAGTAACCTAATATGCACCTCAATGTCCTAGAAAAACATGAACATTCCAAACCCAAAGCTAGTACAAAGAAGGAAATTATAAAAATCAGAGCAGAAATAAATGAAATATAGACTAAAAAAGCAATACAAAAAAAATCAACAAATAAAAGAATTGGTTCTTCGAAAGATTAAATAAAATAGACCAACCCTTAGCCAACCTTATTGTTATGGTTTGTATCTAGATGTCCTCCCAAATCCTCATGCTGTCATAGGTGGGGCTTTTTGGAGGTGGCAGGAATTAGGATGTGTGAATGTGAATTAAGGGTGTGAAATTTGGATTAAGGATGCACATAATGGAAGCTCCATACTGGATGTGGGTGCCATCTATAATAGGTTTTTAGACTGTATGAAATTTAAAGGAACAAAGAAACCAGGCTGTTTGCTGCTTGTTGCCATGTACCTGCCACCCTGTGATGCTCCTCTGCCATGCCATGCTCCCTAAAGCCAGCCAACTATGGACTGAAACTTCTACATACTATGAGCCAAAGTGAACCTTTTCTGCTTCAACTCTGGGTATTGGGTATTCTGTTTCAGCATTGAAAAAAGTAACTATAGCACTTATCAAAACAAGGAAAGAAATGACCGAAATCCATGTCATTAGAAATAAAAAGGATGAAATCACGATGGATTCTGCGGAAATCCAGATGATCAGTAACTACTTTGAGAACCTGTACTCTCATAAAATGAAAACTTCAGAATAAATGGATAGATTCCTAAATATATATGAATTGCCAAAAATGAATCAATGTACAAAAATTCTCAATAATCCAATATCAGTCAATAAAATGCAATTTTAAAAATCTATCAACTAAAAAAAGCTGAGGACCTGACAGATTCACTCTCACAAATATACTGGGTTTATTTAACAAATGGAATAAATGGCAAGACCTAAGCTATTGGAGTGAACCCTTGTAAACCACTTTTCTAAATGAAACAATTCACTCATCTGCAAATATTTGCAAAGGTACCAGAAGAAGCATCTCCATTGCCACTGCAAACCATGAAAATGCAAATATGGCACTCCTTTCATACACAGAATCCTCGAAATCTCAGATAGTACTGATCCCTGTAAACTCAGTGTCTCTTCATTTCCACATGTTCCATAATCAAGGATTCAACAAAACACTGACTGAAAAGTGTTTATTTGCATCTGCAATGAATATGTACACTTTCTTGTCTTCATTATTCTTTAAACAGTACAATATAACCAGTGTTTGAATTATATAAGATAGTATAAATAATCTAGAGATTATTTAAAGTATATGGGAGGATGTGTGTAAGTTATACGCAACCTCCATTCCATTTTATATAAGGAACTTGAATGGCCATGGATTTGGATAGCTGCAGGAGTCCTGGAACAAATCCTTCATGGACACTGAGGAACAACTGTACAGTTTTCTGTACACATTAACTATTAAAAAGTTTATAAATGAGGCACGTAAGAAGTTAACAATAACTACTAATACAATAGATAGGTTATAATAATATACTGTAATAAAATGTGAATGTGGATACTCTCAAAATAACTTATTTCAGCTTCATCTGTCTGCTTAAAGGAAACACTTCATGGCCTTTCTTTCATATTCAAATTATCAGCATCACTACTCCTGTGCTTTGGGAATATTTTTTTTTTTTGGTACCAGGGATTGAACTCAGGACCTTGCGCATGCAAGGCAGGCGCCAGAACCACTGAGCTAAATCCCCGGCCCTAGGGAACATTATTTATTACAGTAAGTTATGTAAACACAAAGTGACTTAAACTCATTGTGACAACATAGTAGCCAATCTTATTGCTGAGATAGTCACAAAGTGGGCAATAGGTAGGTAGCACAGGGAGTGTAGATATGCTGGACAGAGGCATGGTTCATGTTCCACATGAGATGGAGCAGAATGGCACAAGATTTTATCATTGCAAGCTGGATGCAGGCCTATAATCCAGCACTCGGTAGGCTAAGGCAGGATGATTGCTGTGAGTTTGAGGCCAGCCTGGACTACATAGTGAGTTCAAGGCTAGACTGAACTACCTCAAAATGATGATGAACTTAGAACACTGCACTCAGAACAGGGTGTAATTTAAAGCTTATGAATTGTTTATTTCTGGAATTTTCCATTTAATGTTTTCAAACCACAGTTGATCATGGGTATCTAAAACTGCAGAAAGTTAGGCTGTGGATTAGAGAGGACTACTGCACACCAGACCCATGAAAAGGCTTCCGGGGGATTATTTACAGTGCGATCATTTTCTGCACACCTAACGCTAAGTTCCTCCCTTGTCTCTGTTCCTGTCCTACCTAGAACAGTTCAGTCCTCTTCTGCCATTGTTCTAACAGGGCCCTCTGTCCTGGTGTTGGTGGCATGTCTTGTCTCAGACACTCCAATTACATATCCCTGTCTTTCAGGATTTAGCTCCCACTCAGGTCTCAAGCCCCTTGTAGTCTTCTTTCTTCTGTAGCTGTTGAAGCTCTGTCTTATTTTTGTTACTGCCCTAGAGAAGGAAACTAGATTGGGTTTAATGGCACTGACAAAGGAGGGTAGAAGTACAAGTGAGAAGATGAGTGGTTAGAAATACGACAGCGGAGAAGGACGAGTGAGAGGTGGGAAGACTTCAAGGGTCTGTTTGGTCCACACCTGTGGCCTACAAAGGGGCGGACACAGGCATAGTAGGAGAACATATGGACCATACTCTTCCGTATACATCAGACAATACAGTTTATTAGCACTTAAAATGATTATCTTCTTTAAGTATCAAAATGACCCTACATGAAATGTGATCTTGCACTACATGGACAGAGTATACACTAGGCACTCAGATTTGTAGGTCAGTTCCTATGCAGATGAATCATATGGCTGTCCTCAAGTCATTTAATCACTTGGGGGTCTTCTGTAAAAAACAAAAATATTAGTAACTATGTAAAGAGGAACAAATACAAAGCACCTGACCTCATGGAAGATATATATATATATAACCCATTCTGTAATTTTTACTTCTCATGACCATCCTCATTTTATTTATAAGAAAACAAAGCTCTTCAAATTAAAAAGTTTTTGCACAGTGAAAGAAATCACCAATAGAGTAAAGAGACAACCCGCAGAATGGGAAAATATTTTTACCAGCTATTCCTCAGACAAAGGACTAAACATCTAGAATATTCAAAGAACTTTTAAAAACTCTGACGACCGCCCCGCAAGTTAAAGATCCAATCCAAAATGGGCATCTGAAGTGAATGGGAAAATTCCATTTCAAGAGAAAAGCAGCAACACAGTTGTCCCATGGGGTTTAGAGACAGTCCTCACCTTTTTGCTCAGACACTAGAGAAAGACTTGAGAAATTTAAAGCTTAAACAGGGAACCATTCTACAATGTATAGATGATATTCTAGTTTGTAGCCCAATTCAGAAATTATCTAACAATTACACTCTCAACTTTTCAGAAGGGATATAAAGTCTCCAAAAAAGGGGCTCAGATATCCCTCCGAAAAGTTCAATATCTGAGATATATTCTTACACCTGGGGAATGATAGCTGACTAGGGATTGGACCCAGGCTATCTATGATTTTGGGCCTCCTGCCACCAAACAGCTGCACTCTTTCCTGAGGATGGCCATCTTTTGTAGGATCTGGTTACCTACTTTTGGACTAATGGCAAAGTCTCTATATGAGCCTGTCAATGGCCTATGCCTCTAGAAAGGACAAATAAAGGGAAATA
The DNA here is from genome assembly GCF_000247695.1 of Heterocephalus glaber. The sequence goes on along the minus strand of NW_004624733.1, from coordinate 43,290,943 downwards.
AAGAAGGCCCTTACTCAGGCTCCTGCACTGGGAATATCTGACTTAAGAAAACTTTTCTTTCTCTATGTATCAGAAAAGAAAGGAATCACTTTGGGGGCCTTGACCCAAACACTAGGACATGAACCCTGCCCAGTGGCAGAATTTGCAAAAAAAATTAGAGGAACTGGATGGTCACCCTGCCTGAGTACAGTGGCAGCTACAGCTGCACTAAGAGAGGAAGCTGAAATTTTAATTTTGGGACAGAAACTAGAAGTCCTAACTCCCCATCAGGTCAAAGCCATTCTGGAGACAAAAGGTTACTTGTGGTTAACAGCAGAATTGCTCACTAAGTATCATGCCATACTCTTAGACACCCCTGAAGTTATTACAAAAACTTTCACTACTATTAACCCTGCTTCTTTGATGCCTACAGCCCAGAAGTTAGCCACTCTTGTAAACAAGTCATCTCCTAGACCTATACAATTAAGCAAGACACCAGGGATCTGCCCCACCCTGAAGAAGTGTGGTTCACTGATAGAAGTAGCAATGTCCAAGAAGGACATTGAAAAGCAGGTTATGTAGTCATTGGTTCACAAATAGGTCACTGAAGCTAAATATCTTCCTCTTGGAACCTGTGCTCAAAAGGCAGAGATAGTAGCTCTTACACAGGCATTGATATTAGGAAAAAGAAGGCTAACTATCTATACGAACTCCAAATATGCCTTTCTGATACTCATGTCCATTCAGCAATCTGGAAGTAAAATGGCTTTAATGACTAATAATCATCTATCAAGCAGAAGCAGGAAATTCTACAACTCCTAGAGGCAGTCCCTCTTCCCAAGAAGATTGTAGTTATGCACTATAAAGGGCACCAAAGAGACATGTCTGAAGTCTCCTTGGAAAATCAAATGGCTCATAGGGAAGCAAAAAGAGCAACCTTACAGCCCCTTAAGACTCTAGTCTTATTCCAAGTTTCAAAGGAACCAGTAAAACCAATCTATATTCCCCAGGAAAATAAATGGGCATCAGGACAGGGGGAAATTAAAAAGGGACTCTGGTGGTATTTGGAAAACAAACTGGCCCTTCCTCAAGGAACACAGTGGAGGACTACAAAAGTCCTACATTATTCCTTCCATATGGGAAGAGATGCTACATTGGTAGTGTCACTTGAGTTTTCACAGGAGTAGGACTAGTGGCAACTACCCAACTTGTCTGCAAAGCTTGCCTACTCTGTGCCTATAATAACCCAGGAGAGCCCAAACTACTTCCTTTATTAGAAAAGGAGAGGGACCTACCCTGAAGAGGACTGGCAATTAGACCACTCATATGCCACCACACAGAGGATTTACACAGATATTGGTCCTTTACAGGCAGGACTGAAGCTTATCCTACCCATTCAGAAAAGGCTATGGACGTAGTCAACAAAAGAAAAGAAATCATCCCTAGATTTGGACTACCCAAATCCCTCCAGAATGACAATGGACCATATTTTATCTCCCAAACAATTCAGGGGGGTGGCAAAGGCTTTAGGAATAAAGCACCACCTCCATTCCTCCTAGTGGCATCAACCTTCTGGAAAGGTAGAGAGAGCCAGCCAGACTCTAAAGGAAACTGGCAAAACTTTGTCAAGAGATGTCTGACTCATGGCTCCAACTGCTGCCAATAGTGCTCATGAGGGTTCATAACATGCCCAAAACTGGGCTACGTTTGAGCCTATCTGAGATATTATATGGGAGGCCACTTGTATTCTCTGATATGATAGTAGACCCAGAGACCACGAGGTTATTACAATATCTCATTAATCTGGCCCAAGTACAACAGGCTATCTAAATGTACAGGAACAAATTCCTAACACCTCTTGGCCCAGGAGGACCATCTACTGTCTGTCTTGGAGACCAACTCCTCATAAAAACTTGGAGAGAGAGGATACCTATCCACTGACCAATTAAAGCCAAAATGAAAGGGCTTCTTCTCAATGATCTTTGCCACACCCATTGCAGTGAAGGTGGCAGAGATGGATAATTGGATTCATCTTTCTAGAATAGAGTCAATCTCACCTGAACTGTCTGAAGAACAAGATCACCCAAAATGGGAAAGCTACTCTGTGAGCCTCTGGAAAACTTGATATTTCTCTTCAAAAAGCAAGACTCCCATGCTGGTACAGAAAGCATAGAAATCTAATATGCTTTTCATATTTGGACTGACAGTGAAGTTCAACGGTCATTAACTCTTCTCTTATTGTTTTCTCACAGGGTTTTCTTTCTTCAACCCAGCCAGTGAGCCACAGCACCTCAAGGTAGTTGTAGAGCACATAATCCCCAATAGGTAGGGTCTATAGCCCCTTCCAGCTTGAAGAAGGTACAGAACATAGAGACCTCCACTCCCTCAGCACGCTATAAAGAATTATGGGGGGCCGGGGATTTAGCTCAGTGGTTCCGCCACCTGTCTCCCCAGTACCAAAAAAAGAAAAAAAGAATTATGGGTATTTGTGTCTCTCAGGGGGAAATGAGATAGGAGATTAGGGCATGGCAAAGCTGGCTGGAGTAGGCGTGACTTGTTAATTACAAGATCCCAGACACACGCACGGAACAGTTCCCAAAGCCCTGCACGTGGACATCTTGCAAAAACTCAAGCAGGTTTTCAATAGTATGGCCTAGATCTGACATCAGCTGGAGGCATGGGATCCCAGCACCATCTCTCAGGACCCGTATGTAGAAGTTCTCATGGGTTTCCTCAAGATTTTAACAGTATAAAAGCACAGAGACACCAGGAAGAGCTTGCTGTCAAGGCTTTCCTCACAATATCCTGCCCTGCATTCTCTGGGGTGTACATTTATCTTTCTTTCTCCTTTTACTCAGCCCAAGCTTGCTCTGTAGAGCCAGTTTCTCCCCACTCTTCACTTTTACTTTTTTTTTTTTTTTTTTTTGGTACTGGGGATTGAACTCAGGTCCTTGCGCTTGCACAGCAGGCAGCCAAACCACTGAGCTAAATCCCCGGCCCCCAACACTTCTACTTTTTTAAAAAAACTTTTCCACTGCTTTTTAAAAGACTAAATAATAAAATAAAACAAATATAAATTTTAAAAATAAACTATTAAAAAAAGGAACTACCAAACTCTGTTCCAGAGTGGTCTCCTTAAGCTATTGGCAGACAGCAGGGAGTCTACTGTGAGCATTTGGGGATGCTTATGGATGACCCACTTGTGCAGTGAAGGTCAGGGCTCACAGTTAGGTCTTGGTTGGGCTCCTTTTTTCTTGTCCCATGGCCAGATAGAGCAGGCTTTGTGTGTGTGCATGTGTGTGTGTGTGTGTGTACATGTGTGCACATCTATGCTTATTGGTATCACTTTGCATTCCAACAGGAATATATAAGATTTCTGAATCCTCACCAGCATTTGATATTATCACTATTTTGGCCATTCTGATATGGGCATAGTGATATCTCATTGCGATTTTAATTTGCATTTTCCTCATGATGAATGATTTTAAATATTTTTATGAGTTTATTTGCCATCTTTAAATCTTGAAGTCAGTTTTGAAATTTTAAGGTCATATTATAATTCTTAGAATAAAAATCAAAGCCTAAATGATTATTTGTACTGGAGATTTAACCACTAAAATCATTCTAAAATTATTCTCTTTTACTTAAAAAAAAAAAAAAGGTTTAAAAACAACCTAGGGATGGGGGGTGTGGTTCAGTGGTAGACCACTTGCTTGGCTGGCACACACAAGACCCTGAGTTCAAATCCAGCACCACAAAACAAAATGAGACAATAAGAATATCTACTTAGCACAAACAAAGATAGTGCAGGAAGAAGAGAGAAGCAAAAGAAGAAAGCAGATATGAGACAAACAAAATAGTTAGCAAAATGGAAAAGTTAAACTCAGCCATGGCAACAATTACATTAACTGTGGATAGATTTAAAACTCTAATGAAAAAGCATAGTAGATTGGATTTTTTTCAGAGGTAGAATCCAATTATATAGACTATAAGAGATACTTCAGATTCAAAATAAGACATGTCAATAAAATACAAAGAAATCTATAGATTTCAACACTTGAGTTACAAAAGAAAAACATCTCAAATTCATAGCCTAATTAAGAAACTAGTAAAAGAGCAAGCTGAGCCCAAAAGAAACAGATAGAATGAAATAATAAAAATCAAAGGCTAAATTATTTTTTTGTACTGGAGATCGAACCCAGGGCTTCACACAGAGCTATATCATCCTCAGTCATTTTTGTTTTTTATTTTAAGAGAGAGTCTTGCTAACTCACTAAGTTGCCCAGGTTAGGTTCAAACTTGTGATTCCTGTGCCTCGGCCACCCAGGGTGCTAGGATTGCAGGCATGCACGCCAACCTTGGCTCTTTAAAAGAAAAATCAACACAATCAACAAACTTTTCTCCATACTGACCAAAATGAAAGCAAAAGTGAGAATGATATAGAGACAGTGACAGAAGGATAGAAATGATGTTATTGGGTATTGTCCTTTCCAGGCTCTTTTGTCCTGTTCAAAGAATTGGATGGAATAATTGATGAATGTGAACGTTTAATGTCTATTTGGGGCAAAGTAAGAAAAAAATAAGCACAAAAGAAGTGCTCAAGAAGAAAAACTACTCTGCAGAGTGAGTGTGGGCAAGTTGAAAGTAGGAAAAGAAATACACCTTGCAGAATGCATCAGGGTAGGCTGGTGAAAAGGCTCACACCAGGCAGAAGCTTGATAGCCACCATCTTTTATATCCTCTTTCTGACATCCGATCTAAGCCATCCATCAAACACCTGCTTGATCTCAAAAGATTAGCATCAGGTGTGGGGCTCGGCTTGCTCTTGTGAAGATCCCACACCAGAAGAACTGAAGACCACATTCCCTGATTAGTATCAGGTGCAGTGCTCAGACACTGCTCTGCATCCTTCCTGAATCTTCATGGTTAACAAGTTTCCATGATTGACAGGTCACACCCAATTCCCCCAGCCACTTTGCCATGCCCTAATCTCCTGCCTCATTTTCCCCAAGAGATACAAATCCTCCTAATCCTTTATGGATTGCTGAAGGAGTGGAGGTATCTGTCCTCATATACCTGCTTCCTGCAGAAGGGGACCACAGGCCCTACCTACTGGGGATTATGTAGTCTCCAACTACCTGAGGATGATGTGAACCTGTCAGGAGCATCTGGATGCAAAATGATGTTAGATAGGCTACCACTGCCTATCTAAATTGTGATGGATTAGGGGTCATTAGTGATCTGTACTCAAAGCAGAACTGTAGTCTTGGTTTTTGAAGAGGAACCTTTGGTCTTCTACAGGTTCACAGGAGTAGAGTCTTAGTCCTGTGAAAATCCAAGAGAACACTTCCCATGTAGAGTTTTTATAGCTTGTCACTGAGTCCCCTGAGGAAGGACCAGAATGGTTCCTCAGGAACTGGGAACAAGGCTAGGGTCTTGAGGGGCTGCAAAGCTGCTCTTCTTGCCTATCAGCCTTTTCATTTCCCAAAGAGGCTTTAGGCCTCTCTCTTTGGTGTCCAATCCCAGTAATGACAGGAACGACTCCTTTAGAAGATTATGCTATTTCCTTCAGTCAGTGTGTTAGAGCAAGAGAAGATTCTCTGATGTTCTTAACAAGTCACCTTGGAACAAGTGTTCAAAAATACTTTGTTCACAAATCCAACCCAAAGAATTGCTAGGAACAGAAGAGAAATGACAGATGAGGAGAGGTCTGAACATGAGGGTTCCAAGATAGATTGTTTCAGCTTCACAGAGTGTGGAAAAACCTGAAGGCCCATTAAAATAAAAGAACAATATTTTGAGAAGTTGCTAAAGATTCCTGTGCCCACTCTATTTGTTGGTGTCTTGTAATCTGAAGATATGAAGAAGAGATTTAAAGAAAAAGCTGGTATATTATTTTTGTAAGTCTTGTGAATGAATGGACATGGATTGTGGTTTGGGAGCATAAAAATGCTGAGTGAATCAACCTTATAGGTAAAACCCAAAGCCTTTGCTTTCAGAGAACTGTGGGACTCAGGTTAGATCCCCTCCTTGTTTCAAAATTCAGATAATTACTTTAAATTCCCACCTTTACTGCCTTAAACAAAGCACTGACAGGATGAGTGTAAGACAGTGTTTCCTAGGTGGCCAAGGGAGCTGGAAGCCGTGGGAGGGCTCCACCCTAATCTGCTGCTTCTCAAGTGGCTAAGCGACCCCCAGGGGCTTCTATTCTTCTCCCTAAGGAGTTAGTGGGCCACATCATGGAGAGTCCCAAGGTCGAGGGAGTCACTGGGAGCTCCACTCTTCTAGGAAGACACTGGTGACACTGCCAGAGCTTGGAGCAGAGACATCTGCTTAGTAAGTGCTTGAGTATCACAAGGGTGCTTTGTGAACTCATGGACCTGCCTCCTTCTGTAGGGGATGCCCTATGAAGGACCTCAGATCTAATTTTCTCCCTCCATAGTAAATACCCTAAAAAACATCCCCCAGATACCAGCGACCTTGCCATTAGGCTACATCCTTCAACACTGTAGAAGATTTGACCCAGCCATTCTGAAAAAATAACAACTTGTATCTACTATTGCAATATAGTTTGGGTCCAGTATGAACTAAGGAATGGCAGATGAGTAAAGGATGGCGGTTTAAATTAAGATACTAGTTTGTAGTTAGATTGTTTATGCAAAAAGTGTAGAAAATGGAGCAAAGTCCCTTCTGTTCAAGGCTTTTGTAACTATCTCTGGAGAAACTATGGTAATTAGAGAGGTCCCTGAGGAAGAGGAAGTTGATGTCATTACTGGTCCTGTCCTCAGATCCCCACCTGTCTCTCAAGGATACAGGGTGCTCCCACCTGCTTAAGGACAGCAACCACACTGGTGGAGCCTCAACTTTCCCTTCTAATGCTCAGGTGGTAAATACTCAGGAACTGCACTAGACCCATATGACCCAACCGCTGGAAATGGCCTTTCCTGTGTTCGACATTCAGGATGTTGAGGAAGATAAAAAGACAAAGGCTAAGGGAAAAAGGCCCTAATTGTAGCGGTCATGATTGGCAATGCTTTAAACACACCCCAGTCATCTAAGGGGGATGCCCAAGTACAATTTTTAAAAGGTTCCCACTTTAAATGCAAGAAGACTGAACGCTGGGCCTGTAACTCCACCAAGCCACCACCTGGGCCCTGCTCCAAGTGTCAAGTGGCCAATGTGCCTGACGAATGGCACTGGAGGACTGACTGTCCCCACTCTCAGAGAGGGTCTAGGCCAGTCAATCCAGAGATTGGTGCGAAAAGAGGATTTGACTTTGGAACAATTTTTCTCACAGTTCCTCTACTTCACGGTTCATTGAGGGAAGCACAGCATAATCAGAACCCAGAGTAAGGAAACTCTTTTGGCTAAATAAGCCTTCTTTAGCAATTGTAGAAGCATAGAAGGCAATGACTAACAGAAGACAGTTTTTCCTGCAGAGAAACGTGGGCAATTCATTAAAGGGCCATTATTTCAGACTCTGCAGTTTAGGACTTGTTAGCGTCCATTACTGTAGAGCTGTTTTGGTTTTTTTTGTACCAGGGATCAAACTCGGATCCTTGCGCTTAATGGGACAGGCAGCAGAACCACTGAGCTAAATCCCTGGCATGTAGAGCTATTATTTACATATTAAAAGAATAGATCCTCATCAGCTGTTCATGCTTTTCATTAAAGCATTTTATTTTTTAGAGAGGCTGCTGTTCATTTTTGAAAGAGCTGCCTTACTCTCAGGTTGATCTGAAACTGGCTTGTAGGAAGCACGTAACCTTTACTAAAACACTCTAACAACCATTTTTTTCTCACTACATGAAACTGATTTATTTTTAAACTGCTTCAATTTAGCATCACAATCTCCCATAATAATATGAGTTACACACATTTATTCATTTTGAACTGGCCCATATACTGACTTCGACACTTAATTGTGGGTTGCTAAATAAACACATGAAAAAATGTTCAACATCACTGGTCATTCGAGAGATGCAAATGAAAACAACGCTGAGATTCCACTTCACTCCAGAAAGAATGGCTGCTATCAAGAAATCAACCAATAACAAATGCTGGCGGGGCTGTGGGGAAAGAGGAACCCTGCTCCACTGCTGGTGGGAGTGCAGACTGGTACGACCACTGTGGAAATCAGTACGGAGATACCTCAAAGAACTACGACTGGAAGTCCCATTTGACCCCGCTAGTCCACTGCTGGGGATCTTCCCCAAAGAATTAAAAGAATCATACCACAGTGATATATGTGCACCCATGTTCATAGCAGAGCAGTTTGTAATAGCTAAAACTTGGAAACAGCCCAAATGCCCATCAACTGGAGACTGGATAAAGAAAATGTGGTTTTTTAATAAAATGGAGTACTACTCAGCCATAAAAAATGAGAAATTAGAGACATTTATAACTAAGTGGATGCACATTGAGGCGATACTCTTAAGTGAAATAAATAGGACACACATGTGTAAATACCAAATAGTTTCTCTGGTGTGAGAAACTGAAAGTGTGAATAAGGACTAAATGTGTAATAGGTCATGTGAAATAGGAAGAAAAGGGGCAAAGGGGAAGGAAGTGGGAGGGCTAGGGGAAAAGATAGAAGGGAATGGGATTAATATGAGAAAACGGAAAAATAGGAACAAAATCTTTGTAAATAGGGAGGACTGGAGGGGTTGAAAGGAGGGCTGGGCAAGGGCGAAAAATAAGAACCAAGAGAGACTATGTAAAGGTGCAAATTTCCAATGATGAATGTCATTATATTGTATACCTAAAATGTACCAATGATTAGAATGAATAATCGATAATGTAAAATAGGAAGAAAAAGTCCAAAGGGGTAGGGGTAGTGGGAGGGGCGGGGGAAAGGAAAGAAGGGAAAGGAAAAATGATGAGAAATGGAAAAAATGGAAATAAAGTCTTTGTAAATAGGGAAGGGTGGAGGGCGTGAAGGGAGGGCTAGGAATGGGGAAAAAATAAGAACCAAGATGCATGATGTAAAGGTACAATTCCCAATGAGAAATGTAATTGTGTTGTATACCTACAAGGTACCAATAAAAGAATTTAATACAAAAAAAAATTGTGGGTTGCTAACCTGCTTTCCTATCAAAACCAATAACCCAGTCACACTGATTATGTACAAACAGGAATTTTCCCTAACATAACTATTTTGGTGTTAGGGAAATCACAGAATTCAAAAGCTATCTTGCTCTGAAATCTTCTGTAACATTAAAAGGCATCTTCAATTCAAAACCTAAAGGTCATTGATAGATTTGATCATCAGGAAATGAAAACTTTTACTGGATGTGGTCACAGTGTCTTGGAAAGAGTGTATATGTGGAATTTATTATATTAAAAACAACAACAAATGCCAATATCACAGCAAATTAAAATGCAATTGATTGGACTACTGCTTAGCAAGTGTCTATGGTTATGGATTTCCTCCTTAACTTTCTACTCTGAGCATTTTCAAATATAAACAAATTCCAAAGAATAGTGAAAGGAATATCCTAGATGACATTTTCCCCATACTTACATGCTTTTAATACAAGAACTAAACATCTGTAACTTGTTGAAACACGCCTTTTCTCTCTTTCCACATTCTGTACTCAATGTGGCACAAGTCCTATGCTGGTGAACATATATCTAGTGTCTGACCACCACCATCTCTCTTGGATTGTCCCCCACAAATTTTCCTCTTGCTGTTAGGATCCTTTCATGTCTTCTCAAAGTAGTATCATACCAATGTTCAGTTTTTCACATTATTACCTGTTTATCTTGTTTATTTTCTATCTCTGCCAACATTACGTGCATTCAATGAGGACAAGATATTTCTATGTTTTGTTCATTATTTTTATAATGTCTATCACATATTACCTTCTTAACAAAATTTTCTGAATGGATAACATATTTTCTTAGAGTCGTTAAAATAATGAGTTAATGGAAACCCTCAAGCTGGCAATGTCTGTAGGTCTAAGGACTTTTTTCATTTTACTAGGGTAATTACCAGAATTCCAGACAGAAATCTAGGGAACGAGCCAATAATCATTAGGCCAGAGCTGAGGCTGGATTTTATCAACTAATGAGCATCCAGTTTCTTAATATTATACACATCAGCTTCCTGCTGCATCACTCACAGCCATTGGTCTCAGAGTCTCAGCTCCTTGCTGTTGTCACCTGCTGCTTTTCCCCTAGCAGGTTATATCTTGACAAAGGAATTTCCACTTTCTACCGAGATACCCTTATCAGGTCAGAGGCGGCCCTTCCTTCAGTCAGAGTCCTCTGAGCAATGTAACTATCCTCTCTCTGGATATCTTGAAGACACAGAGCACGTTCCAGGTTTTTGCCAGTGAAGACATCAATTCGAATAAAACCTAGCATTCTAGAAATGAGCAGCACAGCAGGAATTCTGCTCTGTAGTCCATCTTTTTGAACATCTCTCTGATCTCTACGCAGGTAGTGACTCCTTTGGTGTCTGTCTAGTGTAGGGTGTGCTGGAAAATGAACTAAATATTATCTAACAGCATAGCACTACTTACCTTTGCTCATACTCTGCCAATAGATACCAGGGAATGTGAAATACCCTTTTCAGATAGGAACACTGATATGTAGTCCCCAAACCTGGTATCTTTTCTTCTATAAAATGGAAAAATGGACAATATTTTTATACTAAACTCTTCAGCAATACCTTTGAACTTACAATACCCCAAATTTTTCAGCCCTCCCTCTTCAATACAATACACATGATACATTATGAACACACAATGATTTGAACCAATGGTACTTGTAAAGCTTTTTAAATAGTTGGTACTTTGTGAGCTTTAAGAGCATCTACTCATATAATGTTGGAACTGAGATCAAGATTGGTGGGGACCAAACTTCCGAGAATACCTTAATATAACTCTTGGATTCCTAGAGGCCCTCAGCTTCCTGTTATGAAACAAATGTGAATATAAATCTTATAGCATTTTACATATTTACGCAAGACTACATGTATTATACAAGATTATATAATACAATATATACGTTGCCCCATACCAACAAAGAGCTGTTGGCACAGATACGACTAGAGCATGGCACTAAACACAGTAAGATAGAAAATGATTTCTGAGAGTTGGAGAGTTCAGGGATAAACTGAAGCATGTGACATCAAAAGTAACTACAAAGAGTCGTTTAAACAGCAGTCACTGCACAGTGAACACCTACAGAAGCTTCTAATTACGCCTCAGGTGAATCTACAGGAATAGCAGAAGGTAAGCCAGCATTATCCCAAGAAGATTCATGGGGGGAATGAATTAAATTCAAAAGAATACATTAAAAGACTGTAACCATGCTCTATGGCCTTATTTCCTGGCTCTGTTTGTTACCTCCTGGATGGCTTGCCAAATATGTTATCAGGTATTATAGTGACCAGGAGTTAGAGAGGGCATCAATTTCTACCTTACAGATACTACAATGCTTCCTATTATCTTTATAGAAAGTGCTATGAACAATTTATGACACTGAGTTAGACAATATAGATGAAACGGACAGATTTCCAGGAAAGCATCAATTACTGAAACAGACTCAAAAACAAAATCTCAGGAGACCTACAAGTAAAATAAATTGAATAAGCAATTTAAAATCTTTCCATAAAGAAAAACCCAGTGCCAGATGGCTTCATTAATGAATTCTTCCAAACACTGAAAAAAGAAATTTTAGCAAGGCATGGTAGTGCACACCTGTAATACCACCCCTTGGGAAGCTGAGGCAGGAGAATTGCCACCAGTTCAAAGCCAGCCTGACGTACATAGGGAGACTCTGTCTCAAAAAATAAAAGAAGAAGAAGAAAAGGAGACGGTAGAAGAAGAGGGGGAAGGAAGGAGAGGGAAGATAGAAAGGGGGAAGGAAGGAGAGGGAAGATAGAAAGGGGAAAGAGAGGAGGGAGAAAGGAAGAGGAAGAAAAAATTTTACCAACTGTTCTACAAATCCTTCCAAATGAGAGATAGAGTCCACCCTTCCCAACTCATTCTATGTAGGAAATCTTACCCTGACAACAAAACCAGACAAAGCTAGGCCAACATCTTTCATGAATACAGACATAAAAATACTCAACAAAATATAAGTAAATTATACACCATAAAGAGTAAGTTTTACCATTTGCAAATCGATTTTTACTATGTTGTTGGAGGACCCCGTCATGGAATGCAGAGTGTGGTTGTGACAAGCGGGTCTAACTGTATTACAAAGGAATCACACAGTGTTACTGAAGAAGAAAGAGTAAATCAAGTAATTTTGAGAAACAGTGTTTTACTGGATACTAACCCTACATACAGAAAGAACTGTACACTAAAGCCATTGCTAAATTTCACACAGGTTTAGCAATTCTGAAACTATTCTACATGTATACTAAGGTTGAACAATATATGTAGATAATTAGATCAGGTTTTTCTGGAGAAACTGTTGGAGAAAGAAGTTATACATAAGGAAAGGAGGAAATTTCTAGAATAAACTCTGTGGTTCTGAATTCGAGTTTGAGAAGTCAGTAATGAATTTATTTACACACAGATATATATCTGTGTGTAAATGGGTTAGAATATATATATATATATATATACATATATTTCCTAGCTGTGTCTCATAAGTGGACTTAGAAGAAGCAAGAGATTTCTTAGTCGTCATGAGCACATCTAAGTCTCATGACCATATTTTTTAAATTCCATTCTCCAGTAAAAGGAACCAAAGCTCCTTGAAGAAGTAGTTGGCTCCAGAACTGGGGCACATAAAATACAAGATGATCCAGAGCATTTTATGGGGCTAGAAGGCAAAGAAGTGCTTGGGAAAAAAATTCCTGGAGGGGGGATGCAAGTATGTTTAAAAGATTCAGGAGCGAACCTGAAGACTTCACAAACGCCCATCTGGAAAAATCTGAGCAACAAAATATACAGTAATAACATGTAACAGCCCAAAGAATGAAATAAGTAAGTCCAGATATAAACGATTAAATAAATTGAGAAAACTCTTAAAGAAGAATACTAAATAAATGTAGAAGAAACAAGGGAACAGAAAATCACCCTTAGAACACTACAATAATAGTTGCTGCAGGTAAGATGTACTCACTGATGAATGCCAAAAGCAGTAGTGACATGTTTACTGTATCACTATTCCCAACAGCCAAGATACTGATATGGAATCAACCTAAGTGTCCATCAAAGAATGAATGGACTTGAAAACGTAGTATATGTACACAATGGATTATTATTCAAACTCAGAAAGATGAAATCATATCATTTGAACAATGTGGAATTACCCAGAGGACATTATGCTAAGTTTAATAAGCCAGGCACAAAAGGCAAATACTGCATGACCTCATTCATGTAAATTCTAAAAAGGATGATCTCACAGGAGAGTAGATAATGGTCAGAAGAGGCTGGAGAGGTGGAAGGGAATGAGGAGAAGTTGGCCACTGTGTAAAAAGTTACACATAAATAAGAGAAATAAGTTCTACTCTGCACAGCACAGCAGAGTGATAATAGTCATTAATGTGAATTTTTGGGCTGGGGATTTAGCTCAGTGGTTCTGCTGCCTGCCTCGCAAGTGCAAGGTCCCTAGTTCGATTCCCAGTACCAAAAAAACCCAAAAAACAAACAAAAAAACCGCACAAAATAATGTGAATTTTTGAAACATTAGCCACAGCAATTAGAAAAGAGAAAGAAATAAAAGGAATAAAGATAGGAAAGGAAGAAGTTAAACTCTCATTATTTGCTGATGATATGATACTTTACATAGAAGACCCAAAAAACTCTACCAAAAGACATCTAGACTTAA
>NW_004624733.1:43259012-43275655 GCF_000247695.1 Heterocephalus glaber | reverse complement strand
ATAAGTAAGACACACATGTGTAAATACCGAATAGTTTCTCCAGTGTGAGAAACTGAGAGTGTAAATAAGGACTAAAAGGATTAATAACTAATAATTGATACTTTTAAATAGGAAAAGGTCCAAAGGGGTAGGGGTGGTGGGAGGAGATGGGGAAAGCCAAGAAGGGAAAGGAAAAATTATGAGAAAAGAAAAACAATGGAAACGAAGTCTATGTAAATAGGGAAGGGTGGAGGGATGAAGGGCGCACAGGGAATGGGGAAAAAACAAGAACCAAGATCCATCATGTACAGGTACAAGCACCCAATGACAAACGTAAACGTATTGTATACCTAAAATGTACCAATAAAAGAATTTAAGCAAACAAAAAATAATGTGAATTTTTAAAGAGCTAGAAGATTTTGAATGCTTCACCACAAGTAAATAATAAATGTTTGAAGGTGACAGCTATGCTAACTGTCCTTACATGTTCCTTATACAATATGAAAATGTGTTAGAACATCACACTGTATTCCAAAAATTTGTGCAACTCTGTGCCAACTAAAATAAAGTATACCTTAAAATAAAAAACGAAAATTGGTGGTGAAAGTTTAAAGATATATAGAATTTTTGCATAGCATCAAAGTGTGTCCGCTTCCACATACTTATTATACAGGGAAAAACAGTAACTTTACAGTAGATCATTAAGGGTAACAGGACCCACAGAAAACATGGATACTCTGTACTCCCTGTGATATCCTGAGGATATTACCTCTATAGAATTCTTCTTTAAAAGTGTTTACTTAAAACAACATGCCTTATTATGCCAGCAGCAGCCTCACCCATCTTATATTTACCAAATTTGGGAGGATTTTTCCCCTGCAATGCTGGAGATCCCATCCAAGTACTAGCACATGCTAACCACACACTCCACCACTGAACCACAACCCCAGGCCCTACTCCATCTCTGTCCTGCATCAAGAGGCCACATCAAGTGATTGACATATACCATCCAGGTTTATGTGTACGCACTCTGGTGTTCACACAGTGACAACATTCCTTGACCGTGCATTCCTCGGATCTCCACTGTCAATCGATGCATGACAGATGTGTGCGTGTGCATGTGCGTGTGTTTTCTGTTGTTTAAAAAAGATGGATAAGGACTCAGTTAAGACAATGGGAGAAGCCACAAGAACCATGGGCATCCTGCCTCTTCCTGCCTCGAGGAAAAACTGGTCCAAATTTCACTCTTCTGTTGCAAGTCCCTAATCACTGAGGCGAATCAGCCTGATAGCCTCCAGCAACCAACTTTTGGAGGCACTTCTGGCAGAAAAGAGGATGGGAATGGAACACTGTCACTCTGGGACACCATCTTGGAGGGTCCATGGGAGCTCCTTTGGGGGGGGGTCCCTTGGGCTCCTCAAGAGCAAAGCTGGACTCATGATCGTCTCCCACAGTGACCATCCCAGTAATCAGCCAGAGCCAGGCGGCAAAATACTGGGGAACAGACCCTGGTAGGCCAGGGGGAAGTACCCTATTTCTTCACAGCCAGACCAAGTAAGTAAATTTTGGGAAGAACCAAGCAAGCAGCCCACTGAAGCAGCTGTGCCAGGTTATGAGAAGGCCAGCAGTCCTGGCCTGCTCATCTTCCAGAAGCCCTCTGGACACAAACGAGTGCTAGAACTGGAGGAAGCGCTAGTGCTTTGCGTGACCGAGCAGACAGGCAGGAGTAAGAGGAAGGCTGGACGGCATTGCGCTCTACGCGTCCTAGGTCTTACCCTTCAAGACTTTGTTGACCCACTGGATTGCAGCTCTCTTCTCTAGGTCCAAGTCTTCAGCCGTGACCCGATAGCCAAGCAGGAGAGGTGGGGGGAGGATCACTGGGTCTTTTCTTGTACAGGACAGCAGAAGAATCTTTCGTTTGGGGTGCCTTGAAAGATCAGACGGGTTTGAGCAACCCCGCAGGCTTTGTTGCTGGCTTGATGGAGCGTTGGTGCCCTTCTCGTGCTGGCTTTTCCTCTGTGATACCACCGAGGTCGAAGAGCTAGCCTGATGGCCTTCCTCACTGGGTTTCTTTGCAGGCACCAGAAAATGGGATGGGCCTGGGTGGGGGCGCCCAGCAGGGCCTGCACCACCTCTCTTGAGCAGCAGTGGGAGGCCTTGGGTGGAACTGTAGGAACTGGTGATGGCGTTGCGTTTGCTGCGTGAGCTCGAGAAACAGCCCTGGGATTCCGTCATCAGACTATTCACTGAGCTCCCGGAACAGAAGCCCATCTTCAGAGGCCCAGGCCCGGGCAAGAAAGAAGAGAGCGCCCCGCTGACCTCGAGGCGCCTAACCGCAGACTGGTGGCTCTCGCTGCCTTCAGAAAGCCTTCTCGGATCCGCCTGTCTTTCCGGGATAGCGCTGCTCTCCTCCTGCCTTGTAAATCCTTCCCCGCTCTCTCCCGGGGAGGCCAGGTCTTTCTCCTCCTTGGCTTTCTCTGGACTACTTTCTTCTAGAGCTGTCAGCCGGGACTGCTTTGCAATTGAGACTGAGAAGAGGCCGGTTCGCGAAGTCCAGCCGGTCAAGGCTGACGGGTCCAGAGCCAAACAGAGCCTGAGTTTTCCCCTCGCGGACGCCAGGCTCAGGATGGCTGCGGGGCAGGGCATCCTGAGGCTGGACACTGACCGCGCCGGCTTCTTCTGAAGGCCCCTCGAGGGCGTGGAGGGAAAGACCCCCAGAAACAAACACCGAGCCTTCTGGGCGGGACCTCGCTGGCTGTGGACGACGAGAAGCCGCCGACGGTGCCGACGTCGCCAGGGGGAAGCCACGGGGTGCTCACAGGACAGTCTGCTCGTCAGGTTGGGGGACAGCAACCTCGAGGGGACCCGGAAAGCAGAGGACACGCGGCGGTCGCGGCGGGGGAGTGCGAGGCTCTGCGGCCTCTCCAGCTGGTCCTGGCCCCGCACGGGTAGGGGCTGCGGGCCCTGGCGCGCCCGGCTCAGGTAACCACCCATGAAGGGCGGTTCTGCAGGTCGGGTTCCGCAAACGGAGTCGCGGGCCGGAGGTTTCCGTTAGCCGCCGAGGCGCCCACAGCGCAGACTCCTGGAGCGCGCGACGTGGGGCGCGGGCGTTGGGGCGCGGGCGGGGGAGCCTCCTCGGGCCCGCCCTTCCCGGCCGGAGCGGGGCGCACTCGCGCCAGGTCTGCCCGGCTTCCGGAGCCTAGAGGACCGCGCCCCCTGGAGTCCCCAGCCCTCCAGGTCCCGCCCCGGGCCGGGTTGGGGGTCAGGCAGGGCGGGAGGGCTGAGCGGAACCGTCGGAGGGGCGCCCTGTCCTCGCCGACGCTGTGTAACCAGCCGAGCCACCGGCGGGAACGTTGTGCGTTCCTAAGACATGAAAGAGGCTTCTACAGTTCAGGAGTCTGGCTTGAAACGGTTTTAACGATGTTGGTATCTTGGCTTCCCGATATTTATCTATTTATTTATTTTCGTATCAGCCTGCTATGCTTCCAAACCTTTTCTAAGATGAGGTAAGAGAAAAAGTCATAGTAGTCATGTATAAACTGTCACAATATGAAAAGGAATTATCCCAGATGTTTAAAGGAGATTCTAAAATGTAATTAAAGTTATATGAAATTTCAGTAAGTTTTGATGGTTAAATATTTAAATGTTAAACTTATTAATTGAACGAATTAGTCAAACAAATTTTTCTTATAGACACATTAAAGTGACATATGTTTTGGCCGGGGATTTAGCTCAGTGGTTCTGCTGCTTGCTTTGCAAGTGCAAGGACCTGAGTTCGATCCCCCGTACCAAGAAGAGTAAAATATGTTTTGTCATCCTACAAATATCACCTCAGTTCTTTTCAGTTATTAACTTTTTAAACAATTTTGAGACATAGTTTACATGATAAAACTCACCCATTCAAGATTACACTTCAAGAATTTTCAGTAACTTTATAAAATGTAGAACTTGTACCAGAATCTAATTTATTAACATTTCCATTATCCCAACAAGAAAAGTCATGGCTCTTTGTACTCACTCCCCATTCTCACTCACAGGCCCCAGCAACACCTGATGCAGTTTCTATATAAATATATACACAGTGCCCTTTCTGGGGGTTTTGTTTTGTTTTGTTTTGGTACCGGGGATCGAACTTGGGTCCTTGCGCTTGCACAGCCCGCGGCGAAACCACTGAGCTAAATCCCCGGCGCAACAGTGCCCTTTCTGGATACTTCGTGTAAGTGGATCCTTCAAGGTATAGTCTTTTGTGTCTACTCTCTTTCGCTTAGCATAACGTTTTTGAGATTCATCTATGTTGTGGCATGTATCAGTACTGCATTACTTTCCTTCTTCCTTTTTATTTAAACGGCAGAAATTAATTTTCTCACAATTCTGGAGGCCGGAAGTCTGAAATCAAGGTATTGGCAGGTTCAGTTTCTTCTGAGCCACCCTCCTTGGTTTGTGGATGGCCACTCTTTCCCTGTTTCTTCACATGGAGTTTCCTTTTCATGTCTCTGTCCTGGTCCCCTCTTCTTATTACTTATATTGGGTTAAGACCCCCCCCAGTGACCTCATTTGGCCTTAATTACTTCAATACACAACCTGTCTCCAAATACTGTTACCTCCTGAGGTGTGAGGGTTGGAACTCTATCATAGGAATTGGGGGAGTCACAATGTCATAACTTTCCACCCACTTGCCCCCCAAAATTCATGCACTTGCATGCAAAATACATTCAGCTCATCCCAAAAGCCCAAGTTATCCTAACTGACTCCAGCATCAACTCTTAATTGTGAAATCTCACATCAGTAGCATCTACATCAAGTGTAAGTGAAACTAAAAATAAATTCATCCTGGGCAAAATACCAACAGCGAACCTGTGAATTCAGAAGTTACCTGTTTTCAAAATGCAGTGTTGGGACAGGGGTAGGACAGACATTCCCACCCAGGGAAAAAGTTGGGAAGAAAAAAGGAGTGAATGGGCTGGGGATTTAGCTCAGGGGTTCCACTGCCTTCCTTACAAGAGCAAGGACCCAAGTTCCATCTCCGGTACCAGAGAGAGAGAGAGAGAGAGAGAGAGAGAGAGAGAGAGAGAGAGAGAGAAAGGAGTGAATGTCCTAAGCAAGTTAAAGCCTAGCAGGGAAAATTCCATTAGACTTTTAAATTTTTACCCAAAGATTTAATTTATTATTACCAAAATCAGCACTAGGTTGCACATTTTGACCTCCCCATATTTAATCTTTATACAGTATACATTTATAGACATTAACGTATGCAGCTAATTTAAGCAGCATTTGTGGAATTTTTCATTAGGTTTTGACTCCAAGAATAATCTTCTTTGGTGCCATGCTGTGGGTTGTGGTCCCACCAGGTAGGTAGCTTCGTCCCCTTGGCCATGGAAAATACCTCTTCTCTGGAACCAAGGAAGAGACAGTCCCATCCCCTGTGTCTGTGCTTGTGACAGTGACAGCCCTGCTGACCTCTGAGCCACCTTTGGGGTCATTCCTCCCTGTACTTGAAGGACAGTGCGTGTTTACTACTATACAGCTCTATCATCCTGTTTCCTGCCTATAGAATTCCAGAAATACAGCAAGCCGCCTTCACTGCATCATACTTCTGTCTTCACTGTGTCAGTGTATTTGCTGAAATGGTTAACTGGATCCAGAAGTCATGTGTTCATAATATATCTAGTAAAGTCCCACCATACCCTTTCAAGAGCACACCTTTTGCAGTTTTTGCAGTATGATTATGCCTAGAATTCCCCAAAATTTTAAGTCCTGGTTCTTTTTTGTGTAATAATTCCTTTTTTATTTATCTCTATCCTTTCAAATTTTATTATAAGCAGCAAGGAAAAACAAAGCTACACCTTCAACACTTTGGTTAGAAGTATACTCAGCTAGGGGCCAGGGATTTAGCTCAGTAGTTTCACCGCCTGCTGCGCAAGCGCAAGGACCCGAGTTCGATCCCCGGTATCAAAAAAAACCCCAAATAACAAAAAAAAAGTATACTCAGCTAAACTTCACAGTTTATTACTTAAACATTTACTTTCCATAAAAAAATTGGAACACAATTATGTGAAGCTCTTTACCACTTTACAACAAAGGCTGTCTTGCCTCCAGTTTCCAGTAATATGTTCTTCATATCCATTTGAGGTTAGTCTGTTAGTCTGTCAAGGAAATCCAGGTTTTTCTAACATGTACCTCAAAGTTCTTCCTGCCTCTACCCTTTACCTTGCCCCAAGTCACTTTCACATATTTAGGTATTTGCTACAACTGCACCCCAATTGCCAAAGTCTGTTACAGTTTGCTAGGGCTGCCATAGCAAAAGGGCAAAAGGGTTTTCTAGGGCTGCCACTTCACAAAAATGCTGAAAGAAATCCATAAGCTGAAATGAAAGGACTCTAGACAGGCAAATCTGTGTGAAGAAGAAAGGAACACCAGTAAATGTAACCATATAGGTAAATATAAAGTGGTTATTTTCATATTTTTGTTTGTAATTCCCTTTTAAAATGTGATTTAAGAAAGGAATAATAGTTATAAATAAATGTTAATGGCTCAGGATGTATAAAGATATAATTTGTGACAATGGCAACATACAAGGATGATGTGCTACATAAGAACATAGTTTTATATACTATTAAAATTAAGTTGGTTTTAATGTAAATGTTAGGTAAATAGTGGCAACCCAGTAAAAGAACATGGCCAATCTGATTTCAGGGTTGGAAGCAAGACCTTCCTGGACTAACTCTGAAGGAGAGTCTGACTCAAGTTGGGGTGGGGGGGGGAGAGGAGAGTGAGGGATCAGTGAAGTGAGAATATCCGGGCAGCAACAGTTTTGTGGCCACAGCCACGGCTACATTTTGTACTACTGGGTGTGCTGTGACCCAGCAGAGCTTCTGTGTTGGCAACAGGATGTGGGCGTTGAGCCATGATTGTTCACAGAGTGTTCAGGTGTCTGGGAGCAGCTACTCCAAGAACTCAGGTGGCTGGGGGCAGATGGGTGTCATACCTATCTATCATTTATTGGGTTTTTGAGATAAAGAAGAATGAAATAAGGAATCTTGCATGGGAGCCTGAGTTTTTGTCCTCATGGAGCTGCTTCAGGCTGAGCAGGGGTAAAGTTGTGGTGGAGACAGGGACTATGCGGAACAGGGTGGTGGCCACTTGAGAAGTGAAGCAAGACATCCCTGCCTGAATGAACCTAGACAGGGTCTGGAAGAGACAAGGGTCAGATGTGACTAGGAGGAGTATTGAGACAATGGGCCCATGAAGAGGTACAAGCCACAAGCTCTAGGAAGTGGTCCACCAGCAAGGAAGGGTCTGGGACAAGACCTGATTTGGTAGGTGTCCCGTCCCGCGGGACAGTCAACGGAGACCCTAGAGGGGGAGTGAGAATGGAGGGACAAGAGACACAAGAGACGGAGACGAGACAGGCTTCTGATCAAGTCTCGTTTATTGCCGGGCTAGCTAGAGTTCATATAGGGAAGGGATGCGGGGAGGGAACGAGGAGAGGTATTGGCGAATCGCTAGGCAGAGGGCGGGAGGATCCTACCTTTGAAAGCGGAAAACTGAAACTTAAACTTAGGCGGGAAGTTCAAACTTAACCTAGGCAGGAAACTCAAATTAGGCGGGAAGCAGGAAACAGAAACTTAAACTCAGGCGGTTTGATACACGATTGCCCGGTGGGCTAGTTTCCCACAGGTAGGGTGGTGGCTTGACCATGCAACCTTTTGAGGCCTTCTTGTATAAGTCTGGACTTGTTGGTGAAGCAATAGCAGGTCTTGTGGAGAAAGCCCCAGAGCCCACCTTTTTCTGTGGCTAGCAAGTCTAGGCCTTGGCAGTTTGGGAACACAACAGCAGCCAGCGAGTCAATCTGATCTTGCAGATTAGTGAATTCAATAAAGATCTGTTTTAAACTTTCAGATACCTGCTTAGAGAAGCTAGAAAATAGTGTTGGCGAGGGTGAGTTCAGTCAGGCAAGGTGGATGGCAGGGCAGACAAGGGAGGAGTTAAGTTAACTTTAACTGTGGGTGACAGAACAGCAAATTTTATTTGGTTTTGGTCAGGAACTGCAGTTCTTACTTTCAGAATTGAACCTGGCATAGGCAGCAGTTGGGTGGGGGCCAGGGGCTGAACCTGGAAAGGCCCTTTTGGATTTGGAGAACTATTGCTGCCACTGTTGTCAGAGAATCAATTTGGCCTTGAAGGTTGGAGAGTAGTTTGTTTGAGACTTTCAGGTATCTACTTGGAGAGAGCTGAAAAACAGTGAATAGAAACTCCTAGTCTGGCTGGCCCGGTGCCAACAGTGGTAGCTATTCTGATTCCTGCCAGGAGGAGAATTAACTGAACACCCTGAGAAAATCACTGTTCATTATGTATCCTCTGGTGAGTATAATGGGAACATGCTGTCTGGATTAATAGAAAGTGGAGGCAGAAGGTGAAGAAGCTGATCTGGGTTGGAGTGAACTTGATGAAGGTGTCCTGAAACCACAGGTCAGTGATTACATTTGGGAGCAAAGTTGAGGTTGGGGAGAAAGGATATTAATTCTCCTACAGGGGAAATGATAAAGTGGACCGGTTTAGGGAGTGGGAGAGTCATGAGAATGACAGGTAGCTTTTGGGGAGAAACCTGTGGAGAGGAGGCACTGAAGGGAGAGAAGATGGAGGGTTACTATCCCAAAGACAAGGAGTATGAGGAGAACAATTAAGGGGCTGTTTTCAATGGTGATCTTTATAGGGGTGTTTGGGAATTCTGGTGAGCTTGAGCTTAGTTGGTCCAACAATGGACAGCCTGGAAAGAGATCGATGGTCAGGGACAGATGGTCTGTGGAGAGGTTGAAAGCTGGTGGTCAGCTTTAGGTGTGTGAGATGGACCCAAGAAAAAATTTTACATCAGTAGAGGTGGTAAAGAGGACCATGTAAGGTTCCTCCCATGTTGGTTAAAGAATTTTGACCAAGACTTGTTGACCAGAGATAAAGAGGGAGGGAAATAGTGAGTGTGAAGGTTGGAGAAGAAGAGTATCAATACGTGCTCATAGGAGGGCTTGAGCATGATAATGAAGGATATGCCTGGCATATTTCGAGTCAGTATAGAGGTTTGTAGGACATCACAATGCTCGGATAAGTGTTTGAGTTAGTGCTGTGAGTTTTGCCTGTTGTGAGGTAGTATGGTAAGGAGCGATCGGGTCTTGATTATGCACCTAGAGTTAGAAACCATAGTATATGTTGTCCAGTGCCTATTGGGGGTTTGCACAAGCTCTTATCTATGAGCCAGGCTTTGATTGCCTGTGTGATGGGGTTTTATGTATATTGGGTTATTATGTATATTTAGATCATAATAGATGCCTTGAAGGCAGCTGTGAATGATATCTTGAGCCAGGGAGAGCATGAGGGAAGGGGTATTTGGGAGGCATTATAAAGGGATCTGGCTATAAAGCTGAAGTTGGGAACCCAGAGGCAGAGAAAGCAAGCTAGGCCAAGGAAGGTTTTGTTTGTTTGTGGGAGGGGAATTAATTGGATGAGAGCTTAGTGATAGATCATGATGGCCTGTGAGGTGGGATAAGGTGGAGCCCCAGGTATGAAATGGTAGTCTGAACTAATTGTATCTTGGAAGATGAGGCATGTTATCTGTAGGAGGAGAGAAAAGAGAGAAGGGCAAAGCTGTCTGACTTGTTGAGAGAGTCTGCAGATTAAGATATCACCAATTTATTGGAGCACTTTATCATTTAGAAGTAGAGTCCAGTCAAGATCATAGCTGAGAACCTAACTGAATAAGTGGAAACTGTCCCTAAAGCCTTGAGAGAGGACTGTCCAGGTGAGTTGAGCGGCATGTCCCAAAGTGAGGTCCGTCTATATAAAGGCAAAAAGATCTTGGGGATCGGGGTGGAGGTGAAGGATTGGAGGAAGGACGAAGGAGAAGGGTAGAGTGTGTGAAGAGAGAAGGAGGATTTTGGAAGGTGACTGTTGCCGACCTTGAGAAGGAGGTCCCGTCACAAGAGGGGAATGGGGCACAGGGAATCAGCAGAAATGAATGAGAGAATATATGATGTTTTATGGAGCAATTTAAGGGGGCTGTCATGTAGGAATGAAGGCTGGCTGTCAACTCCCACTGCTGATATTGAAGAATTAACTGCAGGTCCCAAAAATTTTGTCAAAGGGGAATAAGGGGCCCCTTTGTGAGAAAAAATGAGATTTCCCTTCAACCAGAAGAGTTACCCTGGGCTCTTGTGTGCTGGTGGGCTGGAGGTACAAGAGCTGGGGGCCCCATCAGTCTTAGCTAGAAGAATAGGTACCATTAGGTCCGCAGAGCAAGGAAGGTACAGGAGTGGATGGCTCCTCCATCTTGGAGTGGGGGTAGTCCATCTTCTAGTGTGCCTCTAAGCTGCATAGGGCTCAGGGTTTGGTTGGGAGGCCATGGATTGGGGGTTGCTTTACTCAGTTCCCTGTTTTTCCACATCAAAAGCAAGGCCCGAGGTTTAGACTTTTATTCATGTAATTGGCCTGGCTGGAATGTTGTGAGGAGCTACAGGGCAGATTTATTGGAAGCTGGAGACCTCTCTGGAGGACTCTCTGTCAAGTTCTCAGTTTTGGTAGACCCTGAAGGCAGTGGTCATGAGATTGGCCGTAGGGGTTGGAGGATCATCCTTGAATTTTTTGAGCTTTGTCTGGATGTTGGGGGCTGCCTAGGAAATAAAATAAGTTTTGAGAAAAAGTTGTCTCTTAACTAAGGAGACATCTAAGCAAGTGAGGGCTTTTAGTGCGTCTAAGAGTTGGGCCATAAACTTGGCTGGGCTTTGGGGTGGGGGGTCTTGACAGATTTTTTTGGAGTTTGTCAAAATTGATGGACTTAATGAAGGCCCTGTCCAGACCAGTGAGAATATATTGACTAAAGTCTTGGTATTTTTTCCTAATCTCTGTGACTGGGCTTGTTGCTCCATCCAGTGTCCTCCCTAGGAACAGCAACTGTCCTGAGGTCTTTGATCATCTCAGGAATGGGCCTCATCCATTGTATGGGCTGCCATCCTCCAAACTCATTTGCCCTCACTGGGGAGGACAGTGATAGTGAAAATGATATGAATGTTATACCAAGTGAGGTCAAAGGAGTGAGATGAGTGAATTCCTTAATGTAAAATGAGGGAGTTGATAAGAAGGAACCAAGATGAGCTTTTATTTGGGAAAGATAGGAGAGAGTGAGGGCCGGGGATTTAGCTCAGTGGTTTTGCCACCTGCTGCACAAGTGCAAGGACCTGAGTTTGATCCCCGGTACCAAAAGAAAAGATAGGAGAGAGTGAGTGGAATGTGGACGTGAATAGGATCATTCGTGCTGGCCACCTCTCATGAAGGGGGGTCTGGGTCAGGGGACTCCGCGGGGCTGCTCTGTGAGGACAAAGACCAGGTCACGGGTGGCGAGGAAGGAGGCCAAGGAGCAGAGGGGGAAGTTTGTGAGACTGAAGTCCTTGGGTTGGGAAGGGTCTGATGTCAAAAGCTGGCACAGAGGGGACGCTTGTCGTCATCTGATGTGAGGCAGAGCAGAATGAACAGAGAGAAGGATGAAAGTGGAGGGTGAAAAAGACCTGACCATAGGGGACCTCTGCGCATTTGCCTGAACTCTACAGAAAGCAGTCAAGGTCAGAGAGGATCTGAAAACTGAACAAAGTGTATTCTGGCCAGATGAGGTGTTTTGACTTGAGATAAGACTGGTGACCAAGACATTGAGACAAGTTATTGCAGAAGCACCCCAGAAAGGTTCCTTTAGGAGGGACAGAGGCAGTTCTCCCCATGGTGGCTTAGGCCTGAGAGTAGCCTGCAGAAATAAGGGTGACTGGGATCAAAAGGAGCATCCCCCAGATGAAGACTGAAAGCCAGAACAAAGGACAAACAGAGCAGTCTGCATCCAGGCAGGTTTGTTGTGTCCAGGCAGAAGCTATAGGTCAGGCCTGATTAGGACCTGGACAACTGACTGCAGAGGTGGACCCCTCAATCACTCTCCAGAGGACTTACCCCACAGTCACGAGTGGCAGGATTTAGATGGAGATGTTGGGAGGAGGTCTTTGGTGGGCTGGAGGCAATGAGGCCACTGCTTCTTACCACCCAGAAGGTGTTGAGATGGGAGAGCCACATCCCAGAGGCATCCTACCACCTTCTAGGTTTTGGCACCAGATGTTAGGCAAATGGTAGCAATCCAGTAGAAAAGCAGGGCCAGCCTGAATTTGGAGTTCCAAGTGAGACCTCCCTGGCATAACTCTGAAGGAGTTGTGTTTTTATGAACAAGGCTGGGGTTAGGAAGTGAGGCGAGCAATGGGTCAGCAAAGCAAGAATAGCTGGTAGCAATGGCTACATGGCCATAGCAACAGATGTTTTGTATTGCCGGATGGAGTGTGATTTGGATGAGCAGGCAAGATGGGTGCACCATGTCCTAGCACGGCAGGCTAGGACATGAGGAATTGCATGTTCATATGGAATTGGAGGACGTGGGGCTGCGCTCTGATTGTTCCCGGAGCACTCAGACAGCTTGGAGCATCTGTTCCCGGAACTCAGGTGGCTGGGGGCAGAAGTGGTCAGACCTACGAGTAAACTAGATTTTTATTAATTTAATGTTAGTTTTAATTCTCAGTATAACCACTAAAAAGAAATACAGAAAAATAAATGACAAAGGAATCAAGAATGTGCACTAGAAAAAAATCAATTAATCACAAAAGATGACAATAATAGAATTGAGGAACAAAACAGATGTGACATATAGAAAACAAATGCATAACAGAATTAAGCCCTTCCTTTTTGATAATTAAATTACAATAAATGAATTAAATGCCTTAGTTAAATACCAGCAATTGTCAGGCATGGTGGTACATGACTATAATCCCAGCACTCCGGAGCCTGAGGTAGGAGGATTGCCATGAGTTCAAGGGCAGCCTGGGCTACACAGTGAGTTCAAGGCCATGCTGAACTGCATAGTAAGTCCCTGTCTCAAAAAAAAAAAAAAAAAAAGCCAGCAATATTGGCAACATGCATTAAAAAAAAGAAAAAAATGATCCAAATACAGATCTAAATATCTTTTAATATCTAAAAGAAGCTAACTGTATAGATACAAATATATTGAAAGTGAAAGGCTGAAAAAAAAGAATATCCAAAAGAGAAAGTTAGCGTGTGGCTACACTGATATCAGATAAAATAAACTTTAAATGAAAAAAAAACTTTACAGGAGGCAAAAATAAAGATATTAGACACTGATAAAAGAGTAAACCCATCAATAAGATATAACAGTTACAAATACAGTAATATCTCAGTTCATGAACAGTGCTGTTTGCAAAGAATTCGGTTTGCAAACAAAAGCATTCAGCAAAATTTTGCTTCCGTTTGCAAACTCTGCATCAGGTGACAAACACCACCTCAGCCATCTTCCCCTAAATCATGAAACAAATTAAGTTCATAAGCTGAGGTACCACTGTATAGGCGGCTAAAAACAGTCCCAAAATATATGAAGCAAAAATTGACAGAATGGAAGTAATCGGTTCTACAATAATTGAAGATTTTGGCATAGCACTGGAAATTCTAGTTAGAGCAATTAGGCAAGAAAAAAGAAAATGTATTCAAACTGGAAATGAAGAAGTAAAATTATATCTATTTGCAGGTGACAATCCCATTACAGACAAACTTAAAACATTCACACACTAAAGCTAATAAGAGAATTCATCCAAGTTGCAGGATAGAAGACCAAGACATAAAATTATCTTTAACTTCTATACAATATTTCTCCATCAATTTTGAAAAATAATTTTGCAGGGTACATCAATCTTGGTTGGAGGTTGTTTTCTTTTAGGGCTTAAAATACTTCACTCCAAGCTCTCTTTGACTTCAGAGTTTGGTAAAGAAGTCATCTGTAATCCTGATGAGTTTTCCTTTGTAGGTGATTTGTTTCCTTTCTCAAACAGCTTTTAATATTTTGTTCTTGTGTTGAATTTCTGGAGTCTTGACTATTATATGCCTTGGTGTAGTTTTTTCTGATCATGGCTAATTGGGGTTCTATGTGCATCACTTATCTGTAAGTCAAATTCTTTTTCCATGCTTGGGAAGCTTTCTGCTATGACTTCTGTGAACAGGTTCTTTTTTTTCCTTTTTGCTTTCTTCTGACTTTCATTGATTCTGATTAATCTTATGTTATTCTTCCTTGCATCATCTAGCAGCTGTTAGATTCATTTTTTGTTGTCCCTTGCTATTTTTAAGAACTTTCTCATTTGGTGGTTGCTAACCACAAACCTGTCTTCTAGATCTGATATTCTGTATTTGCATTGGTTGGTTCTCTTGTGTGTATTTTTGATAGAATTTTTAATCTCCTGGATATCTGTTTGAATATGTTTTATGGAATCCAGTTCTTTCCTATGTTGGGCATTCATGGTTTACAGCACATTCCTAGGCACTTCTATTTTTTTTATCTATATCCACTCTAGATTCACTAATCATGTCCTTAATTATGGTCATTGTCTCTTTAGTAAACTGTGTAATTATTTCTGATTTTTTTCCTAGAGCCTCTTCATCTGCTTTGCTACTTCTGCTGCTACCATTTCAGAAAGTCCAACTGGGTGGCTTTTGATTTCTTCCACCTCAATGCTCCCTGGATTTGCCATGAGTGAGCTGGAGGTCTGGGGTTACATCTTGCTTTCTTGTTTTCTCATTTTCTATTTGTTTTCTGTGTTGATGTTTGTAAGCTTATGGTAGGTAGCTTTGTTACTAGTACCAAGATCTTGTTAGGAAATGATTACTTTTCACAGATGTCTTCTACACATAGCTGACTTTTGGCTTGTAAGTCTGTCCCAGGATCCTACCTCTTTGATTTGTTAGGGATTAAAGGTTGTCTGTTTGGCCTAGCACCCTGTTCTTTGGTATTGGACTATGGCATTGTTTATGACTCCTGGACAATCTTGGTATTGGCATACCAGGAAGATCAACTGATCACAACAACTATGTTATACCTTGGCTAAAGTAGTATGGCCAGTAATAACAACAGCATCAAGTACAGTCCAGAAAATGACAAACTGTGATAACTATTAATTTGCCACCTTTAACCATAGGTACAAGCTTTATAGTTATATAACAAAATCTAAAACCAATCAAAAAATTATACACAATAAAAATCCACTTAATAGAGCAAATTTATCCTCAGGGGAGAGAACTTAAAAGAGATATGAGGAAAAAAATAGAGAAATAAAAGAAAAAGATTAGAAACGAGGCTGAAGGAGAAAGGAAGATCACTCAAGCTTTGAGAAACTGATGAAGAAGACAGGAGAGAAGGAAAGAAAAAAAACAAAGACACGAACAAAGCAAAACAAAAAACTAAAAACAATGTTCACCCTCATGAAAAAAACAAAAACAGATAATTAAGAGAAAACAAATAAATAAAACAATGAATAAAAAAAGCAAAAAAGAAATTTCTCTGTGACTTGAAGCCTTTAGTAATCTTCTAGTGTCCACAGTTTTCTGGTAGTGTCCGAGTCAAAGCTCAGAGCTGTACTAGGTACCGCCAGCCTGGGGCTGGGACCTGAGTCTTCATCCAGCAACACTCTGGGTGTCCCTTGCTGGCCTGCCCATGACACCCTGACCCTGGACGTCTCCTGTGGCCATCCCTCACCCAGCTGCTGTAGGATTTCAACATCGGGAGCCCTGAGACAAAGCTGCTGAGTCCTGGGTTCAGTTGGCCCCTTCCTAAAAAGGCCTCCCACCAAGTACTCTATCCAGGGAACATGGCTGTCACTTGGACTGGAGTCACTCACTGGCCCTTGCAGTGCACAGCATCCACTGCTCTGCTCCACCGGTATGTTTCTCCCTGGAGCCCTCTGGACTCAACCATCCTCACTGTGCCTCTATAGATTCGATAGTCCTCTCTCATGCTATGAACCTGGAACAGGAGGCAGGGGAATACAGTCTGCCTCCTCTTTCTGCACTGCCATCTGTCTCCTTACTTTCTCTGCAGGCTCCAATTTTTCCTTCACATCCTTCCTGGGTCCCAGGGATCCTCCTTCCTCTCTTCCCCAAGTTGTTATTTTCTAGGGTCTAGATTCCAAAATTTGAGAGGTTGATTTGTTGCTGCTTACCACTCTGCCATCTTCCCAGTTTCTAACGTCTATACAATAGCCATAAACAAAAGGGAAATTTACCCAGCTATTCCCGTACTGGGTATCTTCCCCAAAGAATTAAAAGAATCGTACCAGGGCGATGTATGTGCACCTATGTTTATAGCGGCACAGTTTGTAATAGCTAAAGTTTGGAAACAGCCCAAGTGCCCATCAACTGGAAACTGGATAAAGAAGATGTGGGTTTTTTATAAAATGGAGTACTCTCGGCTGTGTTCTGGTTCCTGCCCATGGCACGGTGACGTCCCGGGAGCAGATTGGAGCCCCGCCTTCATCCGGTGCTCCGCTTAGCCGCGTGGGCACCTGCAAGGGCCAATTCCATTCCCCCCTCCCCACCTTCCGGCTCTGCTGCTACCTGGTCCCACACTACAGAGGCACAGGGGATTATACTTCACATAGTTAAATGTGATAGATTAATAACTATCACAGATTGTCATTTTCTAAGCTGCACTTGATGCTATAGTATTGCTGAATGTAACATTTGGCCTAACATGTTGTGATTGATCTAATCAGTTTTCCTTCCTGGTATAAGGAAAATAAAATAGCCTCAGAGTCATTAGA
>NW_004624733.1:43114532-43248162 GCF_000247695.1 Heterocephalus glaber | reverse complement strand
TTTTTAAAATTATCTTTCAAAATTTGTGTAGAAATAGGATATTTTCATGACAAGGAGAACACTTAAAGAAATTCATGACCACCAAGCCTATACTCCAAAAAATTCTCAAGGATATCGTAGAAAGACAATGAAGCTAAAAATGCCAAAAGATCCAATAGAATGATTGCACAAAGTAAGGCAAGCAAGTAGAAAGGAATAAAAGGCCAATGGCAAGAAAAAAACCACAATGACAGGAATAAGTCCAGGCCTATCAGTTATAAGTATCAATAAAAATGGTCTCAACTTGCCAATCAAAAGACACAGATTAGAAGAATGGACCAAGAAACAAAATCCAACAATATGCTGTATACAAGAAACCCATTTAAACCAAAAAAAAATTCATAGACTAAAAAATCAAAGGATAGAAAACAATTTTTCATGCAACAGGAGTCCAACCACAAGCAGGAGTTAGCTGTCCTATTCTCAATGAAAGTGAATTTTAAGCCAAAGCTGATCAAAAGAGGCAAACAAGGACAGTACATATTGGTTAACAGAACTATTCAACAGGAAGAGATAACAATTAGAAAGATATGTGCAAAAACTATGGTGCATCCAACTTCACAAAACAAACACTGACAAATATAAAAGATCAGATAAACATCAATATAGTTATGGTGGGAGACCTCAATAAAGAGTCCCCAACTTACAAACATTCAAGTTGCGAACTTTCCCAAGTGTACTGTATAAGACTCACTTTGTCAGATTACCAATGAATCCGACTTATAAACCTTCGCCTGGAACAGAACTCATTCATAAGTCAAGGACTTGGTGTGCCTCACTTATCAATCAACTAAATAAAAAATCAACAAATATCAGAGTTGAATAAAACCTTTCAACAAACGGACTAATAGATGTATATAGTATTCCACCCAACAACAAAAGAATTCAGTATACATTCTTTTTGGCAGTGCATGGTACCTTCTCCAAAAGAGACTATGTACTAGCTAATAAAGCATACTTAAGTAAATGCAAAAGAATCAAAATTCTACCATGCCTATTATCAGACCACAGTGCAATGAACCTAAAATCAGTGGCAAAATAAACCACCAAAAGTGTGGAAATGAAACAACGTACTTGAATAATCAATTGGGCACAGGAGAAATTAAAGAAGAAATAAGACAATTTCTAGAATTAAATGGTAATACCAATACAATACAGCAGAACATATGGAACACAATGAAAGCAGGAAAGGAAGGAAGGAAAAAAAAAAAAGCTTCCTTCCTTAAGAAGGAAGCCAGAAAAAAAACCCCAAAAAACTACCAACTAAGAAAAGCCTAGGACCTGATGGATTCCACTGCCAAATTCTACAAGAACTTCAGCGAACACCAAACTCTTTAATAGAAATAGAGAGGGAAGCACTGCTTCCAGAATCATTCTTGGAACTACCAATACCCTGTTCCCAAAACCAAACAAGGATCCAACCAAAAAACAGAACCACAGGCCAATTTATTTAATGAACACATTTGTACAAATTCTCCACTGGGAAACAATGCAACAAATCATCAAAAAGATCATACACCGTGATAAGTAGACTTCATTCCAGGGAAGCAAGAAAATTTGAACATATGCAAATCAATAAATGTATTTCATCAAATAAACAGAACCAAGGACAAAAATTGCATGATCATCTTAATAGACACAGAAACAGCTTTTGACAAAATCCAATATCCATTCATGATAAAAAAACACTGAAGAAAATAGGTATAGAAAGAATTTATCTCAGTCTGATAAAAGCCATTCATGACCAACCTACTGCCAACATCATATTAAATGTGGAAAAACTGAAAGCTTTCACTCTAAAATCAGGAAAAAGACAAGAATGTCCATTATCATTAATCCTGTTCAATATAGTCCTAGAAAAACTACCCAGAGCAATCAGGCAACAGAAGGAAATAAAAGGGATACGTACAGAAAAGAACAAAGTCACACTATCATTGTTTGCACACAACATGATCCTCTACTTACAAGATCCAAAAATATCCAGCAAAAAAATTCCTAGAATTAATGGCCAAATTTAGCAAGGTAACAAGATACAAAAACCCCACAAAAATAAATAGCATTCCTATACACTAATAATGAACTCACTAAGAAAAAAACTAGGAAATCAGTACCATTCACAGTAACATCAAAAAAATTAAATACCTAGGGAGTAGTCTAACTAAGAAAGTGAAAGGCCTCCACAAGGAAAATTATGTCACTCTGAAAAATGAAATCAAGGAAGACATGAGAAAATGGAGCGATATCCCGTCCCCAGATAGGCAGAACCAGTATAATCAAAATGACTATATTACCAAAACTGTACATAGATTTAACACAATCTCAATAAAAATACCAAAAGTATTTCTCACAGATCTAGAAAAAAACAATCCCAAAATTCATTTGGAACCAGAAGTGACCCAGAATAGCAAAATCAATCCTGGGTAACAATCAAAGCAGGAGGCATCACAATTCCAGATTTAAAGTTATTCTACAAAGCTACTGTGATTAAAACAGCAAGGTACTAATACAAAAACAGGCGTGTGGATCAAAGGAACAGTATACAGGAAGCAGAAACAACCCAAGACACCTTCAGCTCTTTGACCTTTGACAGAGGGGCAAAAAACATATACTGGAGGAAAGACAGCCTCTTTAATAAATAGTACTGGGAAAGCTGGCTATCCACATGCAGAAGAGTGAGTCTTGATCCATATATCTCACCATATAGTAAAATAAAATAAAAATGGATCAAAGATCTAAATATTAAAATGGAAACAATCTTCTGGATGACAAAATAGGTAAATTTCCTGAAGAGAAAGATGTAGGCAAAAGACTTCCTGAACAGAACCCCAGTTGCAAAAGAAATAATACCAAGAATCAGCAAAAGGGGTTACATCAAATTAAAAAGCTTCTGGACAGCAAAGGAAACAATGAACAGCAAGAAGAGACAACCTACAGAATGGGAAAAAGAATTGCCAGCTATTCCTCAGACAGATCATTAATATCTAGAATATATAAAGGACTCAAAAAAATTAGACTACACAAAATAAAGACCCAGTGAAAAAAATGGCCAACAGACATGAATAGACACTTCCCAGAAGAAGTGTAAATGGCCAATAAATACACGAAAGAATGTTCAACGTCACTAGCTATTAGAAAAATGCAAATTAAAACAATGTTGAGATACTGTCTTACTCCAGAAACAATAGCTGTCATCAAGAAATCACATAATGATATAGTTTTGAGGGAAAATGGCAGAGTGGTGAGTGACAGCAACTCAGTATTTCCAAGATTCAGAATCCAGACACTGGAAAATAACAATTTGGAGAAGAAAATAAAAGATAAGTAGGTCCCCAGAAACCAGGAAGGACTTGACAGGCAAATTAAAATCTACAAAGAAGTTGGAAAGATAGAACACAACAGGAGAAGGAAAGAGACCGTCTGAACTCCTAGCTTGTGGTTCATGGAAAAGGGAGCTGAAACTTGCAAAGACAAAATGAAAGCTGGAGTTCAGAGTGCTCCAGGGAGAAACTCAGCAGCAGGATGGACTAGCAGGTGCTGTGAGCTGCAGGGACAGTAAGGGATTCTACTCCCATGAGTTCTTCAATAGGCAGTAGCTGGTGTATGACTCTAGTCCGTGCAACTGACATATCCATGGAGACAGTGCCTGATCAGACCCATTCTAGAAGTGTTAATTGTTTGAACCCAGGACTCAGAGCAGCCTTGGGAATGCTTCACTTCAGGGTTTCCAGTGTCAGGCTCCCACAGTGACCAGTTTGAGACAGCTACGGAGACAGCCACTGGCCCGGGAGCAAGTTGGAAAGAGATTCCCTAAGGCAGTGGTGACAACCTATGGCACCCATGTTGTTTGTTTTTCTTTTAATACAAAAGATGCTAATGTAGAGTTGCGTTTTCTAAGCTAAAACCTCAGTATTCAAGTTTAATTGCAGTGTTGGCACTTTGGGATAAATAAGTGGGTTTGGGGTTGCAGTTTGGCTCTCGGTCTCTAAAAGGTTCACTAACGCTGCCCTAAGAGGTTTGAGCTAAAGAACACAGCCCCACCCCTCTGCAAGAGACCAGACCCAGTGTGAATTTCTCTGGATTTGAAAGTCACAGCATTGGCATCCTCACCCTGCTCCTAGTGCCTGCTGATGCTTGCATCTAGCACAGACCTGGGATCTGACCGCCTTCTTTATCCATGAGCATGAACAGAGACAGGTCTTGATTCAGACACTGGCCCAAAATTGTAGACTCTGAAAGAAAACCACAAATTCAAATTCATGTAGAAATTTCTAGTAGTAGTAGTAGTAGTAGTAGTAGTAGTTGTTGTTGTTGTTGTTGTTGTTGTTCCTGTTGTTATTGTTGTTAGTATGTGTTTTCTTTTCTGTTGTGGTTTTTTTTCCTTTTTAAAAAAAAATTCCTTTCTTCTTTGCTTTCCTCCATCTTCTTCCCTAATGTATTAGGGCTTGATGAATTTTCCTTTTTTCTTGCTTCTTATCTCTTTTTCTTACTCCTTTTCCTCTTTTTTCTTTTCTTTTTCTCTTATCCCTTTTAACTTTTCTTCCTTTAATTTTTTCTCTTATTTTTACTCCACATGTAGTTTTTGTTGTTGTTGTTCTCTTTTATTTTTGGTACTGGGGATCGAACTCGGGTCCCTGCGCTTGCGAGGCAGGCGGTGGAACCACTGAGCTACGTCCCCGGCCCTTGTTCTCTTACTTTAGCTCCTATTTCTCATCAGTTTCCTTCTACTACCTTTACCTAACCCTGTAAATACCCTTCTACTCCCCAGAAGTATCCGGCATCCCACTTTTCTCTCCTCCTCATATAGTATACACTAAGGTTTTTAATTTTTCCTTCTTATGTTCCCCCATTTGCAACACCCTATATCTTTAATAGTATAACAATAAAGCTGTATTAATTCTTAGATAATTAGTTAACTCTATAAAATTACTGTTGAATTCTTTTCTACCATTACCAGAGATATAGCTTTCATATTTAAAACAATATTTCTTGTAAGTAAATGCATGGGTTGTCTTAATGTTCACACCATAATTGTGGATTTTTTCCTCTGGGGTTATGGGTAGTACATAATTGGTTTTTATAGTGTGTTAATATCCAAATTGTCTTGGATGATACTATTGTAGCCTATTTGCTTGATATTGCAAGGGTTGCGTAACTGTTGCTATTAATGGATTTTCTCTGGAAGCCAACACCCACATTACCTTTGTGACATTAAAAATACTAGAGCACACACCTAGAGAACTCAGTGTTGGACCACTTACTCTGCATCCTCCCTTCCCAAATTACCTGAAGTGGTCGAATTTTGGGCCTGAGGCAAAGGACTATAGTTAGCCACACCCAAAGTGCATCCCTGAAAAGTGACTGAAGAGACCTCATCACTAGGAACAAAGTCCTTACAACACAAGTATCTGCAAACCTCAGCACAAGACAAAACAGAAAAGGGAAAAAGCAACAGAAGTATGAAAAGATGAGGCAACAAAATGACTCCCAAATTTCTTCAATGAACATAGATGCAAAAATCCTCACTATGATACTGGCAAACAATGCAGCAAATCATCAAAAAGATTACACATCATGGCCAAGTAGGATTCAGTGCAGGGATGGAGGGATGGTTCAACAAAAGCAAATCAATAAGTGTAATACACTACATAAATGGAAGCAAGGACAAAAATCACATGATCATCTCAATAGACGCAGAAAAAGCATTTGACAAAAATCCAACATCCATTTATCGGAAACCTGAAGAAAACAGAAATAACAGGTCTTTATCTCAGTCTAATAAAACCCATCTATGACAAACTGATGGCTGACATCATCTTAAATGGAAAGAAGCTGAAGGCTTTCCCTCTAAAATGAGGAGCAAGACAAAGATGTCCCCTGTCGCCACTCCTGCGGAATATAATTCTCAAAACATCAGCCAATTAGGCAAGAGAAAGAAATAAAAAGGATATGAATAGTAAAGGAAGAAGTCATATTACCATTATTTGCAAATGACATGATCTTCTACATAGAAGACCCCAAAAACACCACCAAAAGACTCCTGGAATTAATAACAGAGTCAACACTCAAAACTCAATAGCATTTCTTTACACCAGTAAATTCATCAAGAAAGAAATTAGGAAACAATACCTTC
Source organism: Heterocephalus glaber (assembly GCF_000247695.1). The sequence goes on along the minus strand of NW_004624733.1, from coordinate 43,241,993 downwards.
CACAATAGCATCAAGAAAAGTGAGATACTTAGGATTTAACCTACCCAAGGAAGTGAAAGACTTCTACAATAAAAACTATAACACTCTGAAAAGGGAGATCAAAGACAACATCAAAGTAGTCATAATTCCAAAACTGTAATACATATTTAATGCAATCTCAATCAAAATACCAGTAGCATTCCTTATAGAACTAGAGAAAGCAATCTAAGATTCATACGGAGCCAGAAGAGCCTTGAATAGCAAAATCAATGCTGGGCAATAGGGCAAGGCAGAGGGCAACACAATCCTGAGCTTCAAGTTATACTACAAAGCTACAGCGATAAAAACAGCATGGTACTGGAAAAACAAAAGACTTGTGCACCAATGGAACAGAATAGAGAATGCACAAACTCCAGGCATACTCAGCTACCTTTGACAAAGAGGCCAAATCCTCTCATCAGAGGAAAGATACCTTCTTTAATAAATGGTGCTGGGGAAACTAGCTCCACATTCCAAAATTGGACCTAAACCCATATCTCTCACCATGCATTAAACTAAAATCAAAATGGATCAAAGATCTAAACACTAAAATATAAACAATCTGCTGGAAGACAAAATAGATAAAACTCTTGGACATAGGCAAAGCCTTCCTGAACAGAACCCTGGTTAGACAAGAAATAATACCAGGAATCAACAAATAGGATCACATCAAATTAAAAAACTTCTGGACAGCAATGGAAACTACCAACAGAGTGAAGAGACAACCTACAGAATGGGTAAAAAAATTTAGCCAGCTACTCTTCAGACAAAGCACTACTACCTAGAAATTATAAAGAACTCAAAACAATTAGATACCCTCCAATTTAAAGACACAATCAAAACATGGGCATCTGAAATGAGTAAACATTTCTCAGATGAAGAAATGCACGTGGCCAATAAATACATGAAAAAATATTCAACCTCACTGGCCATTCAAGAAATGCAAATTAAAACAATACTGAGACCCCACCTCACTCCAGAAAACATGGCTGTCTTCAAGAATTCAATAATAACAAATGCTGGAGAGTCTGCAGGGTAAAAAGAACTCTTCATCATTGTTGGTGAGCTTGTAAACTGGTACAACTACTATGGAAATCAGTATGGACATTCTTCAAAACTTAAAAAGAGAAATTCCATTTGACTCAGCTATCCCCTTGTAGGTATCTTCCCAAAAGAGTTAAAGACATTGTATTACAGTTACTCTTGTTTATAGCAGCACACTTCATAATAGCTAAATCTTGGAAGCAGCCTGTATGCCCATCAACAGATGAATGAATAAAGAAAATGTGTTTGCACAAAACAGAGTACTAGTCTGTCACAACTAGAGAGAAACTCGAGTCATTTGTAGGAAAATGGGTACACCTTGAGACCATAATATTAAATGACATAAATCATATTCACAAGCTTAAATATCGCATGTTTTCTCATATATGAGAAACTCTAATGCAGGGAGGGAAAAGGGGGGAGCAAAATAGAAGGCAGATAAATAGGAAGTAGGGCGATCTTTTTTAAATGAATGGGGAAACAAGAGGCAGAGGGAGAGGGAAAGGGGATGAGAAAATGAATCGAATGGAAAAAATAATAAAAGTCGACCTTTTGTAAATGGGAAGAGGACCAAGAGTTGGAAGGAGCAAGGAGGAAAGAGGAAGCTGGGAGGTAGAAAAAGAAAGAAAGGAAAAAGAGTTACGACGTATTACGTACTATACCAACTCCGACAAGTATGATCATCATGTACTGCAAACATGTACTAATAAAAAATAAATTTTAAAAACCCTATGATTTTAAGCACAATTCCAAATATGTTGTTAAAGTGTTTTGTCTATTTTGATGTCACAAGTTCATTTTTCTTGCACATGTGGTCTTCAGGCTGAACATAATATCATCTCACAATGTATTTGTTAACAAATTTGGTTTTTCTTGACAAAATTATTTTAAAACATAGCACTACACTGAATGAAAAAAGTGACAGTACTGTGTCACTGAAGGTGTGGAGCACTGGGAACTATTTACACTGCCACAGAAGTGCAAAATGGCACAGATAGCTTTTTAAAAAAATAGATGGCACTATCTACCAAAGTTGAAGACGCACATACCTAGCCATCTGGGAGACGGATGGGGGGGGGGGGGAGATGCCATGCCAGGAAATATGTACAAGAGTGTTCACAGTAGCAAAAGTTGTAAACTGTTAACAATTCAAACTTCCATCACTAACAGACAGTGTGTCAAACAGTGGAAAACTATGCAGCTATGAAAAGGAGTAAGGTATAGCTTTTCATAGCAATGTATAGATGAATCTCACATATGATAGTGAATAAAAGAATACATATGGTACGAAGCCATTTAAATAAGGCTAAAGCGCAAGCAAAAGACACATTTGGGTGACAAAATGATAAAGCAGAGGTAAAGCAGGATAGTGAAAATCTCTGGGGATAATGAGGGACCTGTAAAGGAAATGGAGAGATTTCCGGAACACTAGCTAGAACCATTCTACATCCCTTGTAAACATAAGTATTTGCTTTCAATTTAATTCATATTACATCGATATATACTTTGTTTCATCTTAGGCTTATTTTAAAACTAAAAAAGGATGAAACTGAAAAGGCGTGTGACTTCATTTTTAATTCAGTTGCCTAGCTTGTCCGACATTATTTATTGAGTTACCTAAACCGTCCCCACTGGCTCGCGCGTCCCACTTCGTAACACGTTCAATTCCTCCTTGACAGTTGGGGGCCGTTGTTATCGACCGCCCGGTCACGGTTTCTGGAAGCGGGACCGCACTGCGCGGGGCGGCGGGTGAAGGGAGTAAACGACCGCGGGAGAGGCTGAACCTGTCATCCGCATGGGATTTATTTTTAAATAGGAAATTCCCGCGACAGCCCTGAAAGGAGAAAGGAAGTCTATGGGAGGCTTTGCCAAGTCAGAAAGTACAACGCTGTCTAGCAGGAGACCAGGAACGCGCCAGAGCGCAGCCGGGAGCTCAGGAGCCCCGAGCAGGCGCCCGGCCACGGACGGACTCCACCGGCACCACGGAGCGTGGAAGCGCCGCCCTTTCGAGCGGGGGCTGTTACCGTCTCGCCCGCTCTGGACTGGCACTCACCGCACGGGCGTCACGGAGTCCACCCCGGCGCGCGCCCTCGTGGCGTCCGGAGGCTCAGCGCGCACCTGCCCGGAGGGGCCGCCCAGCGGGCCGGCGCGGGGCGGGGAGGGGCGGGGAGGGGCGGGGAGGGGCGGGGAGGGGCGGGGAGGGGAGGGGCGACCGTGACGCCCCCCGGCCCGACCCCGCCCCGCCCCGCCCCGCCCCGCCCGCCGGGGGCTCACTCCAGCCGAGCCGCGGCCGCGCTCGTCGGACCCGAGCCCAGTGGCCGGAGATGCAGCGGGGCGCCGCGCTGTGCCTGCGCCTGGGGCTCTACCTCGGACTGCTCGACGGTGAGCCGGGACGGGCTGGCGGCCGGGGCGGGCGGGAGCGCGGCTGCGGACACTGACCGGATGGGGCGCGCGGGCACTGCGGCCGGACGGTCCGCGTCCCAGCTCCGCGCCGCCGGCCGGCGCTGCCTCCTGGAGCTGAGCCGTCGGCGGCGTCCTCAGCCTGGCTCCCGGCGGTGGGGTCCCAGGGAGGTCCCCTGGGCTGCACCGCACGCCCAGAGGCCCCGCTCCCGGCCCGACCCCGGGCCCGGCGCTTCCCCAAGCCCGCAGGGGGCGGTGGAGGTCCCCGGGGGGCGCCCGACCCGCGTCCCCTTCCCGGGCGGGGACTGAGTGGCGCCCTGGCCAGCGCCTTCGTCGGAGGGGAGGGCGCCCACGGAGGCTGGAATTTGGGGACCCGTGCGCTCGAGAGCCGTGAGCGACTTGAGGCGCAGGAGTGCCAAGGCCGGGACTCCCCAGATCTGGGGACAGGAGGCTTGAGGGCCAGCTGAGCTCCCCGGACCAGAGGCCGCCCCGGAAGGGTCTTGGCACAGGACTAGCAGGTGTAGGTTTCTTTGCGAGTCGCTGGGGAGAGGAGCTGCGCAGTCTGAGAGCCGGGTCTGCGGGGAGGAGGAGGCGCAGAGGGTCGGATGGGGAGCTCGGGAGGAATCACTGGGGTGAAAGAGGATGAGCTGGAAGTCTCCCGAAGATGGTGTCCCTGGAAGCTAAGGGGTGGAGGGAGCGTCGTGGATGCCCAGTTGTTCGCCCAGGCGTGCAGGGAGGCCCAAATCCAGAGGGGGAATTTGGATACTTTTTATGCTACCCAATCTGAACACTGGCTGGTCCTTCATCTCTTCGTTCTCAGTGAGAGACGCATTTCACATGTGAGGAAGCTTAGACCAAGGACAGGCGAAACTTCCCAAGATCCTCAGGAGGCCCAGGGGAAGAGGGGAAGCAGTGAGTCAGGTCTTCCGGAGGCCAGAGCCTGGCCTGCAGTCCCCCTGCACCCTCACTGAGCAGGGGCTGAGCACCGGACACAGGGAGGACTCTGTCCCAGCCTGGGCAGGGCGTTCTCTTGGCTGTTTCTGGCTCTCCGCGCCCAGACCAGGGTCAGGATCTCACTGGTGCCCAGTATTGAGTGGGGACCCAGGGTGACAGACCGGGCCCTGGTTGGGCAGCAGGGATAAGGAAGGAATGCACCTGGAGGCGCCAGACGCAGTGTCTGAGGCTGCCCAGACCGGCTGGGCTGGGCAGCTGTAGAGCAGGCAGAGCAGAGGGCCCACCACGGGCTCTGGGGAAGAAGTGGGGAAATGGGACATTCTGAAGGTGTGAGGAGTCCAGGAGGGCCAGTGGGAGGCGGAGGGGTGAGAGAAGGGTGCCGTTCCCTGGGTGATGCTGGTGACTCACCAGACCTGACCACGAAGGAGAGGGGAGGAGAGGCCGTCAGCTGCAGGTCGGCGTCCCTGACAGGACCTGGTGTGACTAGCAGGCAGACGCAGTGCAAAGAACATTCCTCCCTGAGCCCTGCACCTTGCCCCCCACCCCAGCTTGCTGCGCTGACAGGGGCCAGGAGCCCCCGGCCTGCAGCAGGCGCATAAACCTCTAAGCGTAGTCAAGTGTCCAGGAAGCCAGAGTGGGAGGCGGGCGAGAAGACTGCAGACCCCAAACTGCCTCCTCGGCGTGGCCCTGGCCTGCCCCTGGGTCACCGTGGAGCTCGGGCACCTCCTCTTCCCTCGCTGCGCCTCAGTTTGCCCACTCGGGCCGAACAGCAGACTAACAAACGCTGAGCGACTGTTCTGGACTTCAAGGCAGGGCGCCTTGTTCAGTTCCAGTCCATGTCCCTGTGGAGATGGCAGATGGGAGCCCCCTGAGCCTTTATCTCTTGAGACTGGACCTCCTAGGGAGAGGCTCCCTCTGTACCTCAGGACAGTGGGCAGCCAGCTTAGGGACATACAGGGCAATCAGGAGGCGTCTGGATACCTGGGTTGTCCTGGCCTGAACTCACACATCTTTGCCGTGTCTGGGTCACACATGGCAGGATGTGGGGCTAAGCCCACGTTGCTCGGGGCCTGTGGACATCCAGCCCTAGTTCAGGTGTTGCCCGCCTGCCTGCCGTGCTTGGGTACAGAGCCAGGATGGCACCGTGGGCCCTGCTCCCTCTCCAGAGCACAGTGCCCACCTGGCCAGGCCCTGACAGGGTGTGACAAGCGGCCTGCCCGGGGCGCTCCCCAGTGTACCAAGAAGGAGGCTGCAACCACAACCATGGCACCTGCTCATGGCGACCCAGGAAAGCTTTGGACCTGGCCCCACCCTGCAGGAGGTTCCCGGGTGCCAGACCATCGGGGACACAGGCGTGGCATCAGATATGTGTACCACAGGGATGAAGCGCTCAGGGGCCCCAGGGAAGCCCAGCTGGTGATGGGCTGAAAGGCAGCATCACTTCCAGCAAGGCGCTGCCTGGAGAGGTCTGCAGAGCCCCAGGAGAGGGAATTCAGAGCAGGCAAGGAACTCCTCAGAAGCCCAGCGACAGGAAAGTCTAAATGGTGCATGGAGACAAGTGAGCAGTCAGACGAGGCTAGAGCCTAGGATGGGGGGTGACAAAGCAGGAGAGGATGACAAAAGCCAATGGCAAGGAGACACTGTCCAGGTGAGGCAGGAACCCAGGAGACACTGTTAATAGTCAGCGATGGTACCTGGTTTAAGCAATCCAGGTGGAAAGTGAGATTATTTATCAGATGCAGATGGGGGAGCAAATGTGGAGAAACATGCCCCCCAGGTGGGATGTCCATGGGACCTCCGGGAGCCCCCAGTTGATGCAGAGAGGTCTGGTAAGGATGGAGGAAAGGAGGCAGCACTTACATGTGATGGGACAGAGGGAATGAAGGAACTCAGAGATATTAAGCCGGGTCTTAGCATGTGTCTAATTTCCACCCCTCATGCTGTTTGAGGATTTGGCTCCACTGGGCAGATCTTCCTCCACCAGGGCCTCGCCTGTGCTTCACAGTCTTTTGAGAGGCCCTGAGAACAGAGGGTAGGCCGGGAGCGGAGTCCGAGCAACCTCTCACACTGCCTAGGCTGGCCTCTGATAGAGGAGTAGCCAACATGTCCCCCGGGAGCCAGGGATTCCTGAGTTTCGATCCTTTTCAGACACTGGCTTCCTCTGGGATCTCAGTTTTCCGGTCATGCCTAGGGGACAAGTCTGGGAGCAGGAAGGTGCGGGCATCCATTGCTAGCGGCAGCTGGGGTGCTGGGCCTGCCTGGTGGAGCTGACAGCAGCCACTCCCCCACTCACCAGGCTCCTGCGCCTGCGCCACCCCACTCCCTGCCCACCTGCTTACCTACCCGCCAGGCAGCCCCAGGGCTGGGTGGCAGTGGGGGAGCCCCTGCCACGTGGCCAGCAAGGTCAGCAGGGGTTCATGGGAAAGGACTTGTCGGCCACAGAAGAGGACATCCTGCCTGCGTTTCCCTCTTCCTGCGGCAGGAGCCAGTGGCCCCGATTTAGCAGCACGGGGGGCCACCTCTGAGCCAGCTGTGCTGTCTGATAACACAGCTCATCCTGCGGCTGGGGAGCAGAGCCCCGACCCCAGGGAGGCCAGGGCCACTGCCCGGCACTGCTGGCACACTGTGCTGTCCTGCACCCGGCACTCGGCGTCTGCCAGAACCCCTCCATCCCTCCACAACCTCCCAGGTACTCAGGCAGTTCACCCAACACTGGCCACACCCCCACGCCTGACTGCCCACCTCTGCCTGGTGTTTGCCTTCCTGCTGCCTCCAAGGGTCACTCTGAAGTGCAGATCTGAACCTCCAGTGCCCCCCACAGATAAGCACCAGCTTCTTGGGCCCATGGAACAAGTCCATCCTGCGGGAGTCCAAGAGCACCCACTGCCCTAACCAGCAACCCTGACCTGGTACCTGTCCTTCCTCTGCCCCAGCTGTGCCCCTGGGGAGGGCGAGGAGGGCAGGCTGCTCACAGTGGAAGGAGGGTGCCTTCGTCCCCACTGCCCGTGTGTCCCAGGACGCGGCATCCAGAATCCAGGTGGGCTCTGGCAAATCCCCGTGCTCACCAAACCCAAGTACTGTCCCCAGAGCTCCTTAAATGCCACTAGACGGTGGCTCATTTGTGTCAAGCCACACTCTTGGCCTGAACGTACCTGTATGAGCCACAGCCCACACAAGTGCACTTGGGTAACTGGCAAGGAGGGAGCTCCCCCCATGGAAAAGGGCTCATCGGCTCACTTCACTAGGCGTGTGCCGGTTTGAACTGGACACAGGCCTCCCTGAGCCCCCTTCCCGCCCACTCCCATGCTGAGGCGGAACCCGTGCTCATGCGCGCTGGGTCAGCACTCTGCCACTGAGCTGCACGCCCGGCCTCACTGCGCCTGCTCTGAGGAGCAGGAGATTAAAAGCAGAGTGTGCAGTGGCTCACTGGGTGCTAGGGTGCATGGGCTTATTTCAGTGTGGTGACAGACGTCTGTTTTCTGGTCCCATGTGGCATGGGGGCCAGGAGATAAAAAGGGGCAGGAACTGGCAGCTGATTGTCATTCCCCGTGGAAAGCCCTAGAGGGGCCAGGTGAGGTCCTACATGTCTGACCTCCTGGGACATTGTCACGTGGACATCCCTCGCGTGCCCCAAACCCTCACCTTCTTTTCCCAGGTCCGCCGCTCACCGCTGTGCCCGTCTGAGCGCCCACTGTCTCCACTGGCCCAGACACCACCTCCCGCACCTCCCCATCTGCCCATATGCTATGTGCTGTCCTTTTTGTTCCTTGCACCCCCGCCCCCAAGCCAGCCACAGTTCAGCCGCCCACCAAGTCCATGCTGGAAGCCACAGTGTAAAGACAAATGAAAGCCCCGACCTTAAATACGGAGTTGTCTAACGTGATAAGCCAGCCTCTCCACAGGGCTGCGGGGAGGTGCAGAGGTCTTGTGCAGGGCAGGTCTGCACGTGACCCTGGAGATGTGGCACAGCGCCGAGACATGAGCGGAGGAAGGGATTGTCCCAAACGCTTGCCACGCGGAGGCACAGCCTCCAGCGCTGGGGAAGGCAGCACAGCACTCAGACTCCACTGAGGCACAGGGAAGCAAGGAGCGGTTGAGCAGACAGGGACTTGTGTTGTGGAAAGCTCATCGGACCGTGGGTATGGACTGCACCCGTGGAGAGACCCTGCTGTGGAGCACTGAGGCAGCCCGAGCAGGGGTGGGAGGGGCCGATGGAGCAGGCTCAGCCCCGGAAGTCCTAGCAAGGGCCATCTAGCCAGAAGGTGTCCACTGCAAGGATCTGAGCCCTGCGAGAGCAAACTGCTCTGTCCATGCGGCAGCACGGGGAGGGTGCAGGGCCCTGGCTCTCCTGTCCACTCGTCCTTGGTGCCCTCCTCCCAAGCCAGCAAGCTCCCAGTCAGTCTGAAAACCCCATTTCAGGTGCAAGAATGAACACTGTGTGGTGGCCAGTCGACTGAGGTTGAGTGGCGTCAAAAATGCTGGTGGGATGACCTACAAGGAAGGATAGCCGTGTTTCCAGGGCTGAGAGAGGAAAGAGAATTTGATCCAATGAAAGCCTTTCCATTTCATAAACTGTAGAAATGTAAATAATGCTGCAACCTCTAGGAGTAAATAATGGCTTTCCAAAATCCTGTGCTCCAAGGATGATGTTACCGGTAATCTAACTGTGGGCAAGTTGGCCTCCGCGCGACTTCGTTTTCTCATCTGTACCATGGGCAGCAACAGCACCTCCCACGGGTCCTACTAAGCAGTGAAAGGTGCCCTCATGTGCAGGACTTCTTCCGCGAAGAAAGTGCTCAGTGTGCATTTGCTCTTATTGTTGCAACAGGATGTACAATATTGGTATAAGCAGGATTTGGAGGTCAGAGGGTACAGACGTGAGTGCCTGCTTCTCCACGCCCCTGCCCACGCCCGGAGGTATTTTCTGTTCCATACTCACTCAGCACATGAGTGCACAGCTGTGTGCTCCTGCCTCAGTTGTCCTCCCGCGCTGGATGGGTATGAGGCTGGGGTCCCTGCGGAGGGAAATGCAGGACAGCTCTCAGGAAGTGGGGAGTACTAAGTGGAGGTGAAGCAGTCAAGAATGGCACTCTCAAGACAGAGAATGCACCTAGTGAGCAGGACAGGGGCCTGGCCCTGAGCCTGGGACCCTCATCACTGCCCCCCATGCTCTATCTGCTGTCTGATTTTTGAGGTTACCTATGTTCCATTCAGCCTAAGTACTCACCTCCTGAGCCAGCAAGCTCCTATGCAGCCTACAAAGCCCATTTCAGCTCACATGAACACCCTTCATGCCCCAGCCACAGAGGCTTTCCCTGGCCCCTGCCTTGGGCACAGAAGCCCAGCGATGTGCAGCAGCTATGATAACTTGAGAGCATCGTCCAGCAGGCAGGTGCCAGCAAAGGGCTCAGTGGAGCTAAGCCAGCAATAGTTTATTCTTGCAGTGCTTCATAAGCTACTGTTCTGTTATTCGTGGTTCCCAGAGAACCACAATAGTAATAATAATCGGAATCTCACAAGTGGGAACACTGGGGCTTGGAGAAAGGAAATGAACTGCCCAAGTCCGTACACCCAGAGGCATCATGGGGTGCCCAGCCAGGCTCGGGGGGTGGCGAGCCCACTCTAGGAGCAGCTCTTCCTGTCCTGGCCATCTTTTCTCCTCCAGGGCGGGAGGTAAGGACCCGCCTTGACCCTCACTCTTGAGCTGTAGGGCACGCAGCTGCCTGCCAGGTATCTCCCAGGCCAAGCCCGGGGTGGAGGGAGAAAGTGCCAGTGCAGGGCTCCCGCAGCTGGAGTTGCCCCCCTCCCCTCTCCCCATGTACACACCTTGCCCCTAATATGGCGGGCCTGGCCTCTAACTGCCTTTGTCCTCCTAGGCATAGCTCCCCAGCAGTACAGGACTAGCACAGGGCCCCTGACTTCCACGTCACCCCAGGGAGAGAGCAAAGAAGAGCCAGATCCAAGGTGGCCAGGACAGGGCCATGCTCCCTGCCAAAGTGTGGAGGAGCCCCAAGCTCCTGGTGTTGGGCATGCTGGCCTGGGAACTGAGCCGTGGTCTGATGAGACACTGCAGCCCTGAGAGCCACTGGATGACACAGACCTCCCTGCACTGGTGGTCGGAGCAGGGCTGAGGTCAGCTTGCCAGGCATGGAGGGTAGGCGAGCACAGTGCACACGGCCTAAGCCTGGGCAAGGAGTGGCAAGCCTGCCGGGAAGAGCCACCAAAGGGGTCTGGAAGCCACGAGGTGCAGGTTGGAGGCTGCGGGGATCGTGAAGGCCAGTGGAGGGAAGGGGACAGAGAAGTCAGGATGCGGGCAGGAGGAGCCCCAGCTCCCTGTGCCAGCGCCCGCTGCCCTGCTGTCCTGGGACCCAGCCTGTCTGCTGCCTGGTGACTTTGTGACCAGGGGGAGGCGGCTCTCCAGAAACCACTGCGGCCCAGCCACCGTTGCCCTTCCAACCCACGGCACCCATAAAGGAGGTGCCTGCTCTCAGCCTCCGTTCCAAATCTGCCTGTCCTGTGTCTTGTGCAGGATTCCTGTTTCTTGGCAACCCCTCCTGGGCCCACCTGGGGCGGATCTGGTCAGGTGCCCACCCGGGGACATCTGTGGGATGAAAGTAAGCCTCGCCCCTCAGGGGTTCTCCCTGTGTTTAGTTGGGCTCCCCCTCAGTTGCTCAGGAAAAATGCTTTTGAAAAAAAAATAGCATCTGCGCTTTAAAGGACTTTCCCCAGCTGTAAGCTAGAAAGAGGGCCAGGACCCAGAACGAGGGCACCGAGGGGAGATGGGGCTCACAGGCCCACGTGGCTTCCTGCATAGAGGGGTCCCTGAGCTTCAGGTTTGGGTGCCCAAGTTGTGATCTGAGCACCTCTAGCCCTGCCTTGGGAAAGTATCCTGGCCAAGACTTGGGCCACTGTCCAGCTGCTGAGCCACTGCGTCTGAGGCCCCAGGCCTCAGTTTCCTCCTTTGTAGGCCAGACTCACCCCCCTCTCTTCCCTCTCAGGCTGTTGTGAGGCCCAAATGGGGCACTTACAACTGAGCTGTGGGACCCAGAACTGCCCGCCCCTCACGCGAGACGTTGTGCTTTCTTAGGGGAGGCAGAGAACCAGGTTGTGCTGCTCCCACAGCCCACTGCAGCTAATGTCAGGGTCACTAGAGCCCAAGGCCGGAGGGTGTCCCGGGGCTGCTGACAGACGGGAAGAGGAGGTGTGCACCCTGGCCCTGCCGACCTTGCTTCAACAGGCTTGGAGGCCAGAGTCCTGCTGGTCAGCGGAAGGAAGAAGCTAGTCCCCGGGCCAGGAACAGGAAGGCAGGGGGAGCGCAGCAGAGGCCAGGATGACAGAGCTTCCTGCTGTAGGAAGGGAAGGACAGTGGAGACAGACAACAGCCAGGCAGGAAGGATGCGCCTTCTTCAGGCTGCAGGAGGGGGCTGGGCAGTCATGGAGCAGCTAGAGGCACAGCCCTCAGGTCCCCATCTGCCCGGCTCCCAAGCACTGGGTTGCACGGTCTTCAGAGAGCCTGTTCTATAAAGGTGAAAGCATCTACTTCAAAGGAACAACCAGCCCTGACAACTCCAACCCAAAGGAAGCCCTCAGGGGTCTGTTTAGCCATCCATCTATCCAACCATCTGTCCTTCCACCCATTCGCCAATCTGTTCATCCAGTCATCCTTCTGCCCCTCTGCCCATCCATCCATTTTTCCATCCATCCATTCAGTCAGTCAGCAAGTATTTGATGAGCCTTTATTCTGTGCCAGGTGCTGGCTGGGCACCAGGTAGAGTGAAAAGAGGACTGTCTTCATCCTTACACCACTGAAACTTACTGCCAATGGAGGACATAGACAAACATAAATAAATAAGATCGTTACAAATTACAACCAGAAGGATAAAGCAAGTGACCCCGAAGCTGGGGTGGAGCCTAAATAGGGAACTTAAGTTTTATAAGGGTGAGGAGGCTGCATCTAAGCTGAGGGCTGGGAATGAGAAGCAGCCAGCAGTGCAGGGCCTCGGAGAGGAGACCTCAGGAAGACAAGGTGTAGGCAAAGGCCTTGGGGTTGGAAGGAACATGGTGTGCTGTAGACAATGTGGAGGAAGTGAACATGAGCTACAAGGAGATCACTCTCCAGAGGCCAGGCCTCCATTGAGAGTTGAGATTTTCCTGATCTTTGACAGTAGGAAGTCACTGACAGGTTGTAAGCATAGTGTGATGTGACCCTTTCGCATTTTAAAAATATCACTCTGCATGGAGGAGGAATAGAGGAGTGCAGGAGCAGCCCCAGGAGCCCACTTTGGGCCCAAATGTAGCTGCGCAGGGCCCCCCCGCAGGAGAGCAGGCGCCAACTCTGGGATGCACTGGGCTTGCTAGGCTTTGTGGGGCTGGATGGGGTGGGGAGATGGGAGCTATCCAGGGAGGAGCCTTTGGCAGGGGAGGAAGTCTGAGCCTGGAGCTCACCATCAGCAACTTGGAACACAGGGTGTCTGCGGGTTGTCCCAGTCCACCAGGCAGCTGCGTATATAAGGCTGAGTGGAGAAAAGTGGTCTGGAGGTAGAGACTGTGAAGCAGTCTGGACCCTTGAGAGAGAATGAGCAGCGACAGGAATTAGTGTTGGGCAAAGGAGGAGGAAGACGAGGGCAGATGGGGTCACAGGAGCCAGCAAGAGGAGAGGACAGCTCTGCTCCTTGACCTTGTGTGGCACGGCGGCCACCAAAGGCTTTGGCTGCCCGCTCGATGAAGTCGGGGTGTACCCCACCTGGGCATGTGAATGTGGGGGAAGGGATAATGAGCAGAGCTCTGGCTACCGAGGCAAAGAGGACAAGGAACAATGGCCAGAGGGAGTATGAGACTAGAGAATTGTTTTGTTTTATAGATTGAAGATGATTCCATGGACAAAGAATGGTAATCAGAAGAGGGAGGAATCATCTATGGGAATCGGATCACGGAGGGTTGGGACCTGAGCAAGATGGAGAGTTTGCCTGGGGAGCAGGAATGTCAGCAGGCCTTGGATGAGGGTCAAGGAGGCATCTCTGTCTGATGTTCCTGTGTTCATGCTGAGAGGGAAGGAGGAGGGAAAACCCTGAAGTGCCTCAGTGGGGGTCTGGATGAAGCCCGCACCCAGGAAGATAAAGAGGAAGCAGCCAGGGTGTGGGGTGTTGTGCTGCACTGCTGAGCTGCTTTCGGACATGATGGCATTGCAGGGCTGCAGTGGAGAGTAAGAGAAAAGAGAGAATCAGAATGATGGACATGGGTTAGCACTGCACAAAGTCAGGGGTGACACTAGCATGGTGTCAATGAGAGCAAGCATTGCAGGGCTTCTGATGTGGCAGAGGGCTTCACAGAGGCCAGACAGCACACCTGAGTGTGAAGGAGGCGACGGGGAGAAGCAGGAAGGCAGGCACTCTCAGTGACGGTGAAGTTTCTGGTGATGACTGTGTCCAGGGTGTGCCCCGGAACCCATGGCTACGGGGGAGTGGAGAGGAAGATCTCAAAGACAAGGGTACCAGGGATTCATCCGTGTGGATGCTGAGGTCATAGAGAATGGCAGGAGTGGGGGAGACAGGAAGCCAGGAGCTACGGTCAGCAGAGAATGAGGGGAAGTGACCAGGAGAGCAGCTGATGACAGCTTTAGTGGGGAGAGGGTGGTGCCACTGAAAGCAGAAGCCTCAAAGGGGTGGTTGGGGGGGCCAAAAGGGGAGCCCAGCAGTAACTGCCCCCCGGCAGTGGTGTCCTTGGAAAGCCAGGTTTCACATAAGACCGAGGGGAACTGGGCAGATGGTCCTGCTTAACGTAAGGGTGTGGATGCTTCCTCTGCGGCGAGAGAAGTGTCAACAAGCTCACATCTCACCCATCCGCCCATCCACCACCCATCTGTCCACTTGTGCACCTGATGTTCCATCATGTACGTCTCCCTTTTCTTACATCCACCCCCTGAATCTTAACCACACATCCCGTTTGGGGCTGAGGAACATGAGAACTGATTAGCATTCCAATCAGGATCCCCAAGGAAGACAAGGCAGAAACTGCCCAGATGATGGCGACTGCTCCACAGGGAAAGGACATGTGGACTAGACCTTCTCAAGAGAGAAACCCAAAGGAGAGAGAAGCTGGAATGTCCCAGGCCCAAGGACAGATGGGCAAAGCAAAGGCTCCAAGATATGAAGAAGCCTGACAGTTCGTGAGGAAGCTGAGAGGTCCTCGGCCTCGCAGGCGTTGACGCTGGAGAAAGGAGGGCCAGAAGGTGGCTGCTTATCTGCTTTATCTTGGAAACAACAGAAAGCCACCAAAGGAAGCCGGCTGACAGCTGCCATCGCTGTGTAGCTGGCCACTGCCAGGGCGTAGAGAGATGAGCACTTCAGAGAGGGGAGCCTCCGAGGTGAACCTCCGAGGTGAGGCGCTCAGCACAGCCCCTGCCTCTCCTCGACGTGGCCCGTCTCCCACAGTGAGGACCCACACTGGGCTGGGCAGGTCAGGGCCTGACCACTGCAGCTCTCCTGTGCTGATGGCCCAGCCCCAGGCCCCACGGGTCCATCAGCAGGGAGGGCACAGGACTGGCCCCCCACAGGCCCAGACCCACTCCCATCACCTCCTCAGTCCTGGGGCTCAGAGCACAGACCGCCATCCCCTCGATCACCCACGCATTTGCTGGCTATCTGCCTGCCGTGGCCTCGGTCGCTTTGACCGCCTGGGGAAAATCTTCCTCTCCTTCAAAGCCCCGCTCAAAGGTGTTGTGCTGGGGATTCCTGCCTAGCCCCTCACTGTCCCAGAGGAGAACCTTATCTCGTGAGACACCCTTGCCTTTGGCGTGATCTTCAGCAGCACAGCATGACCCAGTGCTGCCAAGTGCCTGGCCCTGCAGCTCACATGGGAGGCCTAGCAGGGGAACAGGCAGCAGAGCCCAGAGCCATCTCCCACCTCGGGGCCAGAGCAGTTGGCCTGAGTGCGAGGAAAAGGCACTCTTAGCCCGGGAGGGAGGACTTTGCAGCAGTCCTGCACTGTCCAGGAAAGGAGCTGCCTTCTTAGGGCAGGCCTCAGTTTCCCTGTCTGCAGGTGGGAGTAGATGCCTGAGAAGTGTTTTTCAGCTCTGGTCCGTGGTGCAGTGGTGCCTGGAAGGGTCTGGCACAAGGTGGAGCAGGATGGAAGGAGGGAGAGGCCAGCAGGCTGTGTTATCCGTGTGGTGCTGAATGCCCTTTTGGTATGGAGCGTGCTGTCTTGGTACCACTTGACTGGACAGCTTGGAGTCAGGGTGTGCAGAAGAGCGGATGATAGTGGTCCCTCAGGCTCTGCTGCACTCCGCAAGCTGCCAGACAGGACCCCAGGGCCTTGGGAGCTGGCTGGAGAGCAAAGGACTTGAACTTCGATCCCCTCTGAACCATGAGGGACTCGAAGAGGCTTGAGGCAGGAGAATGGGCTTTGCTGCCCCCCAGGAGGACAGGGACTTGGGGGGAGGGACAGGACACAGCTCCGGGCCTCCAGCCACACAGTCCTCCCTTCCTGTTGTCTCGGGATGGTCCTGGCAGGATGCATCTGCCAGAGTTCCAGGCCCATTCCTCCCCCAAGGCCTGCACCCACCCCCACCAGGGTACCCCCCCACAAGAATGTGTCAGAGACACAAATATGCATGCTTACACACACACTCAAAGAAACACACATCAGAGAGACTCAGATTCACACACCCAGGCCCACAAATACAAACAGATGTGCACACACAGAAGACCCACACCTTTCAACACGTGCAAATACACAACATCCACTCGGAGGATGCTGGGGGTGCGGAGCTGGTGGGCAGCAGGGCAGGGGGCCTGGTCCCAGTCGCCTGTGGTCATGGAGGTGTGCAAACAGGTAAAGCAGCACAACTGTGCACCCGAGGAAGAGGGGAGACCCAGGTGTAGGGAGGCCTGGCCCGTGGAGAAGCAGATGGAGCCATGAGGCAGACTCCCTGGGACACAGGCAGATGGGGCAGGCAGGCTGAGGCTGGGCCTGCTTGGGGAGGGCCTGGGACGTGCAGGGCCACTTCGAAAGCTTGGATGACCTGGCGTTCAGGAGGGTGGGGCTTCAGGAAGAGCTATGGAGCCGCGTGCTTGACCCTCTGCCCGCCAAGGAAGATGCCAGCTGTCCTCTCTACCTCCTTTCTGGCAGCTCCCCTCACTCCGGCCAGAAGTCAGGGTTCAGTCCCTCTCAAGCCCAGAGTCACTTGGAGCTGGGTCAGCTGTGAGCAGGGGCAGCCTGAGGTGGAGCTTACTGGATACCCTGGGGTACACGTGGGGAGACCAGCATGTGCCGAATGAGAGCCACCAGGCTGCTCCTGGCAGGAAGAGGGGGTCCCAGAAGGCCCAACAGTGACTGATGGACACTGTCCTGTGAACTCGGGGTGGCCCAGGGGCACACTAATTCTGTCTCCCGCCTAGGCCTGGTGAGTGGCTACTCCATGACCCCCCCAACCCTGAACATCACAGAAGAGGTACACATCATCAACACCAGTGACAGTCTGGCCATCTCCTGCAGGTACAGGGGCTCTCCATGGGCAGCCCAGGGAGGCCGCAGAAGGCTGAGGAACTTCCTTCCCGAGGCAGAGAGGCCAAGGGGCTCCCAAGGGGGCACCTGGAGGTTCCCAGACACAGGCACCCTCCCCTCACCCACCCACCCACCCGCACCCCAGCCACCCTGCACTGGCCCGGACCAGCTGCCCTCCCTGCCCCAGGAACCAGGCAGAGGTACTGCACCTCGGGCAGGGGCTGTGGAGTGTGCCCTGCACTGTCCTGTCTGCAGTGACAGAGGATGGGCAAAGCTCTTAGCCCTGGAGCAGGCTCCTCGGGGACTGTCCCCTTGGGCTCTGGGGGGGTGCTCCTGACCACTCCCTTTCTCTGCCAGAGGACAGCACCCCCTCGAGTGGGCCTGGCCAGGGGCTCCAGAGGCACCAGCAGCCGGGGGGAAGGAGAGCGAGGACTCGGGGTTTGTGCGAGACTGTGAGGGCACAGACGCCAGGCCCTACTGCAAAGTGCTGCTGCTGAGTGAGACCCACGCCAACGACACGGGCAGCTATTGCTGCTACTACAAGTACATCAATGCCCACATCGAGGGCACCACAGCTGCCAGCACCTACGTGTTCGTGAGAGGTGAGGCGGGCCGTGCGAAGGGGCCGGGCATGGCCAGGCCCCTTGCTGTCCGTGCTCGCCCCCAGCCTGCCCTCTCTGAGTGGCCGGGAGGGAGACGAGGGTCTCGTCCCACCCCTGATGGCAGCAGGCGCGCTGCCCCTAACCCTGGTCGGGCCCCTGAGCCCTGCCTCCCTCCACTCCTGGCCCCTCCTCAGACCACGAGCAGCCGTTCATCAACAAAGCCGACACGCTCCTGATCAGCAGGAAGGAGTCCACGTGGGTGCCCTGCCTGGTGTCCGTCCCCGGCCTCAATGTCACGCTGCACTCGGTACAGTCCCCACCCCAGGCACACCCCTTCTGCCCCATCCCTGGGAAAGGTGGCCACTGGTCTGGCCAGGCAAGCACGGCAGGCACGTCCTGAGGGTCACCGTGTCCCTCCAGCAAAGCTCCGTGCTTCGGCCTGACGGCCACGAGGTGGTGTGGGACGACCGGCAGGGCATGCAGGTGCCCACGGTGCTCCTCCGAGACGCGCTGTACCTGCAGTGCCAGACCAGCTGGGCCGGCCAGGACTTTTACTCCAGCCCCTTCCTCGTGCACATCACAGGTAGGGGCTGATCGGGCTCTGCTGGAGGAGACGGGGCCCCTCCGCATTCCCAGTCATGGGTGCCTCAGGGGCACCGGTGATTTGAGGGCGTCCTGTGCTCTGTGCCCCGGGCTCTTGTGTGGTGGGTGTCCCTGTGCATGTCATGTGAGGGACACGGGAGCCACTGTGTGTGTGTCACCAGGCAATGAGCTCTATGACATCCAGCTGTTCCCCAAGAAGTCCCTGGAGCTGCTGGTTGGGGAGAAGCTAGTCCTGAACTGCACTGTGTGGGCCGAGTTCAACTCGGGTGTCACCTTCGACTGGGACTATCCGGGGAAGCAGGTGAGGGTGGCTGCCCTCCCTGCCAGGGTGCCTTCCTTCTGCCCACAGCTGTCCTTCCCCTCCCCAGGAGTCCCCGTCACCTGTGCCCGGCACACGATGGGCCTTTAGAGAGGAGATCCACACTCAACTGGCCCCAGGAACCCCAGTCTATGGGGAGTTTCCCCCACAGAAAACTGTAGGCTTCCAGAGCTACCGCCGGCTGGGCAGGGTGTGTGCCTCGTGGGTTAGCACTGCCAGAGCCGCCTGCTGACCCTGGGCTTCCCTGGGTGTGGGCAGGCAGAGCGGGGTAAGTGGGTACCCGAGCGGCGCTCCCAGCAGACTCACACAGAGCTCTCCAGCATCCTGACCATCTACAACGTCAGCCACGCTGACCTGGGCCGGTACGTGTGTGAGGCTGACAACGGCATCCAGAAGTTCCGGGAGAGCACAGAGGTCATCGTGCACGGTATGACCACCAGCATGTCCGAGGGTGGTTCCTGGAGAACAGGGGTCCTTGTGTGCTGTGGGCCAGAGGTCACGGCACACCTGCTCAGCAGGGACTCCAGCCAGAGGGAGGGGAGCATGAGAGGAAGCCCCGCCCAGCTCATCTTGCTAGGGCACTGTGGGCCCCGGACTGCTGGTGGCTGGCTTTGGGGCCGCAAGGACCACGGCTAGGGATCCCTGGTCAGTGATGAGCCACCCCAGATTCACACTGATGCCTCCTGTCTGGCAGAAAAGCCCTTCATCAGTGTCGACTGGCTCAAAGGACCAGTCCTGGAAGCCACAGCAGGCGACGAGCTGGTGAAACTGCCTGTGAAGCTGGCAGCGTACCCCGCGCCGGCATTCCAATGGTAACGGTTCGGGCCCCTCCCTGTGCTGCCCCACTAGGCCCAGAGGAGAATGGACCAAAGGGCAAGAAGGACCGAGGGGCAGTGTCCTTCCCCACAGAGCCTTACCCCTGCCACCCAGACAGGGACCTTCCTAAGGAGATCCTCTAAGATCATATGCGTCGTTCAGTGTTTAGCTGGAAGGAAGGTTGGTCTGGGAGAGGTTTACAAGGGGGTGTGGTGGGCGCCACGTGGGCTTTGCTTGCCTGCTATACTGCCCGCTGCTGCACCTGCGTGCTCGGTGCACCTGGGCCTGCAGAGCTCGGTGCTCTCAGTGCCTCCCTGGGGGCTCCCTCGGCCCTTGAAACATCAGGCTGGATATTCATACCTCATGCCTGTGCCCCAGGCCTCCTGAGAGCAGCACGCACTCTGTCCTGGCCCAGCACCCAGAGAAATCTGGTCCTTCCCAGCCCTCTGGCCAGAGCCTGGGCCCTGTCCCTGCCCTTCTCTGTGACCCCAGCAAGTCGCGTCCCTCTCTGAGCCCTGACTGCTGTCAAGCTGAGAGCAGATGATTGCTGTGTCCCTTTCGCACAGGCTTCTGCCCAAGAGACAGCCCTTCCCCAGCCCACACTGCCGTGTGTCTGGCTTAGCACACCCAGCACCCAGAGACGGCTGCCGGAGTCTGGAGCACAGGTTCCAGGCCTTTGGAGATTCCAGTCCCGAACTAGGGAGGAGCCTCTCTGTGGAAGGAGGCACCATCTCCACACACAGCAAGTCTGGGAAGCATCCCCAGGGGTCAGGCCCTGCTCCTCACGTAGGGCACACGGCCCACAGCCCCATGGCAGGACAGACAGTCACATGCCTAAAGACCAGTGTGCTGATGAACAGGACAGCAGGGAGGGCAGGCGGAGCCAGGGGCCATGTTACTAGGATGAGTGAGAGAGGCCTCTCGGACGACCTCAACACTCCACCCCGTGAAGGAGGGAGAGGCCCTGCCAACTGCCACTTGCAGGAAAGAGCATTCCTGCAAGGGCTGCAGCAAGTGCAAAGGTCCTAGGGAGGCCGCATGTCTAGAGAGCTCAAGGAAAGATAGAGCTGGGATCCAGGAGACAGCAGGGGCCGCCTGGCACGGAGAGCCGCTCGGCTGCTCCCGCCTTCACTCTTCGCGCAGCCGGGGCGGCGGGGGGGGGGGGGCCACTGAGGGCAGTGGTTGGGCCCCCGACTCGCGCCAGCCCAGCTGATGTTGAGGAGCAGCCAGGGGAGACCGGGGAGGGGCAGAACCCTTCTGGGCTGGGCCTGGTGAGTCTGGCTGCAGAGGAGCACAGCCTCACTGCTGCCTGGGGGAGATCTGGGCTGCTCTGGGGCGCCTCAGGAACGTCCGAGCCAGCAGCCTGACAGGGTTGTGACCCTCGGCAGGCGGGGCCTCCAGGCCCACTCGAAAGCCTTTGGCCACCTGCTTCCCAGGCCAGAGCCTGCTATGCCACCACATGCCTGCGGGCCCTTCTGGGTCCTCCAGAAGGGACCACTTGCTCTGGCCTCGCCCAAGGCCAGGCCGCTTGGCCTCCACTCCCCTCACTCTCTGGCAGCACATATGGCTTTCCACGTCTGTGGGTCCACCTGACCACAGACAGAAAATACCAGGCAAAGACTGTCCTCACACCGAGCTTGTGCAGACTGCTTGGTACAGTTCCCTGACGCTTTAGCAGAGCAGTAGTTCACACAGCTCTTGCATCGTTTTGCGCATTAGGCCCTCCAGAGATGATCTGTAGTGCGTGAAGGCTCTGCGTAGGTTACACGCACCCACTGCAGCCCTGTACGGGAGGGACTTTTGCATGCAAGGGTCCTGGAGCCATTCTGGTTGGAGGGATGGAGCCACACAGTCCCTGAATCCCCTCCTTGGACCAGGTACAAGGACAGAAAGGCGGTGACTGGGCGCCACAGCCCGCATGCCCTGGTGCTCAAAGAGGTGACCGAGGCCAGCGCGGGCATCTACACCCTCACCTTGTGGAACTCTGCGGCCGGCCTGAGACGCAACATCAGCCTGGAGCTGGTGGTGAACGGTATGGGCCGGGCGCGTGGGAGGGGACGGGAGGCCAAGCAAGCAGGCGGGTGAGGCGGCAGCTCTGGCTGACTGGCCGTGTGCCTGTGCCCTCAGTGCCGCCCCACATCCACGAGAAGGAGGCCTCCTCCCCCAGCACCTACTCCCGCCACAGCCGCCAGGCCCTCACCTGCACAGCCTACGGGGTGCCCCCGCCCCTCAGCGTCCAGTGGCACTGGCGACCCTGGACGCCCTGCAAGACGCTGGCCCAGCACAGCCTGTAAGTGTGACTCGAGCGTCTTTCCTCATTTCACAGTCCTGTTCCCGACCTCAGCCGTGGTGGGCGGACCCCTATCCCAGCCGCTCTGGCTGCCCGGGCTTTGCCCCCACGCCCTTCCTGGGAGCCCTACCCAAAACTCGAGCTTCCCTTTGCTTCTGTTGCCTGGGCTTTTGAGATCTTATTCATAAACCCTTGCTCAGAACAATGCCACGGAGCATTCCCCTGCTTCCTTCAAGGCTTCCACTTAAGTCTAACCTCTTTGGAGCTGACTTTTACAAATCGTGAGAGGGGTCCATCTACTTCCATTCTTCTGCATGTGGATATACATTTTTCTCACCACCACATATTGAAGGGACTGTTCTTTCCCCAGTGTGTCTTCTCAGCACCTTTATTGACAACCAGTTATCTGTAAATGTGTGGATTTATTTCTGGGCTCTGTTCTGTTCAATTGGTCTATGCATCTGCTTTTATACCACTACCACGCTGCTTTGGTTACTGTAGTTCTGTGGTATGTTTCAAAGTCAGGTAGTGTGATGTTCCAGCTTTGTTCCTTTTACTCAGAATTGCTCTGATAGGTAGGGTATTTTGTGATTCCATATGAATTTTAAGACTGTTTTGCTACTGCTCTGAAGAATGTCATTGACATTTTGATAGGAATTGCATGAAATCTGTAGATGGCTTTGAACACTATGAACATATTAACAGTGTTAATTCAGCAGTTCGGCCCTTGCCAATCCCTGGCCTTTCCTGGCCTGGGCAAAGTTCCAACTCTTCCTTATGTCAGTCCTGTGCCAGCAGGACCGGGTGGGCAAGCTGGCTGGGCTAGCCCCACCTTCTTCCCTCAAAAGGGAGACCCTCTAAACACACAATTGGACCACCCAGGGATGATGAAAAAGGGACCTCTGGGCCCCAAGGGTCCCCAGCACCACCAAGAGGGCAGGCCTGGGGTAGACTGCCGAACTTGTGCCGAGTCCCTTTGCACACCAGCCACACGTACTCGGACACCCACGTGCATCGGTACAGCTCTCGGTTCCCCCTTACAGACGAACACACAGGGTCAGAGAAGGGACACAGTTCTCAAGGTCCTAACAGTAAGCAACAAAGCGTGTCCAACTGCAGTCTGTGCCATCCCACCCTGAGCTGGATGTCAACAGGACAGAGAGGCAAGGAAACCACTTAGGGCAGAGAAAACGGGCATAGAAGGGATAGGAGAGGACGGCGCCGTCAGCAGCGGTCTTGGAGACACTGGGGATGACTCTGAGGATGGCCAAGGTTTGACCACTGTGCCCCAGATGGGCCCAACCTGGCCATATCCCTGATCCGCCCTTGTCCTTCCCCCGGCTGCGGCAGCCGACAACACCGGCAGCAACGAGATGGCATGCCACAGTGCCAGGACTGGCGGGAGGTAACCGTGCAGGACGCTGTGAACCCCATCGAGAGCCTGGACACCTGGACCGAGTTTGTGGAGGGAAAGAACAAGGTACAGGCCAGCCAAGCCATCAGGCAGCCAGGGGAGAAGGAGGAGGTTGGAGGGCTGGCTCATGCCTCTCTTCCCACCTGGCCTCCAAAGCTGTGGGGGCAGCAGCTGGGAGCTGGGTGACCTTTCCGCAGGCTCTGGGCCTCAGCTTCCCTGCATGTGAATGAGGGCCAGGCCTCTTGCTGCTCCCCAGACAAGGAAACTGAGGTCTAGTGCCTGCTGGTCAAGCCATGGGCCCCAGGGCGGGAGAGGATGGGGCTGGAGGCCGATCAGGTTTCCACAGGAGGCTGCTGAGCCCGTGGACCAGCCTGGGGGCAATGCTGAGAAAGGCCAGGAGGGGGAAGGGGACTGAACAAAGGCACCCACTTCCTACGGTCACTTCCTGTTTTCCTACACACCTCCAGAGCCCCTTCCTGTTCCAGGCCTGGCCAGGAAGTGCCCGGCTTGGGGTGGGGGTGGGGGGTCTTTGGATGGTAGGCAGGGCCTGGGGCCCTCTCTCCTCCCCTACTTCTCCATTTTCCTACTCCAGAGCCAAAATCTTGTGGAAGCCTAGGAACCCCCTCCCCTCAGACTGTCCTGGACGAGAGCTGCTCCAGGCCCTGGGGCTGATGTGGGCACACAGTGATCAGCCACCAACCTCAGGCCACGGCCTCACCTCAGCTCAAGAGTAGCTGCTCCTTGCTTTTAACCCTAGCTTGGCCTCACCCAGCTGCCAAGCTGGCTCCTGGCCCCTCAGCTATCTGAACCCAGTCGCAGACAGAGTTCTCCCTGGTCCGGCCGAAGCTGTCCTCTGATCTCAGCACAGCCTAGGCCAGATGCCTGTACACTGACCCTTGGCTTTTCTGGGTAGCTGCCCCTCTCTGCTGTGTGGAGACCTCCTCTTCCCTGCTTCACCACCCCGGTCCTGTCTCTGGGCTCGGGTCACTGCCGGCCCAAAGCCTCAGTTTCCCGCATTACTGGTGGGCACAGGGGACTCCTTCCAGGAGGGCAAGGTCCAGATTGGAAGAACTGAGGCGGGAAATGGACATGTGTGCCTGTACCCTGTGCAGACGGTGAGCAAGCTGATGATCCAGGACGCCAATGTGTCTGCCATGTATAAGTGTGTGGTCTTCAACAAGGTGGGCCAGGACGAGCGGCTCATCTACTTCTATGTGACCAGTGAGTAACCAGATCACACCCAAGGAGGGCTACTTTCCCCAGGCAGGCCTGGCTGCAGGGCCAGGAGTCCCAGCAGAGGTGCCCAGCACCCAGGGGCCCCGGGCCTGGGCAGGGTAACCTGTAGAGACTGTCAGCCCATGGAGTGGGTGTCGGTGCACTGGGAAAGCCCCTCTGCCCTCAGCCCTGGAGCAGTGCCCATTGGCTCCTCCTAGCCCGGCCTTCCTCCCACCCCTTCTCAAACTCTGGAGCCATGTGGTTCACTGTGCATTTTGCCCTGGAGAGAATTCCATGGCTTACTCAGATTTCACATGTGTGGGTGACTCAGAAAAGCTAAGAAGCCTGCGAGTGAACACCCACTGGGCCTCAGGGTGTAGACGAGGCAGCTCCAGAGATGGAACTCGAGGGAACACCTGAGGTCAGGGCAGAGCCCACAGGAGCCCGGCAGGAAGTGACCAGAGAAGCAGAAGAAGAGAGAGAGGGTGGCACTGGCAAAAGCCCCTGAAGAAGCTGTTGCACGGAGAGGAGAGCGGTGGGCTGTGGTCAGAAGGAAGAATGAGGACCTAGGTCCGCACTGGGCCTCGGGCCAAGGAGCTCCACAATCTGGGCTCCCTGTCCAGGAGGGACAGAGCAAGTAGGGAGGCAGGAGGAGACCCGGCAGGGCTTCCTGGGAGTGGGGCTACTGTGGGTGCGACGGCTATGGGATGCAGCTCACAGCCGTGGCTCAGAACTGAATGAGTTCTCAGCGATGGGGAGGGCCCCGTGGACAGACAGCAAACCTTTGGGCAGTGTCACAGGGCTTCCCCACTCCCCAGCCATCCCCGACGGCTTCAGTATCGAGGTGGAGCCCTCCGAGGACCCCCTAGAGGGCCAGTCCGTGCGCCTCAGCTGCCGAGCGGACAACTACACGTACGAGCAACTACACTGGTACCGCCTCAACCTGTCCACGCTGCATGATGCTCACGGGAACCCGCTGCTGCTCGACTGCAAGAATGTTCACCTGTACGCCACGCCGCTGGCCGCCAGCCTAGAGGAGGCTGAGCCGGGAGCGCGCCATGCCACACTCAGCCTGAGCATCCCGCGAGTAGCGCCCGAGCACGAGGGCGACTATGTGTGTGAGGTGCAGGACCGGCACAACCAGGACAAGCACTGCCACAAGAAGTACCTGTCGGTGCAGGGTGAGCGCACCAGGCGGCGCGAGGGCCTGCAGGGGGAGCGAGCGAAGGGCGTCCCCTGCTCAGGCCCTCCCTGGAGCACGCATCCTGCAACCCCGCACCCTTGCACCGCGCCCGCTCCTCCCAGCCTTGGGGCGTCGCGTCCTGGGGTGCCCTCTTGCCTCCGCGGGCCACTTCACCTCCTCAACGCCGCCCCCTCAGCCCTGGAAGCCCCCCGGCTGGTGCAGAACTTGACCGACCTCCTGGTGAACGTGAGTGACTCCCTGGAGATGCGGTGCCCAGTGGCGGGAGCACACGTGCCCAGCATCGTGTGGTACAAAGACGAAAAGCTACTGGAGGAAGAGTCCGGTAGGGAGCGACCGCGGCTGCGGGCGGGAGGCCTGGGAGGCCAGCGCCCCTCGACTCACCTGCGCTCCTACCCCATCCGCGTCCGGCAGGAATCGACTTGGCAGACTCGAACCAGAAGCTGAGCATCCAGCGCGTCCGCGAGGAGGACGCTGGCCGCTATCTGTGCAGCGTGTGCAACGCCAAGGGCTGCGTCAACTCCTCCGCCAGCGTGGCCGTGGAAGGTCAGCCCCACCAGACCCCCACACCCTCATGGAGCGCCCCCTTGTGGCCACCTCGCGTGAGCCGTGCCACCACGAGAGGGCGCCTCCCGCAGGCCACAGCCTCACACGCGTGCGTGCGCACACATGCACACGCCCACTTTTGCCCACTCAGGCTCCGAGGATGAAGGCAGCATGGAGATCGTGATCCTCGTCGGCACCGGGGTCATCGCTGTCTTCTTCTGGGTTCTCCTCCTCCTCATCTTCTGTAACATGAGGAGGGTGAGCGCACCTCCCCCTGCCGAGCCTAGCTACAGGGTCTCTTACGCATCTCCCCACCCTGGCCAGAGCAAGGTCCCTATCCTGGTTTCTGTGGCAGCCCTTTCAGGCTCCCTGTCCTTCCGCGCTGGGCTCCAGCACGCACGCAAGTGTTCTCTCTGTTTGCTCCTTCCTTGGTTGAGCGCTCCGAAGCAAGGGTCACCTGTCATGGGCAGTGTCACCTGAGCCATGGTGGCATGGCCACAGCAGTGATCGATCCCCACCCGCCCCAGCCGGCCCACGCGGACGTCAAGACAGGCTACCTGTCCATCATCCTGGACCCAGGGGAGGTGCCCCTGGAGGAGCAGAGCGACTACCTGCCCTACGACGCCAGCCAGTGGGAGTTCCCGCGGGAGCGGCTGCACCTGGGTGAGGCCTGCGGCCCGTGCCTGCCGCGGAAAGCCCTCGGTTCTCAGAACTCTGGCCAGGAAGGCTCCCGTCCCCACCTGGCCCGGCGGGCTCCATCTGGCCTGCGTTCCCAGGCCCAGGTCACTTCCTCTGCCCCGGGCAGGGCGACCCGCGCACCTGTGGAGAGGACGCGGCCTTCCTGTCCTCTCCCCGCGCTCCCGCGCCCTTCCTGCCCGGCGGCGGAGGCTCCCGGCACCGTGCGGCCCTTCCTCCCGCGCCTCCTCCCGCCCCTCCTCCCGCGCCCTGCCGCGCTGCGCAGCTCACCCAGGGAGGACCTCCCGCCCGCAGGCAGAGTCCTTGGCCACGGGGCCTTCGGGAAGGTGGTGGAAGCGTCCGCCTTCGGCATCAGCAAGGGAAGCGGCTGTGACACCGTAGCTGTAAAAATGCTAAAAGGTGCGAGGTCGCGGGGTGAGGAGGGGCGGGACTGCGAACAGGAAGGGAAACTGAGGCCCAGAACTAGCATCTCCCCTAGCGTCCACAGAGGACGGCAGGAAGCGGACCTAGGCTTCTGCCTGCACCCCTGCCTAGCGGGACCAGCAGGATGCGAGGGGACCGTGCGCCCTCCCCGCAGGGAGGGAAGCAGAAGTGGGCAGGACGGAGAGGAGGCACAGGCCGGGCCCACACGAGGCCTCTGTGTCCCCTCCAGAGGGCGCCACAGCCAGCGAGCACCGTGCGCTGATGTCCGAGCTCAAGATCCTGATCCACATCGGTCACCACCTCAACGTGGTCAACCTGCTGGGGGCGTGCACCAAGCCCAATGGTACTGGCTGGTGCCCTGCGGAGCCCCGCGCCTCCGGGTGGGAGGGGCCCACGATGCGGACCAGAGCAGAGGGCTGCGGGGAGTGCCCCCCACCCCGCTCCTCACCCCCGCCGCTGGCTCTGCCCGCCCCAGGCCCCCTCATGGTGATCGTGGAGTATTGCAAGTACGGCAACCTCTCCAACTTTCTGCGCGTCAAGCGCGAGGCCTTCAGCCCCTGCGCGGTAGGCGGCGCCTCTGCTGGGCTGGGCGGGGGCGCCCCTGCCGTGGGAGACGGCCCTGGACCCACCGGTGCCTCTCCGCAGAAGTCTCCCGCGCAGCGCAGGCGCGTCCGCGCCATGGTGGAGGGCCCCGAGGCTGATCCAAGGAGGACAGCAAGCAGCGAGCAGGCCCTGCTCACCCGGCTCCTGATGGGCAAGGGAGGGGCGGGGCGCGCTCCTGCTGTCCAAGAAGGTAAGAGCCCGCCTCCTCCTGACCACCGGCGGACTGCAGAGCGCACCTCCGGATCAGCACCCCGGGATAATCCGGCCTCGGGGAGGGGCTGCCTCAGGAAGGGCATCGTGGAGTTTTCAGAGATGTCTGACAGTTGACCTGGGAATCATAGGATGAACAGGAGTTTGCCTGCAGACAAGGCGAGGGAGCGGTCCAGGGCCTATAGCAGGTGCAGAGGCCCCGCGGTACCGCAGTCTGCTGCTCTAGGAGTAGTGAGTGCGTGTCCCAGAGAGAGCGGAGGCCGAAGGACAGGGAGAGGCGAGGGGCTAAGTCAGGAGAATGCTCCTAAGTCCACGCCCTCCTTTGTGCAGCTGAGGACCTGTGGCTGAGCCCACTGACCATGGAGGACCTTATCTGCTACAGCTTCCAGGTGGCCAGGGGGATGGAGTTCCTGGCCTCCCGCAAGGTGGGTCCCCCCCAGGCCCCACAGGGTCATTTAAGGGGCCCGTATGCGTAGGCTTGCTTGGTTCTGACTTCACCCCACCGCAGCCCTGGGGTCAGTCACTGTGGCTCCCATTTTGCAGAGGAGGAAGCTGAGCCCAGAGCGGGGAGTTCCCCTCCTGGGGCTTCCTGGCCAGTCAGGGCCAGGCCGGATGCGGGATCAGTGTGGCTGCCTCCCGGAGTTTCTCTGCTGGGGACACACACAGATCTCCCCTGACAGAACAGGACGCAGGCATCCTCTGGGGCACACTGGCGCTCAGGCCTGGGTGTTCCTGGGGCCTGGGCTAAGCAGCCGCTGCCTTCCTGCCCCAGTGCATCCACAGAGACCTGGCTGCTCGGAACATCTTGCTGTCAGAAAGTGATGTAGTGAAGATTTGCGACTTTGGCCTTGCCCGAGACATCTACAAAGACCCCGACTATGTCCGCAAGGGCAGTGTGAGTGCAGGCCGCCAGGAGGGGCCGCGGGGCTGGGTGACTGGGGAGGTGAGACCACAGACTTCCTGGCCAGGAGCAGGGGGCTCTGCCAGCCCAGCTTCCTACCCGCCCAGCTGCTGGGCATCTCGGGCAGCCTAGGGACCCTACCCCTGAGGTCGCATGGGGAAGAGAGCGAAGACAGTGCCCCATGCCTGTCCCTTGGGTGGACACGGACGCCTGTGCCTGCTGTCTCAGGCCCGGGCGTGCAGAAGCACACATCTGTGCCCATAGCTAACACTCAGGGCAGTGTCCGTTTGGGCATCCATGGCTGATGAGGGGTTTATCCCAGCAAGGGCAGGGAGAGGCCTGAAGGGTCCACATGCCGTGTGATGGCCACCCTGCCCAGCGTGGCCTCTGTGGAAGGCTTGACCCTCATCCCGCCTTGCAGGTGGAGGTGAGGGTCAGGTGTGCACTTAGAGAATCCCCTATGTCACCTGGAAGGAAAGGAAACCAGGACCTGGACCGGGGCAGAGGCCGGTCTCAGAGGGCTGTGTCCCTCACAGCTCCCAGGTGGAAGTCAGGAGAGGGAGAGACAGAGGGAAGAAGCCTCCGAAGCCCCAGGAGGATCACTGTGCTGCTGGTGTGGGACGCAGGGTGGGTGGAGGTGGGGAGGGTGTGCAGGGGGGCCTCGCCCCAGGGCTGGGTCTGGGCCATGCCGGAAGCTCCCCAAGGACAGCTCAGGGCCCACAAGGGAGCTGACAGGCACAGAACAGCAGCAGGGAGGAGCCTCGAGCCGGTGCCCGGCCTCCTCTTCCCTGCTAATGGAGCCCACGCCTGCCTCCCCAGGCCCGGCTGCCGCTGAAGTGGATGGCGCCCGAAAGCATCTTTGACAAGGTGTACACCACACAGAGCGACGTCTGGTCCTTCGGGGTACTGCTCTGGGAGATCTTCTCCCTGGGTGAGTGGGTGCAGGCCAGGCTCCCTGCTGGCCCAGGGCTGGGCGCCTGGAGCAAGCAGCCAGGTCGTTCTGCGGCAGATGGTTGTCATGGGCACCGCAGGACCACCTCAGGCCGGGGCCGGGGCCGGGGCCGGGGCCATGCCTGGGCCCTTGCAGCCGCCCCAGCACCAAGGGTCCGTTCAGTGAAGACACCTGCTTATGCAAGGGGCACATGGGAGAGAACATGACAGTCAGGAGTCCATGCTAGGATGCAGGAGCAGTGAATGAAGAGTAAAGTTCCACAGAATGGCAGTGAAAGTGAATGCTGTTAGTGAAGACAGAAATGCTGAAGGAGTCTAGGAACTTGGGGCTGTTTGCTAGCCAGAGGGACTGGGAGCTGGGAGTGCAGCGAGCAGGAGAGGGTGTGCTCAGCACACAGGAGCCCTGGGCTGGATCCTCAGCACCTCGGGAAGGAAGAAAGGGAGGAGTAGGGAGAAGCAGGTGGGCCTGGCAGGACTGCAGTCCCGTGAGGGAAGTGGGCAGGGTGTGGCCGGGGCGGGGGTCCACGCAGTGGGAGGGAGGAGAGGCTTAGTTCTGTGCAGTCCCGCCAGCCCCGGGGAACTGGTAACGGTGACTTCGCTGCAGAAGGAAGAGGGCCTGCGCTGCTCAGGCCGCAGTGGGCAGCAAGGTAGACCCTGTCTTTACTGTGCCTCTGCCGTGGGGAAGAAGAGGAAGCAAGGAGGGGACAGGACAAGGGTGATGGGCAGCCGTTGCACCCACAGCACCCCTTCCTGCTGCAGGGGCCGCCCCGTACCCAGGTGTGCAGATCAATGAGGACTTCTGCCAGCGGCTGAAAGAGGGCACCCGGATGAGAGCCCCAGAACTGGCCACTCCCGCCATGTGAGTGCCCTGGTGGTGTGCAGGTGCGGGGGACACGGGGACAGGCACATGGCCGGGGCTCTGTGGCCACGAGAAGAGGCATCTGAGCCAGAGAGTCCCCGGGGACAGCGTCCCCAGGAGTGGGCCCAGAGGTGACACTCAGAAAGAGGCCGTTAGAGAGCAGCTCTAGACAGGGATGGCTCATGCCCAGCCTGGAGGAGGAGGGCAGTGCGTGTAAGGGACCAGCTCAGTCTGTTTTGTTTTCCTTTTAAAAATACCTGATGTGAGGCCGGGGATGTAGCTCAGTGGCACCACACCTGCCCCGCAAGCGCAAGGTCCTGAGTTTGATCCCTGGTACAAAAAAAAAAAACCCAAAGCTGGGTACTTTATAAAGAGAAGAGGTTTGCTTGCTCAGCACAGTTTTAGGGGTCCGGGAGCGTGGCACTAGCACCCGCCTGGCTCTGGAGTGGGCCTTCGGTGACATCACAGTATGTCAGACAGCACCACGGCGGGGTGCATGACAGAGGGAGAGATCACACGGAGAGGCGGAAGGGTACAGACTGGGAGGAACCAGCTCTGTAAAACCTGCTCTCAGCAGGACCCACTCACTCCACTCAGGACCGGTTACCCAGGCTGGGCTCCAGCTCTGAAAGGTCCGACCGCACTAGGACCAGCCTTCAGCAGAGGAGCCCCGGGGGATCACACTCAGCCCACATCCAAACCATTTCCTGGAGCCAGGGAGGCAGCAGGGCGGGACTGGCTGGAGGGAGGGTCAGCAGCCTGCTTCCCCCGCAGACGCCGCATCATGCTGAGCTGTTGGTCTGGAGACCCCAAGGCGAGGCCTGCTTTCTCGGAGCTGGTGGAGACCCTGGGCGACCTGCTCTTGGGAGGGGGCCAGCAGGTGAGCCCCAGCTCTGCCCTCCCTGGGCCCTGCCCTGGTGTGCCCGGGTCCTGCTCACCTCTCAGCTACTGGGCAAGGCCAGGTGTGACTGGACCCAGGCCCCTGGCCTCCCACCCTCTACCCCTGCCCCCCTGCTGCACTCAGATGCAGAGGGGTCTTCTGCTGCCACAACAGAGGCAGCTGCCCTGGCATTATCCTACTCCTCAGGACACCCCAGGTGGTCCTCCCAGGGCCCGTGGGGCAGCCCATCTCCTGGCACAGCGCTGGGTTTCTTCCCTTCCTCCCACCCGCGGAGCACACTGGCCCCAGACCTGTGCATCCTGCACCTCCCTCCCAGTGGTGCTCTGCACCCTGGAAGCAGCCTGCACCTGAGTCACACCCTGAACCCAAGCCTCAGGGGCTGGGAGGGGAGTGTGGGACCAGTTCCCTCAAAGAAAAGGCAGCGGCCTCTAACTGGTCCCAGAGCTGCACCCAGAGGACCGGAAAGAGGATGCTCCCGAGCCTGGCCCACCCATCCGCCTGTCTACAGCAGGCCCGGGTAGGGGGGCGGCTGGGAGAGTCGGACAAGGCGGGACCACGGGCTGTCAACACCCTGAGCTGGGCCCGCCCCAAGCACTGACTCACACAGCTCAGCCGGACCCCACTCCAGAGTCGGGCTCGAGCAGTCCTGCATGCAGAGGCAGGGGCTGAGGGGCAGGACACCAGGCAGCCACCTCTCCCATTGCTGCTAGGAGGAAGATGAGGACTACATGGCCCAGTGCGACTCTCAGAGCTCAGAGGACGGCAGCTTCCTGCAGGCATCCACCACAGCCCTGCACGCTGCTGAGGCAGATGCTGAGGGCAGCCCGCCACGCAGCATGCACTGCCACAGCCTGGCTGCCAGGTCAGCCACGCTCCCCAGGTCAGGACTGGGCGAGGGGCAGGATCAGTCTGGAGCCAGCTCTCTTATCCTCTTCAGTCATCAAGGAGAAACACCTGACAGCAGCTTGAGAAGCATCTGGATGCCAGAGCGATTGAACTGGCTCACTGGGCACACAGGCCCAAACGGCTGTGGATCTTCCCCAAGACCACGTGGCCTCCCAGCTGTGCTTTCCTTACGGCATCCTTGGTCCTTCACGCTGAGCACCAGTGTTTTAGTCCATTTTCCATTGCTTAACAAAATACCAGAGGCTGACACCCTAGAAAGAAGAGTCACCTAGCTCATAGCCCTGGAGGCTCAGAGCACAGCCTGGCCTCTCTTCGGCTCTGAGCGGAGTCTCATGTCAGCTGGCATCACAACACCAGGAGCCCGTGCATATGTAGGACAGGAAACCAGAGGTTCAGGGGCCTGGATGGTTTGTTTTGTAGCTCACTCCCTTGATTGGACAGAGTCCCAAGGAGCGACATGAATCCCTCCCAGGCAGGGAGCCCCCATGACTTAGTTACCAGGCGTTTACTGTGCGTGAGGCCCCAACATCGCAAGCTGGAGACAGGGCTTCCTGCTCAGAACCTCGGGGCACACTCAGCACGTGCAAGCCACAACTCCCTCCAGCTCTTACACTGTTGGCCCCCCAAGAACTGCCCACCTCAGTTCCAGAAGAATGCCTGCTGGGGGTCTTGCATTTGGGCCAAGACTTCCCAGCGCCTGATTGAGCTCCTGAGCAAACCCCAGGAGCAGGGCCTTCCTGGAGGGGTTGGACCGATGGGGGGCAGCCTTGGGAGGGCTGAGGTGCACTTCTCCAAGCACCCACTGTTTCTCCCTGCAGATACTACAATTGTGTGTCCTTTCCTGGATGCCTGGCCAGGGGGACTCAGACCCAGGGTCCCTCTAGGATGAAGACGTTTGAAGAATTTCCGATGACCCCGACCACCTACAAAGCCCCTGTGGTAAGGACCGGGTGGGGAGGGGCCACACCTCAGATCAGTGGGCAGGGCACCCTGGGGGAGGCAGGCATCACAGTCCTAAGGCCAGTGGCAGAAATCAACTGAAGCCGTTCTTGCTTTGATGAATGTGTCAATTGTGTGTATTAGTGGAGTTTGGTGTGACATTTCACCACATGCATATGGTGTGCCCTTATGGAATCCACCCTTCACCCACCCTCCTGACTCCTCCAACCTCTAGTGATCCTGCTCTGCTTTCAGGGCAACATGCTTTAGCTGCTGCCTGTGAGAGAGACAAAGCAGTGCTTGCCTTTCTGGGTCTTGCTTATTTCACTTCCGGTTCCATCCACGCTGCTACAAAGAACAAAATTTCTTTCCTTATGTATGTCTGGATAATACTCCAAACATGCATTCCATGTTTGCTTAATCCAGTCCTCCATTTGCATATCTTACTGTGAGTAGTGCTGACTCAAAAAAGCAAAAATAAAAAGGGCTGGGAAGTAGCTGAGCATGAAGGGCCTAGGTTCAGTCCCTAGCCCAAGCAAAAGAAAGAAAGGAGGAAAGAATGAAGGAGGAGGAAAGGAAGGAGGGAGGGAGGGCCGAGCTTGGGTGCACAGGTCTCCTTGGTGGAGTCTGTAGGAAATGGCGAGGTCAGGGGGACCTCCAGGCATTCAGGGCCCAGGCGCTCCTGTGACACCCCTGTGCACTGCTCTTGCCCTGTCCTGTCACTGTCGAGCAGGACCCCCCCCCCCGCAGCAGTGTAGAAACCCGCTGGAAAGACAGCCACCGCCTGCACAGTTACAGAGGTAGCAGCCCCAGTTAGCAGGGAGGGTGGGCCATGGGGAGCAGGAAAGCTGCAGGTGTCCGCCCAGGTGGTGATGCCTGTGTCCTCAGTGCAGGTCCACACACCCCAGCTCAGCTTGTGAGGCTGCAAAGTGTGGCCTGCGCTAAGGAGGAGCCCGAGGCCAGGCCTGAGCCCTGGCAACTTCAGGCGGGAGTCGTGTTGGGACTGCCAGGTGGGGCTGGGGTCTCTGGCTGGGCGGAGAGCTCTGACCCACGCAGCTGGGCTGGCTGCTCAGCACGGACCCGGCTGTGTCTCATGGGCCAGATGAAGATGTTGGGGTCCCAAGCTCTGAGAAGACTGCAGTTGCCCTCTATGGGATTCAGAATGAAAACTGTACAAGCCACACTCAGGGAAACAAAGCCCCACCAAACCCAGGACGTCTCCAGGGTGTCCCTTGTCCAGCTCAGTTCCCATGGGAATGGGATTAGGCCCCCGGCAGCCACAGCCCTGGTTGGTTCCCCTCGCAGGATAACCAGACGGACAGCGGGATGGTGCTGGCCTCTGAGGAGTTTGAACAGATAGAGAGCAGGCACGGGCAGGAAGCGGGCTTCAGGTAAGCACTCCCCAGCCTCCCCCCCCCTGCAGAGGGGCCGCTGCCCTCCCTGCAAGGGCTGGGTGCACCCACCCCTCTCACGGCAGCTCCCTGT
The DNA here is from genome assembly GCF_000247695.1 of Heterocephalus glaber. The sequence goes on along the minus strand of NW_004624733.1, from coordinate 43,207,196 downwards.
CCCCTCTGTGTGTGTTCAAGGCGAGCTGCTGAGACTCACAGCCTTTGGCATCCAGCCCCCCCCCCCATGCACATGCGTGCACACACACATTATCAGGCTGACCCAGCAGCACCTGCTAGGGTGTCGTTCCCACTCTGCCTCTCACCTGACAAGGGCTCGCCAGGAAGCGTACACACCCATCCCGGCCGAGCGGGCCACCCCTGCCCCTCCGCTGTTGGCCCAGTGCCCACTGAAGCCAGGCAGACGTGACCTGAGCCGCTGCTCAGGAAGCCTCCCGTGTGCCAGTAGAGGGTGGCCTGGGCAGGTGATTCCATCTGCCCAGCAAGACAGCCAGCAGGAGGAGAAAAGTTTGGACCACGCAAATGGACTTTTACAAGTGTAGATAAAAGAGCTAAATGTCTGCTTAAAACATTCACTTTACTTGTTTTATTCTATTTTTTTATTTTGAGGTATTGGGGGTTGAACCCAAGGCTTTCACACTGAGCTGCATCCCCTGCCCTTTATATTTTTTATTTTGAGATGGGGTGCCACGGGCCACGTGGTTGAGGGGTTCTCAGAGTGAGAAACCAGGTGGGAGATTAAGAAAGACAAAGACACATAAGGTGTAGGTGGGGCCGGGGGCTCTAACTCCTGATGGGAGGGAAAGACCCCAGGTAGGGGTTTATTTATAGTGGTAGAGATAAGGAAAGTGCAGGGAAGGTGCAGGGCTGGTCTGTAACCCGAGCTAGGAGGGTAGCTATGGTCTGCTGGACCTCAGGCTTGGTTTTCTGGTGAATGGGCAGGGCGGAAGGCAGAGCTCTTCTTGGCCAGGCCCTGCTCCACCTCGCCCTCTTGTTCTCCTGCCTCGGGGCCCTGCGTCTGCTGGAGGAGGTGAGTTAGGCCTGGCTCTACTGACCTACAGGCAGCGCTCCCTGCGATGGGGTCTCACCAAGTGACTATGTAGCCCAGGCTTGGACTTTGATCTCCCTGCCTCAGCCTGGGAGATTACGGGTGTGCACCACCACGCCTGGCTAACACGTTTGCTTCATTAGTTTACGTATACCTGTCCAAATGACAGGATCTCTGATAATTGTGTAAGACACTGGCCTTTCCCACTTTCTTCAGACTGCTGTATGCAGACCTGCCCCTCACACCCTGAACATTAGTGGTGCCCCCATCAGGAGCTTCTTTCCAGGCCAAATCCCTCGCCCATTTTTGAGTCAATAGATGATGTCTCTATTTTACTGTAAACCATAGGTATTTGTATAACACTGGGATAGTCAGTGTCATTTTTACCTTTCTTACAGGTATATTTATGATCTGTACAGTTTACCAAGTACAGGTGGAATATCTCTTATCTAAAATTCTTGGGACCAGAAGTGTTTCAGATTTCAAAGGGGTTTTTTGAATTTTGGAATATTTACATAGACTTTACCAGTTGAGCAACTTTAATCTGAAAATTCCAAATCTGGTTCTCCAGAATTTCAGATTTCAGAGACTTTTGGATTCCCTAAGAAGGGTCCTACAAGTATATTTTAATTCTCATTTAATTAGGAAGATGGGATACTTCCCCATGCCTTTGCTATTAAAATACTAAACTTTAGCTGGATGTGGTGGCGCATTCCTATAATTCCAGCACTCAGGAGGCTGAGTCAGGAGGATTGCTGCGAGTTCTAGTCCAAGGTCAGCCTGAACTACATAGCGAGAGCCTGTCTCAAAAGAAAAAGAAAAATTACAAAAGCTGAAGATGGAGCAGGGTCTTGTGATCAGAAAGGTGGGCGGAGTTGGAGCGGGAAGCTTGGGTGTCTTTCCAAGAGCGAGAGGTGGCCGCTGGAGGAGCCCTAAAGTCACACTCGGCGTAGTGGTGTCTGCGAGAGGGAGAGGGAGCGAGGGAAGGCGGGAGTACAGGGGTGGGGCGCTGCAGAGCCTCCAGTGACGCAGCTCAGCAGTGGGGTGGCCGGCGGGAGGCCTGAGTGATGCACGCAGATGCGGGCAGGGGCGGCGCTGCTTCCGACAGGACAGCGGACAGGAAGGGCCCGCTGCACCTGCACCTCCCAGGCTTAGGGTGTGGGACGGAGGCTCCCGAAGATCGGGTTCCGTGGCGGTGGGAGCGGATGCAGAGTTGAGAACGCTCTCAGGCGCTGCGCCTCAAAGGGACCAACGGACGGCAGAGGGCGCTACTCCTCACGCGGTCCGCGCCCGGGGCGCCCCCTCGGCCCGGGAAGCGGCTGGGGTTGCCCCGCGTGCCCGCTGCGCAGGGCCAGGTTTCTGAGCGGCTGTGGGCTCCACCTGTGCCTTTGGCGATTCCGATCGCACGCGGGCCCGTGCTCTGTCTTCTGTCTTCCTCACACCGCCCTCCTTGTCTCCGCAGCTGTAAAGGACCTGGCCAGGAGGAGGAGGGGACTGGGGCGCGCGCTGACCCCCAGGGGAGGCGGCGTCGGCCGGACCTGGGAGCCCGAGGCGGCCAGGTGTTTTACAACAGCGAGTACGGGGAGCTCCGCCGGCCGCAGGAGGAGGGCGCCTGGGCTCCGCCTCCCGGGCCCTTCCGCGCAGACGGCAGCTACTGAGGCCGACCCTGGGCTTGGGCAGCTGGGGCGGGGACACCCCTGGCGGGCCGAGCGGAGGGCTGGAGGCCAGGCTGGAGCTGGTCTCCTTCAGCTCAGCCCGGCCCGGCCGGAGGAACGTCCTTCCTCTCTGCAGCCTCTCGTTAGAAGAGCGGGACTCCAGGCTCAAGGGCTCCCAAACTGTCTCGGCGCCTGTCGTGGGCCACTGCTCTTCAGACACCCGGCCCCTTTTCAGATTCAGATGCCATTTATCCAGTGTCCGCAGGCGCTGGCCCCGGGCTGGCCACTCCCAGGACACCGGGCAGGTGACGCGGGAACGCCTGCGTCCGAGAGTCGCACGCGGCGGAGGTGCAGCTCCGTTCGCCCCAATTCCAGGCCAAAGCGCGGTCCCGCCGCGTCAGCCCCCTTCCTCGGGGCAAGGGCTTTCTCCTCCCCGGAGCTGAAGAGAGCGCAGGAGGACCTGAGGCTGGGTTGCTCTCCGGCACCAGAGGGGGCGGAGCCGGCCTCGAGTGCGGAGAACCATCCCCGCCCGACTTCCGCTAGGACTTCAGGACCTCTGCGCGGCTGTCATGAATTCTCTTTGCAAAACTTCAAACTGGAAAGGAGTCCGGTTTTTGTTTTGTTGCGGAAACTAGGCAGTTCTCGGCTGAGGCGCTGCAGTCCCCGTGACCTGTTTCTCCCGAGAAGACGCCCAGCCCCACGGGCCCGGTCCGGAACCCGAAGGACCAGCCCTCTGGCTCTCCACCCCAGATGCCTCCGAGACTTGAGCGCCGCAGCCGCCGTTCCTGGGGTCCGGGAGGACCTGCCCGCCCTCCCTCCGCCTCCCCTCCGTGCCGATGCGACGCCGGCACTTCTGTGCTCACGGGGGAGCACCCGCCCCCGGGCTGGAATCGTTCTGCCCAGACCCCACCCAGCTCCCACTGCCCGCCCGCCCTGCCAAGAGAAAGACCCTCGTCCTGGTTAGCCTCACAGACTGCAGCCCCAGCCCAGCCCGGACGCTTGCAGGACAGGCGGCCGTGAGGCGAGCGGGCCTTGGCTGCAGGCCCTCCCCACAGCACCGACCTCGAGACGCGGCGGCGCGTGTGCCCGGTCCTCGCTGGCCCGACCTCCTCCCTCTGCGCGGCATCCGGCTGCGGCTCGGCCAGGGCAAGTCCTGAGACGCGAGGCGGTGCGGACCCCAGCTCGGTGTGCACCTCCGGAGGGCTGGAGCCCCTCTTCCTGTCCTGCAGCTGCACGCACAACGCTGTGCTGGGGAAGAACGCCCACTGTGCCCTAGTAGACATGTCCTCTGGAAGATCTACATATTTAACAAAAGATAATAATAAATCAATGCCAGTCTTCGAGTTTCAACGAGTGGATTCTGCGTGAAGTCTCGGTTGTCTGAAACTGATCCTAACCTTCCGGGCCACAGCGGCGAGGAGCGGTCCCCGAGGCGGCCGGCAGGGGGCGCGCGCCGCCCCGCTTACCCCGGCTCCTGCTTGCTGCTGTCTGCTTCCGTGGCCTGTCTGCTCCTCAGTACCGAAGACCCCGCACCGAGCGCCCGCGCACCCTGCACCGTGACCGCCTGAGCTCGGCCACTCCCTGGGTGCGCCGCCCTCTCGGGTGCGGCGGCGGGGTGTCCCGGTGCCGCGGCTGCTCTCATCGGCGAGCCCTGCGGAAGACTCCCCAGGCCGCGCTCACGTCCCTGGGTCCCGTCCCTCCTGAGCCCCACGTTCCCGCACATTTGTCAGCCCCTAAGGTCGCCTTTGGGGCCAGCGGCGCCCTTGAGTGTCATTCCATCCTGGTCGCTGGCCCTCAGCATCCAGGGCTGCCGAGGCGGAGGGCTGCGCTTCTGGGTGCGACCCTGACCCCGGGCTCCGGGGGAAGCAGGAAGCTGGGCATCCGAGGCAGCACCTGAGCCCGGCGACAAGGGGTTGTGTCTGCACTGTCCGCGGAGCCGCAGCCTCTCCTCTGTGACTTCCACTTTGCAAAGCCTTGGTGGCAGCAGTCACAACGCCCACAATGTCCCTGGCATGACCACTCCATGAGGGAAGAAGCCTTCGCCCCCACTGCTCTGTGCCCACGGCGGCATCTGACACCCACTCCTGAGCCACCCGCCCAACTGTGCCCCACTGCACATCCTCCCACCCCCGACTGCCATCTGCACCCGAAAGGCAAGGGGGTGGCATCGCCAGGGCGGGCCCGTGGGGTAATGAAGTCGGACGGGGTCAGTTCCCGGCAAGAAGTCGGGGACCCGCTGTCCTCAGCCTACCCACGAGGGCACGGGAGGAGTCTCATGTCCGGAGGCAGAGCTGAGCCCTCACCAGACACGGGTCTGCTGGGCCTGGATCTTGGACTGCCCAGCCTCCACACTGTGGAAATGAACATGAGCGACCGAAGCCCATGAAGCCGCCATTCCCCATGCCTCCATCTGTGGCAGAACAAAAAGGCTTTGGGGATGGCAGGGAGTGCGTGCATCTCTGACAGGGAGGGACCGGTCTGCAGTCTGGGCTCAGATGTTCCCCGGGCCTGTCCACCAACCAGTCTCACCCGGCAGACAGCAGCTCCCAGTCCTGGGCATGGAGGCAGCGCAGGGCAACGTCGGTTCCAGTCCCACAGGGGTGCCAGGCATGGGAGGTCCTGGGGACCATACAGACCCCTGGCCAAAGCTCGGGAGGTCATTGATGAGCCCGACTTTCTTATGAGTGAACAGAACGCCCCCACCCCCAGTGCCATTCCTTTAGGGAACCGCTACCCAGGCGCCTTTGTTCTAGGCTGAGCAGGGATCCCCCTCAGCCCAGGCAGAAACTGGAAAACTGGGCCTAATTATGCACCATGTTTCCTTGGCCACTGCGCCTATGGTAAGCACAGCTTTTATTCATCGGGAACTCATTGAAACCTTGTGAAGGACCCAGGGGAAGCAACAGATCTTGTTTCCCTGAACCGAAATCAGTGTCTAAATTTGTTACTGCTGACTACTGGCTCGTTGCCCCCTTAGAGGGACAACTACCTCCAACAGGGGAGCCGAGAGTGACTGACAGCATCTGAGGCTCAGTCAAGCTTTGCTGGAAGGCGAGCCACCCTTGAAACCTCAATCACTGCCAAAGCCCATGGGTCAGCTTTCGGTCACTTCACCAGTGCCCTGAGCTCACAGAGCGAGAACCATGGCAACGATCTCCTCTTGCCCTCTCCACCGCGGGGGCCCTGCAGGGAGGAGGCCTGGGCATGGAAAGGCAGAAAGGAAGTGCTTGAGAGAGCCAGATCAATACTGGCCATGGTGCAGGCCCTGGGAGTGGGGACGGCCTGCCAGAGACCGCCCCCCCCCCGAGCCCAGTGCCAGGAGCTGAGCTACGAGGAAGGGGCCCAAGGTGTGCGTGCTGGCAGAGCAGGCGCCACACCTGGGCGCGGGGGGGGGGGGCACGGGTCTGGGAGAGCAGCGCAGCCCGCGCCATCCCCATCTGCTGCTCCTGCGGCCGCCTGTGCCTGGTCTACAGAAAGCCAGGGCCCCGCTCCAGTGTCCGTGCACCCGGTTCTCACCTGTCCTTGTGGTGACCACTCAGGCGGGAGACAGGGGGTGCCTTTGAGCCGGGGGGCACACCAGGGCATCCCTGGAAGGAACGGAGGGCTGCACTGGCCAGGGGCTTCAAAGGCTGGCTTCGTCCAGGAGGCTCTGTGGGGAGGGCCCAGGATCTCGACGGGGAGTGAGGTGCTGGCTGAGCGCTCCTCGCGGGCAGGGGGCAGAGGTCAGGAAGCGCCTGTTTGCGAGCTGCGCAGGCATTGGCTCGAGAGGGAAACGGGCAGCTTACACAAGAACAGCCTAAAATCCTACACCTGTGTCACCCGCAACTGGACTCCATGAGACAACACGTCACTGAGTGGCCGTGGCAAGAGCGGGTGGCAGTGAGCGCCGCACTCATCTCCCATGGCGAAGTCACGGCGATGCCTGGTTTGCAGGTCCGGGAGGCTGTGCCACCCACCCTGAGTGGCCATGCTGCTCCCAAAAGGGGCACGGGGGGCCTGGCATCCTCCCCAGTTTGTCTAACCCTGTTCTGTGCGGATAGCAGAGACGGCTTCTCAGTGGCCAGTCTGAAAACAGAGGTGCTGGTGTGACACAAAGGGAAAGAACAGAACAAGTGGGCCTCTGGGACCTCAAGAGATCCCCTCAGCTCCCAGGGCTGCTGTGTGGGGCAGCCCGGACCTGGGAGCCTAAGGTCCATGCCCACATGCCCATGGCAGCTGCACACCAGGGCCAGGGTGGGCACACCTGACAGGGGCTGTGGGGCTGGGGATGCAGCCTGGGAGTGGGGACCCCGGACAACGATCCCAATGTGGGGAGCATCGCCAGGCCGTGGGGGGCTTTGCAAACAGGAGGTCGGTCGGTGGGTTTCAAAGGTGCAAACAAGTCCACTGCAGCTGGCTGGGCACCTCCATGGCTCCTGAGCACCTGCTGCCTTGCTGCCGAAGTCCCAGCACTCAGAACGCCGCATGGACCACGTGCCAAGAGCCAGGACGGAGGGCCAGGCAGAGCAAGCGGGCACCTTCCTCATGGCTACCCTGCTGCAGGATCCCATTGGCGGAGCGTCAGCTCCAAGAGCTCCACGGTCCTTTCACAGCTCCGATCGGACATTTGGCCCGTGCCCAGACTGCCAAAGTCATTTACCTCCAGCACTTCCTGCATCCCCAGAGGGTGAGGTGAGGTGTGAATATTTGTCTTGGCCCAAAGGATTCCCTGCAAACACTGCCTGGGACAGGCTGAATGCATCAGCAGCAGAAGGTGCCAAGCCTTTCCCAGGGCTGGGGCCACCCTTCTGCCACAGGAGGCAGGCCTGCAGGAGTGGACCAAAGACCCAGGCTGGGTGCTGACAGCCATCACCACCCTGGAACCCTCTGGAGACCCTTGACTCACCTGGCCACTGAAGGGCAATGCAGAAGGGGAGGGTGGCGTATCCTCGAAAATCTAGCTGGCCCTAGTTCCTGGAGACTTTTGATGTGACTATATGAAAAAAGAATCTTGGCAGTGTGATAAGATTCCCTTGGACTGTTGAGGCAATGGAATGAAAAGGAAGCAGGGAGATTCCAGAGACAGAGAGAGACAGACAGGCAGACGGACAGACAGAGACAGAGGACAGGGGAGGGAGAGAGGGAGGGAGGGAGAGAAAGAGACAGGGAGAGGGAGAGAAAGGGAGGAGAGGGAAGGAAGGAAGAGAGGTCAGGGAAGGGGAACGGAGCAAGAGGAAGTGGGGAGGGGAGGGAGGAGTGACAACATGATCATGAAGGCAGAGACTGAGCAACGTGGCCACAAGCCAAGGGATGCCAGCAGCCACCAGAAGCTGGAAGAGGTGGGACTGCATTAGCTCACAGAGCACCCAGAGGAAGTTCGGTCCTGCAGATACCTTGCTCACACCCCAGCAATGCGGGACTTATGGACTTCAGAACTGTGAGCAAATAAATGTGTTGTTTCCAGCCACCAAGCATGTGATGATTAGTTAGAGAAGCCTCAGGAAGCTAATCCGGAGACCTCTGCTCACCCCACCATGTGGGCAGGACTGAGCCATCCCCACTGCCCAGCTCCGTGGACGGCTCACCTGGGGAGGCTCTGAGGCTGCTGTGGGCTGAAGGGGGCCTGGCCTAAACACTCTGGCCTTGACCATGCCCACTGGGAAGGCTGGGGCAAGTCCCTCAGCCCCCTCAGAAGTGAAAGGGGGCACGATGGCACACTTCACTGGGTAGCTGTGGGGTCTGTTTTGGGAATTGGGAAACTTAGGCACATGGGAAGGAGACCTGCGGTCAAACTGGAGGCTCCTGGGATGACAGGCAGATTCACTCAAACCACACACACCAGACAGGTGGACAGGGGCTGTTTGTCGGTCAGTTTTTGTTTCTTCACACTGGTTTTTCAAAGTGCTGGAGATTGAACACAGGGCCTCAGTCATGTTAGGCAAGTATTCTACCAGTCAGCCATGTCCCCAGACCCATGGAGCTTGTTTTAAAGATAAAAAATACCAGGGCCGGGGATTTAGCTCAGGGGCTCCAGTGCCTGCCTCGCAAGCGCAAGGTTCCGAGTTCAATCCACAGTAGAAAAGGAAAAAAAAAAAAAAAAGATAAAGAATGCCAGCAAAGGGTACGAGGAGCCCACAGAAATGCTGGGGCAGGAGTGCTGAGTCAGACTGCTGGCGCTGCCATGGCTCAGGTCGTGCCCTCCTCCTCGGTCCACATGGTGCAAGGTGAGCCCCAGGTCAGCGCCCAAGAGCCACCTGATCCAGGCAGGGGCCCAAGGCCACAGAATCCCCCAGGAACAATGACTGCCGAGGACGTGGAAAAGGGGAGTCCCTCGCACTACTGGTGCAAATGGTGCAGCTGCTGTGGGAAATCAGATGGCGATTCCTCAAAAAACTAGGAGCGGAACGACCGTAAGCAATCCCGCTTTGGGACATACAGTATTTTTCTCTTAACTGAGGTTCTGTGTCCATGGTTGCAGTTACCTGTAGTCAACCAGGGACCAGAAGATATTAAATGGAAAATTCCAGAGATAGACAATTCATAAGTTTTCAATCGCATGCCATGCTGAGTGCTGTGAGGACACTGCACTGTCTGGCCCTGTCCTGGCTGGTCTTGAGTCACCCCTTCGTCCAGTGCATCCACACCATGTGCACTGCCTGCCCACTGGTCACTTAGTAGCGGCTTGGTTATCAGATCCACTGCCGCAGATCGCAGGGCTTGCATTCAAATAACCCTTATTTTATTTATAATCATCCCAAAGCACAGGACTAGTGATGTTGATAATTTGGACATGCCAAAGAGAAGCTGCAAAGTAAGCTTCCTTTTAAGAAAAAGGTAGAAGTTCTTGACTTAATAAAGAAAAAATGTGTCCTACCCAGAAGGTAAGCAACTTAAAACTTGCAGTATTTTCCATTTAGTATTTTCAGACCAAGTTGCCCACAGATAGCAAAACCGTGGATAACGTGGGACCCTGTAAATGCGCCACCTGATTCTGGCTTTCAAGAGGACCTAGTCAGGACAGTGTCCCTTTGGCAAATGCCCCCTGGATGGTGGGTGTGGCCCACTCTGCCCAAGTAACACAGATGGTCTTGCCCTCGCTCATGAGCAGCATTTCTTCCACGATGACCAACAGAACATACAGGTCAAACTCCAGGTTTATAAAGCAAAGTCTCCCAGACAAAATAGTCAAAGAAAAGTATGAGAATCAGGTAGATACAATATGGAGTTCACACGTGGTCAAGTGTTAACAAGCCACAAGCCGTCCACAGGTGGATCTGGCCAGTGACCACAGCACGCAAGTGTCATAGCATGCTTCTGTACTATGGCAAACCGTCCGCAGATCCCTGAAGTCAGTTCTTCCTACCAATGGGCCTGTTTTAGTGAGATCAGTATGTTTTGCCTTCCATTTATCATATGTCCGCAAGTGACTAACGGATGAGGTCTTTTAAGAGAAAGTCTAAAACATGCTAGGCCCATTTATCAGCTTCAAGGCTAATTTAAAAGAACAATGTCCCAGGCCCTTCTGCTTGCATCAGTGGCTGCCAGTGGCCCAACAAAGGAGGTGGCCAGGAGTGAGGCCTGATCACCTTGGGAAGGTACCTGGTTTCCTCATCTGGTGCCTCAGCCACTCTGGCTTCCCCCAGGAGCTGAAGCCATGAGGACCCCTGCTGCATGATATTTCCATGCACACCCACCTCAGTCAAGGGAGGTGCTGGGGCCAGAGAGACCTGCCGGTTCCCACTGTGCTCTGACAGCTCCCGGCCCTGGGATGTGTGCTTATTGCCCAGCACCTCCTTCCCTGTTCCCTACCTGGGCTGGCGCCTGGAGCCTACACTGTTGTAAGGGTCAGGTGGGGTCAGACCACAGTGAGTGCTGGCCCAGTTGGGCCTTGTGAGACAAAGCACAGCCTCAGTCTCTGCCCTTGGGCCCAGGAGACACTGCCAAGAGGAAACCTAGACCCAGGAGGGATGAGGGAGCAAGCTTCCCAGGCCCCACCGGCCAGAGCAGGAAGTTGGCTGGGCTCTGCCTGTTAGCTGAGCAAATAACGCATTCCTCAGAAGACAGGGGGAGGCCCCGGCCCTGGGTATATGAAGGCTTCTGGGTCAGGCTCTGGACGTTTGCCTTAGGTCCTGAGAGCATCCGCCGAGTCCCACTCTGCCATGAAGCTCGCCACCGCCTTTCTGGTGCTCTGCCTGGCTCTGCTCAGCCATTTCGGTGAGTGCTCCCATGGCCTTGCTCCTGGAGGCAGCTGCCATCAGCCCTGCTCTTCCCCAGCTCCTTCTCCTGCTGATGCCAGCCTGGGGCCGCCGAACCCTGGGCACCAGGTGTGGTCCTTGCAGCTTCAACTCTGGGGACCCCTCAAAGGCTCCTGGTCCCTCTCCTTCCTGCGGCCCTTCGGGCTCTCTGGGATCAGCCCGGCCTGTGCCCTCAGCTTCTCACCCCCACGCCCGTGCAGCACTGCTGTGCGACCACCCGCATCTCTTCCTGCTGAGGGCCCACTCACTCTTCAAGGCACAGTGAACATGCCTCTTTTGAAACCTGCCCTCCAGCCTGCACAAAGATCAGCTTCCCCTTCCTGCGGCCCCAGGGCGCCTCCTCTGGCCTCTGCAGCCTTCTCACGGGCCCAAGGCTCTGCTTCTGTGCTGCCTCTCCCCTCTGGCCCGACTCTCCACGGGGCAGCCGTCAGTGAGGGCCAGGTGGGTGATGCAGGCCATGCCACATCCTCCTGGAGGGAATGGGGCTGCCCTGAATGCAGGTGTGTGACTCTCCCCTCCTGTGTGTCGGCAGGTGATGCCTTCTTCGTGGAGTCCCTGCCTAAGCCGGTGGCTGAACCCATAGCTGCCCTGGCCCCTGCTGCAGGGGCCGTGGCTGGGGCTATGCCCAGCCTCCCTTTGCCCTTCAACCCCCTGAAGTTCATGCTCGCCAGCCTGGGCATCCCGGTGGAGCACCTCATAGAGGGTTCTCGGAAGTGTGTCACGGAGCTGGGTCCTGAGGCTGTCGGAGCCGTGAAGACGCTGCTGGTAACAGCACCTCCAGCCCCGCCGCGTGGATGTCCCCCCTGGCCATCCCAGCCCCAGGCAGGGAGAGCTGCTCTTGTCCACTAAGCCCACCCCGGGAGCAGCTAGGGGGCTTTGGCTGTGGATGGGGTTGACCATATCTGAATTGCAGGGCGGCTGTGGAGTCGGGGGTGCACCTCTCACAGGGGCGGCCCGTGGGCTGTGGCACTGGTGCCAGGATCCGCTCCACCCACTGGCAGTGTGGCCCGGGACCAGGACCAGGGCCTTCCCTCCAGTCTCAGTGACCCCGGGCAGTCAGAATGAGGGCCCCGCCTCAGCTCCCTTGGGTGGCAGAGAGGGGCACACTCACGCTTGGCTTCTTTTCCAGGGGGTCCTGACTCTCTTTGGTTGAGCCAAGACTGGAGTATCCTGACTGAGGACAAACTGCTGCCCGCGCCAAGGCCTGGAAACCCTGCTCTCACCCTGACCACCCCACCTTTCCTAATAAACATGGCCAAGCTTGTCGGTGGTGTTTTCTTGCCTGAAAGCCAGTGCTCAGGGATCGAGGCACCAAGCAGCACATGAAGCAGGATGTGTGTGAGGAGGCAGGAGGGGCACTCACGTCGGCAGGTGGTGCAGAGCCAGTTATTCTAAGAGTGACAGGGACTGCGTTAAACTAGACGTGGAAACGGGGAATTTTTCCTCATTGTCCTCTGTAATTTTTAATGAAGCATGGGAATTATTTAATTCGTGAAGACTGGCAGGAATGCACCAAACACCATGTACTGCTAATAGCTGAAGGTTTTATCCCCTGACATACATATTTCTCCTCAGCACGGAGCAGCCTCCAAGGCTGCAGGATCCAGCCGATGTCCCTGCTTTCCCCGCGCCTGCGGATGATTGCGCTCAAACAGCCCAGTATCCGTCAAAAAGGACCCCACTTCCCGACTGAGTCTTGCTTGCTGCTGCTGGGACAGCGCCTGTGGAATCCAGACACCTACGTCCACTTCAGGGGAAAGTTTCTAGTAAACTTCTGTTAAAAGGCATATTTAACTCCATATTGTGCTTCCTGGGAAAAGCTTCTCTATTTTACACCAAAACGTAGATCTGGCCTTTTTCTGTCCCGATTTTGACAATATTCAGGGACTTAAAACTTTGGGGGGGGGCACTTTAATGAGTTCACAAATGAGGACAGGGAGGAAGCCACTTGGATGCAGTCTAAGTTTGAATCTGTTATCAACACATTGCCCAAAAGATTGCCAGGGTTATGAATCTTGGTGGAATTGTCCAGTCTGGACAGTCACAGTCAACCACGCTGGTGACCCCAGCACTTGAGAGCCTGAGGCGGGACTTAGAGGTGTCGAAGGCCAGCCTGAACTACAGAGCGAGCCTGTCTTTAAATCAAACTGGCCCCTGACATGGCGACTTCCTCCTGTTCTCACCAGCAGGGTTAGGGTCAGAGGCTGATTCCACTAATGTGTGTGGGTACAAATAGGTTCTGCTGTTCTGCAAGTCCCTGACTCACCAACGAGTTCCATTCTGGGAGACCTGTTTGTAAACTGAATTCACTGTGAGCCAACAGTCTTCTACAGTACACTTGTGAAAATTGGCAACTCAAACGTTCGTTGTCAGGGTCTTACTCTACAACCGGGACACAACTTCACCAAGTGGGTATGTGCTCCAACAGGACTGCACTCCAAACCTTAGGGGCAGACCTGGTTCATACACATGCACCAGGAAAACCCTAAATTACCTATTCCGACTCAGCCGGTGGAGCTGCCAGACCCCACTCAATATTATCTAAATACCACAGACACAACGGCATGAAAAACCAAGGCAAGGTCTTGGTCTCCCTCTTCTTCAAAGCCATGATGCCCAACAGTGGAGAAGTGCATTTCCCCACCACCCCAGCACTCATGTGTCCTATGACCACTACGTTCACCTGCTGTCAGACTGACGTGCCTGACAGTGGCCCTGGCCGAAGCCAGCCCTGACTGTTCGGATGCCACAGGATGGTGTAACTGTTCTCGCCAGCAGAGGGCAGTCTTGATCCTAGACATCAAGCCTTTAACCCTGGGAACAGAGACCCACCCCCTTGCCAGGCTGCGGTGGGGTGGATTGATACTCGGACATTCCTGGCCTCGGCACTCTTAATCATACCCCCTTAAAGACATTTAGGGAAGACTCCTGAACATCAGAAAGTGGTGAGGACCACAGGATGAAGTGTGTTCCAAGAAAGGGGAAATATTTTGAGAATTAATGTCTTTTACTGTAATAAACTGGGGAAAAAAATCCCCAATCATTTACTGTATATTTTGATTAATCTCATATACCAAATAGAACCATTTAACACTTTCTGAAGCAGTCCTTAAAAATATCTTTGACAGGTTTTGATATCAGGATGATCCTGGACTCACAGTGTTGAACTTTTTGGAAACAAACAAAACTGCTTATTTACAAAATAGAGGGCCGGGAATGTAGCTCAGTGGCACTGCGCCTGCCTGGCAAGCGCAAGGTCTGAGTTCAATTCCTGGTACCCCCAAAACAAAACAAAAAACAAATAGAAACACAGAAAAGGAAGAAGTGGGTATCAATTCTTAGTCTGCCAAAAAAAAAAAAAAGCACACTGCAGGAAAAGAAAAATAGTGTTTCTTCAACAGATGGTGTCACCGTAGTATGGAGGACCCTACAGGATGCCGTGTATCACAGAAAACCCACTACACTGCCAGGGAAGAAACTGAAAATGCCTGTGCACCTATCCCAGTGACCAAGGCTGCCCAAGCAGCAGCTGGCCGTACTAATCAATGTCTGGAAGAGCATGGGCACCACCTGGAGCACCGCTTGCCACTGGAGAGGCCAAAGGTAACTTGTATTAATATCACGTCTCAGTGAACTTAGTACTAAATATGGATACGTTTTGCTTTTCCTGAAGTGCATCCACATTTTGGGGGCAGGCTCTGTATTCAGCAGACTTGACCAGTGAAAACCATCTGGGTTAGGCTGTTCTTTCACTGGGGTTGTTTCTCCATTACGAATTCAATCTCTTTACATGCTGTACATCTACTCTTATTTTCTTCTTCCGTTTTGTCTCTCCAGGAATTTGCCCATTTAGTCTACGTAATCTAACTCAATGGCATGCAGCTGTCCACAGTACTCCACAGTAATCCTTATGCTATCAGTTTGGTAGCAGTGTCCCTCTTTGCTCCGGGCTTTAGTGCTTCCCCTCCTGGTCCTTCAGCCTACTCATGAATATTGCTCATCTTTCCAAAGAACCAATTTTTGGTTTTGATTTTGAATTTTTTTACTCTCTGTTCTACAATTTTTTTATTTCATCCGTATTTCCTTCCTATCCTTTACTTTGGGTTTAATTTGTTTTCTAGTATGTGATGGAATACTAGGTTAGTGAGTTGTTTTTTTAGTCTTTACAACTACAATTTTCCCTTTAAGCACTGTTTCCTATATTCCATTTTGGTATTTTATCTTTTAATTTATTTCAAAGAATCTTCTAATTTCCTTTGACTCACTGGTTATGTAGGAGTGTTAACTTCCATGTATTTCTAAACTTGTAAAAAATTTACCTGACTGGAGAGGAGTTTGACTTGTCCTTTCAAACTTATTGAGACCTGTTTTACAGAGCAGCATATTATCTAAACTGGAAAATAGTCCGTGTACAATCGAGAAAAAAAGTGTACTCTTGTCTTTGGTAGTGTTCTACATATTACGTCATTGGATTTTATTGTTCAAATCTATTATATTCTCCCTAGTTGTTTTATCTATTGACAGTAAGGTACTGAGAGTCCCATTTTTATTGAATTGTGTATTTCCCCCCTTCTATTCTGTAGTGTTTGCTTCATGTGGCTCGGGGTGCTTTTGTTTGATATTACTTATTATAAAATATCCCTCTGTATATCTAGTAGCATCCCCCACGGTCTATTCTGACATTAGCATAGCCACTCCAACTTAACTCTTTTTTCTGTT
This sequence comes from Heterocephalus glaber, assembly GCF_000247695.1. The sequence continues at coordinate 43,191,700 of NW_004624733.1, read as the reverse complement.
TGTTTTCTGAGGCAGGGTCTTGCTATGTGGTCCAGCTCGAAGAGTATCTCTGAGTGATTGTACAGACTCATGTACAGAGCTATTCCCTACATAACAGGTGTACTGCATTGGACTGCCACGACTGACAAGGCATGGGGGTTGTACCTAGGAATGTCTACTTCCAAACTACATGTAGCACCAACCATTCTAAGTTACTCAATTCTAAGTGAGAACTGACTGGTATGTGACCAAGAAAAGGGGTTTAACTACCATTCTACTCACCGAAACGAACCTAGCGCTTTCATCGGGCGAGCCCAGCGGCTTAGACTCACTCTGCTGGTAACACCAAGAAGAATCAGGCAAAGAGTTCTTGAAGTCCACTTCAGGTACGCGGATTAGAGTAAGCCGCTCACGAAAGATCCATGTGGGTCAGTGCCTTTGGGTAGAGTGATTTGAAGTTGGTAGTTTATAAAGAAATGAGAAAACCAGCATCTCCTTATCCTTTATGATTAGAAGTGTTTCATGTGCTAAAGAAACAAGAGAAACTGCAAGCTACCCTATAATCCAGGAATTTTCCCAATTTCTATCTTTACCCCAGTTGGTTAGACTCATTTGAAGAATGACTTAGAATATTACTTGGGACAACTTTACTTATGGAAATATTTCACAAATCTCACTAAAATTCTACTAAAAGCTACTCTTTACACAGGATTCTTCTAAAATATAACCTGTTATACTGTCTTTGTAATATTTACGAAAGCTTATTTTAAAACCAGCTTACATTTGAATACCTAAATAGTTCAAAAAAGGAATCCCTAGTAGAGATGACATTATCTAAAACCTGAAAACATGGTGCTAAACAAATTTCAGTTCATGTTTCTTTAGGTATGTGCTTATTCCTCTAAAGAACATTACTTAGAATTTACAAAGCAACACAGTAAACATACTTCATTAACTTTTTCCACTTTTTTTGACAATTAAATGGAAGACCAAGACCACTGTTATATAGGCAAAATTAGCTGTTAAGGATTATGCAGCACATGCCCACTTTAAAAACTGGACATCTCAGCAAACATTCTCTAAATTTTCTTTTTAAATGATTTTTCCATCACTTACATAAAATTTACATTTATGTGTCACAGAAATAGTTTCTAAAAACAAAATAACCCCCCCACTCCCCTTCACTATAAGCCCACACAGGAGGACTTCAGAAGTCACATACTTTTCAAGCTCATACATTCAACAAATTATACACGTAATGTGTAAAACATTTAATAAATTAGTATAACCCCAACACAATGTTTGCTACTGTATTAAAAGCATTTATTTAAAATATGTCCACCTCCTTCCAAAAGATGGAAGACACAGGAACCCATCTCTTATATCATGAGGTATATGGTAACAACAATAATCCTAAATGCAAAAGGACCGTCAGGTGCCTAAATATAAAATTGAACTTTGGCAAAGATACGAGTGTTATACAAAATAACACAGCCAATAAGGAAATACATATTTTTTACACCATTTCCCCCTATCATGGCCCTGTCCCCTTTCACTCTTCCCTCTGAAAGGATGAGTTATAACCCTGTCCAGATGACTCAGAATTTTAAGGATTAACATTTATTCTTTTCAAACTTCAGTACTACAGCTATACAAATTACACTTTAAAATATTTGAAACAGATATTGAATTTATTGGTTGGCTATGAGTAGGAAAATACATTGGTAAAGAAAAGACACCCTGTATATAAATATAATACTACCTAGTTACAATTTGACCAAGAAGGTTCCACTGAAAAGAAGATTAAAAGCCCTTGTTACCACCAGTCCATACGGTCTAAATTCAGTTTTCCATTACCCTTATCAAAGAGCTGCCTAGGCAAATGTGACATTCTTTGAGCTTAGTGCAGATAATGTGCTGGGTTTTCTTATTACACGAATGGTAAACAAGAGTTAGTCCAGTGCATTACACAATATAATGTACTGTGAATAAAGACTAGATACTCTATTTTAGACACTACATCAACATACCAGTTTTTAAATTTTACATAACCAAAAGGAAGAGCAAAGCGAACATCTTAAATACTGTTTGTAAGTGGGGGACAGACCCTTCCTTAAAGCGTTCCTCCCACTGTCTGCCAATAGCTATGCTGATATTCTGATTTTGGCAAGACTAGGGATTGAACCCAAGGTCTTTGCAGTGAGCTACATCCCCAGCCCTTTTAAAAAATGCAGCTGAGACAGGGTCTCTAAGGATTAAATTGCCCAGGTGGGGATCAAACTTGTGATCCTCCTGTCTCATCCTTCCAGAGTACTGGGATTACAGGCATGCACAACCACACTTGGCTTTGATTCATTAAAAGACCAAAGGGTTGGTAACTGTTTTTGTTTTAGGTTGGCTTTTGTATGACATGACCCCCAAACCTTAAAAAGTCACGATGGAAACTAATTCCTTAAGTTTGAACAGTAAGAAAAGTGGAACTCTAAAACTTGAATGTTATTATCAAAAACCTCAATCTTAGAAAGGATTTGAAACTGTAATTTCAACATTCAGAAGTGCATGCCATCCAATTTACTGATATCCTTAGGTTTCAAAGTGCTAACCCAAAATAAGTTCTCCTGGTTGCCCCCCAATCAAAAATACAAATGAAAACTCGTTTCTTGGAGATGTTCTCTGCCTATCTTCTGGGACTATTAAAGTTGCAATCAACAATTTACTTCTACAACTTTAGTTTAAATTATGCCATAAATTAATTTTGATGAACATTATTTAAATTCTCAAAGCATAAATAATTACCACTAATATTGTAAAACGTATTCAAGAGATTTACAACAAGGAATTGAGTGCCTCCAAATTTCTCATCTTTAAAACAAAAAAACCACATCCCAAATTTTCTGTAAAACATTCCTAAGATGATTTTTCCAGCAAGAACACTGAAATTACATTATGGCAAAACATTAAATACATGTTACAGAATTTTTGTAAAATAATCTACACTACGAAAACAAACTAGTTTTTATTGCATTTTAGGAGTATGGATTATTGGAAATTATTCAGGACACAGAAAATATCCAGAACATAAACCCTCGCTTAATGAAAGTATCATAGTCTGTTTTGGTGTGAACGTTTATCCGCTATTGACTCAAACTATTTCTTTTTCTTTTGAAGGTTACAGTTGTAAATCTGCACTCTTGGTTTAATTTACACTATCTACGTAAGGTGGAGAAGCTGTTCAAACTGATTCACAGACGCAGTGTGCCTGGAAGAGGCAAAAACAAGTACTCTCAAGACACAGCAGGCCATTCTATCTTAGTATGCGGTCCCAAATTTCAAATATATTATACACAGTAACAAATACAGATGAAAACATTTTGTGTAAAGCTCAAACCTGTAGCATCTAACAAGTGCACTCTAGCTCCAGCATCTATGAAAAGAACACATCTTCCGATAACAAACAGAACAGTAAGTGCTCCTCCTCCCAACCACAAAGCCCTCTGGACCTTTGATACCACAATCGGGTCCCATGAAGAGCAGCTTCCTCCATCAGTACAACCGGCTCCAGATCACCCTCACCGGAAATTGTCATGATGCACATACAACACAGTGTTTAGGGAAAATGAGTAAACACACTTTCATTCTCACTTTACAAAAAAATAAAACAAAACCCATAAAAAGTCATGAACTGGTTCTACATTAGTAACACCAGCTTTGCAACGTACTGATTATAAACTAAATGTGTTTGGTGTTGGCACAATTTAAAAAGTGCCAAAAAAAAAAAAAAAAAATTACAGCAAATTCTTTATTTAAAAAAACCAAAAACATAAAAACCCTTAAAGGAAAAACCAGGTCCAAGACAAAGATTCAAGATGAAAACCTTTTGGTAGAATTTCTTAAAAAGAAAGAAAGAAAAAAAAAATCATTTATTTAAAGAGTACTGTAATTTTATTTTCTCTTAAAAGCAGAATAAGCACATTTAGTGCTTAACATTTTTCATAAAATTTTAAGTCATCCAAAATGACTCATCCTCTGTATAAAAATCATTAATAACAATCAATTTTTTCTTAATGCGCACGTGGTATCCTTTTGCTCCCCTGCCTGCAGTTGAAACAAAAGCAGACCAAACACCCTCTGAATTCATTTGATTTTTCAGAAGAATGAACGACTGAGAACAAAATATATACAAGTTAGCTTTGCAAAGCTAAAGCTTGCTCTAATCTCTAGTCTACTAAAACTATGGGCAAAGCACAGGGTACAATGCAACTTTCATCTTGGCTGACATTTGACAATGACTCGGTCACTTTAAAAATGATCTGAAGAAATGTCTGAGGGACCCGTTTTGAAAATGCATCTAATTTATACTGCTTCATAAACAGAAAATTATTTTTTCTTTAAAAAGGAATGGTTTTAAAAGAAAATCTGAGAGACAGAGAATACATGGGCAACTAAGAAAAAAAACAAAGAACTTCACATGGTAGTAGCATTGTGGGTGGCAAACAGCACCATGCAATGGGCACCAAGAAGCAGGGCCGGGGCCAGGTGACCAGACGCAGACCCTGAACGTTTTCTGAGATGTGATATTCAATGCTTCACAATGGGATGAAAGCCACAGCCCACACAAAAGCATTTTCATAAAATTCTCACAAATGTTAAATAATATTTAAAAATATAAAAGAGGACGCACAGATTTTCTCTGCGTGCACAGGCAGTGCTGGGTGAGAACAGACTGAGGCAGGCACAGTGGAGAGGACAGGAAGTGTCTCAAGAAGGTAAGAAAGAAGCTGTATCTAAGCAGCTGTAATATTTTTAACTTAAAAAAAGTTGAAGATTTAAAAATATGAGAATGTACATACATGAACCATCACATTCAGTTCATAAATGCCTATGAATCATTTACTGTTCAGCTTATCTGTCCTAGTAGATAGTTTTCATAAAAATTGAGGAGTTCATCAATCAAGTTGCCTCTGGTCCAAGAAAATGTCCTATGGTTTGAGCAGACCTAGATTTAAAGAGCAATGTTCTCAATTTAAAAATAAAATAGTACAAAAGGGCTAACAAAACCCTAACAGTGCAAATCACTGCAGAGAAAGTCTGCGGCAACTCTTTTACAAGCTGGCCTTCAGAACACAGGAAATAAGCAAAACATTTAGCCTTAGTTTACAATACAACTGTTTTCAAATTTGATATTTTTTAGTACAAAATTTCATAAATCAGATCTTCTGTGGATCATATACAATCATAAAGGCTAAATTCAAATTCTATATTTTACAAATAAATCTGAAAAAGGGTGTAAGTCTGGAAGAATGGTCTCTGGATGTTACTACTGGCCTCAAAAAAGTAGTGCTACAGATTTCTGTGCAAAGAGGATATGCTGTTCCAACATTTTCCTATTTCAAGGCATGAAAATATTATCTTGGATAGAAGAAACAGGAAAATTACTTTTAACAAATGAGAGACAGGTGCAGACACACCAATCCCTGTCTACCAGTATATAAAGCACATTGGGCTCAGAATTTGTCTGTTGCTAGCACCTGGCTTTCATACTATGTCCTTTATCAAACCAACGAACTGGAAATTCAAATCACACTAAGGAGACCTCCAGCCATGCCTCGCCCTCTTATTCAGATTTTCACGAGTTCACATTAAAACTGAGGTTGTCCTCTGAAGGTACTGGGCTACCTCCTGCCAGAAAGGTGAATGCCATTAACTTGGGGCAGGAACGGCAGCAAGAGCTCCAGTTGTGCAAAAAGTGAGAAGTGGTCAGAGGGGATGAGTGGATGTGGGCAGCCGCTGATATTGTTCTCAACTAGCCAATGGTGGTCCAGAGGTCCCAGGATGCCTAAAGTGTTCAGCTGAGGTTTGGAATAGAAGATGTAGTCAATTATACCCTGAAAAACAGTAATAAAATAAAAATAAAAGACAAGGCCCAATATAATAGAAGACTGAAATAGAGTGTTTTAAGACCCATCCTCACAGTTACATTTGGTAAACAAAAGAAACTTACTGGCTTGTAAGTAGTAGCACAATAAAAACCAAATGGTCCCACAAATGTCACCTTCACCCAAATGAAGCCTTCTTCCTATCTGCACCATCAGCAAACCTTCAGTGAGACCTAAAAGGCCTTCATGACCCTGCCTCTGCTTCTCTTTCCTGACATAATCTGCCATTTTCCCTGACTCAGCACCCTGGCACCATACTAGCCTTCCGTGAGGTGGGGCGAGGAAAGCATCTATCTTTTAGGCACTAAACTCCTTCGTGCCCCAGGACCTGACAAAGGCTCTCCTACCTGGAACACTTTAACACTTGCCATCTGGTTAGTTCCTTCTCAGTCTTCCGATGTCAGGTTCAATCACTTTCCTGCTCCCACTCATACACCTCCAACCACTGATTCTCTTCCCCTGCTGACGCTCCCAAGGTATGATTACACACTCATTTGTGTGGGTGTGCCCTGCTATGGTTTTGATTCTGAATGCTCCCAAAGATCCATGTGTCGAAGGTTTCATCTGCAGGGTGGCATTTCTGGAAGGGACTGCAGACCTTCAGGAGGTAGAGCATGGCGCCTTACACGTCACTGGGGCAGGCTTTGAAGGAGATCTTTCCCCTTTACTCTGGCCCTGCCTCCCAGCCAATGAGGTAATAAGTGTGCTCCGCTGGCAATCCTACCAGGAGGCACTGCCTTGCCAGAGAGACCCAGAGAGATCCTCTAGTGGGACCTCTAAAACCATGAGCCAAATAAAACTTTCTCCTTGTAGGTTATCTGAAGTGTTTTGCTACAGAATTTGACCAATATAAAACCTGTCTCCCACGAGACCATAACTGACTAAGGGGAGGGCTATTTCCACCTGGCCTGCACATCTTTCCAGCAGCCCCAAGAACTACAGCTAGCACAGATCTGCTGGCTTTGCCCCTCTGTGACTTAGCCCCTGCTCCATATGCTCTTAGCCAAAGATACTGGTGTGTATGCAAGTGTCTTCTTCCAGTCCTGCTATCAGCAGCAGAACTAAGGGGAAAAACCTTACCCTCTCCCCGACCTCTGGTTATCACGCTCACCTCATCAATCAGTCTGCCTAGGACACTGAGCAAAACATAGGTGATCATTTCTATGCTTTTTAAGGTGCAAGAGCTCCCAACACATTACCCAAGCTCTTATTTAGACTGAAATAGACAATCTAACAGAAAACTTATTTTTCCACCAGGTTAGAAATAAAAACTGGAATTTACTAGAACAGAAATACAAGTTACTGGCCGGGGATTTAGCTCAGTGGTTTCACCACCTGCTATGCAGGTGCAAGGACCCGAGTTCGATTCCCGGTATCAAAAAAAAAAAAAGAAAGAAATACAAGTTACTAAAAAAAGACATCTGTTCAAAATAAAATGACACAGACCTAGGTAACCACTGATACAAAATAATGAGTCACTGAGAAAAGGTTCTACACTGTAAGATATTAACTGTGTAAAGGCAGCACATAAAAATATTCTAGAAACATTCAAAAGGAGGATGATATAAACCACATTTTGGCATTCAAAGGAGTACAGTTTCAGCTAAACCCAAGTACACAGAGTCTCACCCTCACCTCACAGCCAAATTAAGGTATTACGGCACTGCATATCCAACTCAGAGCATGCAAGAAACTGCCCCTAAAAGATGAAAACTGCTTCTGGAATTGATTTACTTTCATTACTTCATCTCACTTCTTACTGTGGAAAATAGAATTCTAACAGATTAGTAAGTAAGGATATGACATCAATCAGAAGGAATTCTACAGAAGATCAATAAAATAATACAGCTGTCAATGAATTTAAGGTTGTTTTAACTCCAGTCTGAACACACATCCACATTTTAAAGACCAAAGAATCCATAATAAGAGACACACCTTGAAATCAAATGTGTAATTCGTGTAAGGCATCAGGCCGCTCTCATAGGCACTCTTTAATTTGAAACCGTGGGTGATCCTTCCATTGGTCATTCCATTCTTTCCATTACAGCTGAAGTTCATAAGACTTTCATTATATCTCAGTTCCTTAAAGTCTTTGTGATTTGTTTCTACCCCACCTGTGCTCAAATATTCTACAACTCCTAAAATGAAGAGACATGTACTTTTATCACTGTCAAGTACAATACACAGCAAATAAATTAAAAAGATCTCACAACAGTAACTAATTGAAAAACGATTTCCACTTTCTAAAATGTTTTAGAATAACTTTTCCAGAACTTGCCCAGATCTATTACATAGTTGTAGTCTTTATTCATTTATAGCAGGTGTTTTCCTAAATAGCCATCTTTCTTAATGGCTAGATAAAACACTTCAGCTAGAGCAGTATTTTCTAGTTTGTTTTTTAAAATTCAGGTTTCTACTTTTTAAAAAGAACTAAAGATAAATGCCACAATCAACATCTTAGTACACACATTTCTACTTATTCTATATTATTTACAGGATATTTACTTCTAATCTTTGGATTTCACATGTCACTTTATAATACTACAAACTATGGAAGAGAATCTCACCAGTTAGTTACAAAGCAACTTTACCATCCCTGGACAATATTTTCCCAATTTCCTAAGTATAAAATAGGCTCTGCAAATATATTTTTATTTAGTCAGCATGAATGGATATTATCCCATGTATTTGCTATTAACATACTGTACTTTTCTCTCCTTGCTCCCTGTAGCTATCAACAGGGTAGAAAGCAAGTAGAGAAACTGTCTGAAATTAATCAGTTCTTTCAGTATTAGTAATCAGACGCCCTGATGAGATTGATGAAAGAATTACAAATCTGAGTAATACTTTCATCTTCCCTAAAAACAAATCTTAAAGTTTTTTTCTTCTTTGTGGCTCTTCTCTATTGAGATGGCCATAACGTCCCACCAAATTCATCTACCATGAAGGCAGGTATGTGTGAGTGCATGCATGCATGTATGCATGCAAGTCCAAAGGAAGGTATTCTTGTGCATGTAAGAATATGAATAAAGAGTTGAAACATAAAAAAGAACTATCTAATTTGCTATTATAAGGGCTATAGTCTATTTGCCATACTATCTATGAAAAAATATATACTCAAGATCAGACTTTCTATATCCTTCTACTCCGTGATTTAAAAAAAACCTATTGCTTCTCAGACTTTTGGCTAAGATCAAGTGTAAAAAAAAAAGAGATTCTTGCTCTTTTTATTAAAATGACTTGAATGATGTATAAACAAAGTATCTCAACTCCTACCTGAGGTATATGTTTCTGAACAAGTTACTTAAAAGAAACATTTTAAGACTGTGGCCAGTTGTGGCGGTGGGACACACCTGTAATCCATCCCAGCACTGGGGAGGCTAAGGAAGAAGGATGATCTCAGCGAGTTCGAGAGGCCAGTCTGGGCTACAAAGTGAGTTCAAGGCCATTACGAACTATCTGTATAGCAAGACCCTGTCTCAAAAAACAAGAACAAAGATCGTGTAATATAGGATCAAATTCTAACTAAGTTCATATTACCACATGCCAGAATCCAAAGAAGCAGACTTAGTAAACTTTTTGGAATTTGGATTATATGATTTAGGTTAATAATTGTTCGTTCACAAGTTATTTCAAGTTAACAAGATGAGTATTCCTTATCTACGATGTTTGGGTCCAGAAGTGTTTTGGATCACAGATTTTGGAATATTTGTATATACATAATGATCTCGGGGAGGGAACTGAAGTTTTAACATGAAATTCATTTATGTTTCATATATACCTTATATATGTAGCCTGAAGGAATTTTGTACAGAATTTTAAATAATTTTATGCATGAAAAGAAGTTTCATGGTGTGGAATTTTCCATTTGTGGCATCGGGTCAGTGCCTGGAAGTTTTGGACTTTAAAGCATTTCAGATTTTGGATTAGGGATGCTCAGCCTGTATCACTTATATGTTTATCAAAGATGATTAATGACCTTTCTCCTTAGGTTTCTATAATACCACTTCTTTTTCAAAATGATGTCTCTCCCTCACACAGGAAAAACTTGAAAACTGGCTCCTGAGTACCAATACAAATTAAATTTTCATTTGGACTAAATTTGGAATTATCAAGAACAACATACTGCAAAAACATTTTAAGTCAAAAATATGCATATTATATAAAATAGGACTCTTTTCTTACCAGAGTCTGGCAAAGAATTAAGATCTGCACACAACACAAGTGGAATAGTTTCAAATTCATCCAATACACTAGATTTGGGGCTTCGAGAGGCTTTATCAATAATATTCTTCACTTCTGAGAGGAACATCATAGTTTGTACCAACTTCACATCAGAGTATTCAGGGTCCCAATGCATATGAGCATTAGCCACAAGAATAAGTTGCTTTTCTGCTCCAAGGTGTGGCTTTCCAGCTACAATAGATAAGAAGAAAACAGACAAAAACCCACCCATCAGGCCATAGATTCTTAATCTGAAACAAGTTGATTATATCAGAGTCTCAGAATAGAAAAGGATCTCAACATTTACCTAACAATTCCCCATCTATTCAACTGACTAGGACGTGCAATACACACATCTAAACATCTGGGTGATACTTATAGCATAGGAGAATTCACCACTGGTATCCACATAACCCATTCTATTTAGGATTGTTTGATTTTCAAAAGTTCTGTCTCCTTGAAACTTTCGGTTTTAGTTTACATGTCCTAAAAATCCAAAATTAAAATCTAAACCCTCTTTTTTAGATATATTTAAGAAAGCATTAAGTTCTATTGTCTACCTTTAACATCCTTCACATTAAATATTCCCATTCCAAGTATTCAGAAGTTTCAGTTCTCAGCATGATAGCCAGTCTAGATATGCTCTGAATTAACATAATTATTATAAGTAGATCGGGAAGATAATTAGCTTACAGAATATCACTGCTGACAAGACATTATTATAGTTTTTATCCACTGGTAGTTATTTTAATTAATATTTACTTCAGTATTTCTTTTATGTGAAAAATTCCTGAGAGCAAAAAAAAAAAAAAAAAAAAAAGACCTTTTTAGCTCTGTGTTTTTCAGGTTTGTGATACTTTTATGAGCAATGCTTTCTTATCTTACACTTTGTGGAAAAAGAGATAATGTTTTAGAAAACAAATTCTCACTGAGTTTCTTCAGGTGTTAGATAAGACCTTTAATAAATAACGAGAGGTCTGTTTTTATTCTTTTCGAAGATGTCTAATTGGAATTATTAAACTTTGGAGATCAATTTTACAGGAAGTGAAAGGGCCACTCACATGACATTTCAATCAATTCCTTTCGAAGTTCTAGCAGTACTGCAACTCCAATGTTATCTTTTGTCATGACTCTGTTCAGCATAGCTTCAGACCCTTCTGAATTTGCCATTGCTAGCTGATTAAATTCAACAGTGTGTTTCTGAACCAAAGTAAATCTAAAACAGAAACAAAAACACACACATAAACAAAGAATTGGAAACATCACGATGTTTTCCCAAACTTCCTTAACAGATATGATGGCACTTAGGTTCCCATTATGGAAACTCCCTCACAATCAGCACAATCTCACATCCAAAGTTGTTTCCAATCTGTTATTGATATAAATAACATTTTGAAATACCTTTACAAATTAATGTAACGCAGTAATCTTTTATTCAGAATGTTTCATACTTGAATATTCCATCTTATAATAATTTATAGTTATTTTCCAAAATACAGGTTTAAGAATCCCTCCATCATCCTAGAGGGAATGTTAAAGATGTAGTATTTCAAGTGACAATTGGAGTTAAAGTCCTAGTAAACACCTGAAGAAACAGCAGTACTTTAAGCATGTCTACAAAACAAAGATATTTCTGATGATTAAAAACAAAAACACCTAAGTCAATAGTACTGTTTTCTTGATTAATAATAGTGCCTCATTCTCTTATTTCCCAATTAATTTCCACAGCCTTGGTACCCACCCCGCAAACACCGAGAACATTTTCCTTTTTTAAAAAATGGGAAGACTTACTTTTCTGTCTTGAAGAATATTGCACAGCCATCAACATGTTTTCTTTCTTGTTCTGACATTGTCCTAGCTCGAGACTTTGGACTAAAGAATCCATTATAGCCACGTTCTTTCAGTTCTACCAGAAAAAAACTGTAATACTGTTCTGTTTCAACCTCCTGAAAAAATTGTAAACAGCCAAGTTACTTCACGGGACAAAAATCAGCCCTACACATTAACTCTGTATATGTAATGCGAAAGCCTGAAGTAGTAAAGGACTGAGCTGCAGATTAAAGAATGTAACATCTGTTCAATCTAATTTACCTGAAACTAATCACAACATACACGTGTCCTTTTACAGGTATCAGTTATTCCCAAGGTCAATTCTCTGTTGTTTAGGAGTAATGAAGGGGAAGATACACATGCATATGAATGTGTATGTCTTAGATTGAGAAATAAAATCACAGAAGTAGAAGGAACTTCACAGATCATAATTTCAGACTCATGAGGAGAGAGTGACTTGCCCAAGACTTTAAAATTATTATGACAGCTGGACTAACAAGCCAAAGTTACTGTACATAAAATCCAATCCTTTCCCCATCATGCCCTAATTATTCTTTTAACACTAGTAGTAAAGTACAATTACCTAGGTGATAACACAATTTCAGTTACTCTGCCACCCACCTCAAAAACACTATGTGCAGAGACACTGCAGGAGGGAAGGTGAATATTTAGCTGCCATTATAAATGCTTAAAATCCAGCTCAACACACTTGCTTTATTTGGTAGCATATTATTGCAAAGCAAAGCAAGCAGTGAACTTAGAATTCACTAAAAACAAAAAAAGCTGGTACTGTAAGAAATGCTGAAGCTGCAATTTCAAATGTGCCAGTGTAATGTATTCTAGGGTATTTGTTCCTTGCTTTGTCAATGCTGGGAGATTTTTGCAATTTAAACACTTTCTGTGTGACTTACCTGAAGACTTATAATATCAGCATTGCAGCTCAAGATTTCTTGAATAATGGCCTTTTTCCTGTAGTCCCAATTTAGTGCCCAAGATGGACAGTAGCCATATAACTGCCGGGTCGCATATTTATCACAAAGAACATTATAGCACATGACAGAAAACAAGGCTGTAGAAAAGACAACTTTACTTATTCATACACGTGGCAGAAAAAAAAGGCCATTTCAGTAATAGTTTTCACTTAAACGTTAAATTTGTCTTTATTCAATCTACATTACTAAAAAGCTACAGGTTGGGGAAAGGAAAGAAGGGAAAGGAATATGAGAAAAGGAAAAAACAGAAACAAAGTCTGTGGAGGGGTGGAGGGGTTGAAGGGAGGGCAGGGGAATGGGAAAAAAAAAAAAAAGAACCAAGATATATCATGTAAAGGTACAAATTCCCAATGATGAATGTCATCGTATTGTATACCTAAAATGTACCAATAAACTTAATGAATTTTTTTTAAAAAGCTACAATATGCCAGCCACAGAGAGAGGATATAGAGATAGTTAATGAAAAGGGATACATGAACAGATTACAGAGTATAACGTGTTATCTAATACAGAGGTAAGCGAGAAAGTCTGGAAGCTAAAAGACTAAGAGGCTGAACCCTCTAAAACCAAGGTTCCTCATTTCTCTACTTCTTCCACCAGGTCACTGATTCTTAATGTAGATGTAGAAAACTGCAAGACAGTCTTTTAGTAAATATGTCTATTATTCTTATAGAGAGCAACCACAGGCATACCTAAGCGATACCACTGAGTTTAGTTCCACCCAAAGCAATAAAGTGAATACTCCAACAAAGCAAGTCACATGAATCTTTTGGCTTCCCAGTGCACATAAATGCTAACGTTTATACTCTTATTACCTTCAGAGTGTAATAGCAGGTTTAAAAAGGGCACATAACTAAAGATATACTTCATTGCTAAAATATGCCAGTCATTATCTGAGCTGTTAGAAAAATGGCAGACTTACTCAGCATAGCATTGCTGCAAACCTTCAATTTATAAAACAAAAAAACACAGTATCTGTGAAGCACAATAAAGCAAAGTATAACAAAACAAGATCATGCCCATATTGTCAATTCATGCAAAAAGAAAGGAGTATCATAGATCAAATCCTATTACATGCCATGGGAGCTCTCCACTATTTTCATAAAACTTAGGTCAAACACATTTGGAACATACTAGGATTTGGAAATTTCCACTATAGAAAGATCTTGGTGTATTTACTTATAAATGAATCTCACTTTGAACCAGCGTTTCTCAAGAGGGGCACTGCTGACATTTAGGTGGGCGAATCGCAGCACTGTTGGTCTCTACCCACTAGATGCCTGTAGGGTTCCTCCCAGGTTTGATAATCAAAATTGCCTCCACACAGTGATGAGTGTCTCTTGGAGCATAGAACTGCACCCATTTTCAGAAGTACGCTTTATAGCATACCTCATCCTGCACAGCACACACACAGGACAGATGACCTCCCAGACCAAATCAACCACAGCCATTCTGCCTTAACGTCTGTTGCCCATTATCTAAAGCAGCAATGGGAACCTTTTAGAGCTTTCAAGGATGACAAATAACCAGCTGTGGCAAGTGTGCCGTAGGTTCGCCACCACTAACCTAAAGCATGTCAAGAATAGTATAAATAAGAGTTAAAAATAAGTTAAAATAAGAGGTGAGACTAGTAAAAATTGAACCAAGTAAAAATAAGAGACCAAGTAAAATTAAGATAAAAAATTCCAGACTAAGTAAAATTAAGAGTTAAAAAATCAGGTTACCAACCAGTTGGCCTTGTTCTGTCTGGTTCTTGTAACATAATCCAAGATCTTGGAGGTGGCTGTTCTGTGGAAACTAGTTAAATATAGAAAACATAAAATTAAGCAATATTCTTGTATGTCTTCCTAATAAAAAGGTTTGAACAAACAACCACTTACTTCTTTTTGCAGTACCTGACAAATTATCAAGCAAATAGTTCAGTAGCCTTCTTGTTCCATCTGGTTCCAGAGAGAGGTTCAATATATCCTGGGTAAGTGGATTTCCTGGAATATTTTTAAAATAGGTAAATGAAACCAAGATAAATACTAAAATATTTCAAACTTCAAAAAATACATTAAAAAAACACCCAATTTTCTGTAACGATTGGCATAGTTGCTAATAACTTACTACTTCAGCAAATATTTTTTTTCAGTTCTTGATTTGAAATGTAAATAATTTATACCATGTGTGAGGTATAGATTGAGGTACTCTAAAAAAGCTTAATGGGCTGGGGATTTAGCTCAGTGGTGCCGCTGCCTGCCTTGCAAGCGCAAGGTTCCCAGCTCGATCCCCGGTACAAAAAAAAAGCTTAATGGATTGATGCCAATATAGAAGTGTTCTAGCAGTGCTCTGTATCTGACCCTACCTCACCAACACTTTCAACAACAGAGATGGTTACAATAACTAAAACTGAGTATTGGACCAGGGATGTAGCTCCACGGCACAGCACCTGCCTGGCAAGCACGAGGCCCTGAGTTTGATTCCCGGTACCAAAAAAAAGAAAAAAAAGTCATCAAATATTTGGCTGGGCATGGTGGCGCATGCCTGTAATCCTAGCACTCAGGAGGCCGACACAGGAGAATTGTCACGAGTTTGAGGCCAGGCTGGGGTACACAGTGAGTTCAGGGACAGCCTGGACTACAAAGCAAGAACCTGTCTCAAAAAGCAAAGCAAAACAAAAAAAACAACAAAAAAACCCTGAGTGTAATTAGATGGGGGTTAGAGGTAGGAGCCTGGTAAGGATTACAGAAGAGGAAGACGACAAATAATAATGAATCAAAGAGAAATAAGAATTGAGAATGCCACAAAGCTAATAAGAAAACATTGTAATGGTAAATGCTAAGTCCTGCATTTAGATTTTTAAAACCCTACTGCATTAAGTAACAAAATAAGGCAGAACTGGTAAGAGTTAACTCACTAAGGACAAAAAAAAATCCTGGGGCCACAAGCCATGTATAAATTCAACAACAGTTTCGTGCGAAAAATGAAAGCAAATACAATAACTCAAAAGAATCTTCAAGGTCTCAAATGCTCTCAGAAACTTCTGTTATGTATAAACAAGGCATAACAGCACAATGCAGTACTTTAGGCACCCAAGTTCCTGCCCATACTACACAAATGGTGTGTGTTGTTCTGAATGCCACAGCTCCACTTAATACTGGAGAAATACAGACTGAACAAGGCAGGCAAAATTGTGAAGGGTCTTAGCCACGAAAAGTACAGAAAACTGAAAGGACAAGGTATTTAGTAATGATCACAATCCTCAGAAAAAAAGAGATTTCCTCCCCCCTCCTATACTCTTGGCAAAGACTGGACTCAAAAGCAGAATAAGAACCAATGAACAGGCTCTAACAGGAAAGGCCAATTCAGAACCCAAGTGGCTGGTAGACATTAGGGCTACTGAAGGTAAAGTGCCCCACCCTGGGAAGCAGAGGAGCCCTGTAATCAAAGAAGCTGGCTCACATGGATGAGACAAATAACAAAGTTACTTGACTTTTAAGATCATTTTCAGTTTTAAGGGTCTACGAGTTATAAATAAAAATGTGCTGCTGTCTTTTCAAGAAGTTATAAAAGTATCATCTTCTCAAATGTGTACAGCTCTTTATTCCTGCTACAGTCCTTTTGTATTTTCATTTAGTCATACTCTTGGGATTTTACGTGTAAATTACCAGGACCTTTTGTTAACCATGTTTTGAGAAGCAACCAAAAACATCTCTATGCCAGATAAGCAGCCCATTAACCAGACCTACACTGATGCTGTCTGTTTACTACTTTCTATTGAAAAAAGTATATAGAGATGATTGCTAACCACTTATAATTATGATCTCTCCTTCTGGGATCTTTCTTTGTAAATTAAAAACTATTCCCAAACATTAAAAAAAAATTGTTCATTACTCTATAATTCAGTGCAAATGAGGTCTAATGGTGTATTTTCACAAATGTTTATTTGCTTTTGCTTTTTGGAATTTCTTTTAATTTACAATTACTCTTCCCTGCTTGGAAAAAGAAAATGTTTATAGGGTAAAGGTAACAGTGACAACAGCAAAAAACTCTGGAATTAAAACTCGATACAGTATCCTCCGAAGTGAGGAACAAAAATAAACGACAGAAGCTTCAGGGCCAATGGCATAAACATTTTTCCCTACTCCTTCTGCTAAATACAACTAAAAATCCTACACATTACATGTGGAACACTATAGAACTCTGAAACATGTAAAAAGACAGAGGAATGACATTGTGGTGGTTCCTGGGTTTACTTTTTACCTCATTTATATGGAGCTGAAAAAAACATTAATATGGAACTACCAAGGGATGCAGACCAAACAAAAACAAGCAAAAAAACCCCTCACAAAAACCACAAAAACCAACAGAAGTCAAACATCTAGCAAACAGCTGACTAGAAAGACAAAAAAAATTTTAGGTAAGACCCACTCAAATTCAGCTAAACACCAAAGAAAAACACGGCCCCATCTCTACCCGCCAGCAAAGACCATGTGAGTTAGGAGATTTAACAGAAAAAGTTACCCTGAGTTTATATTTCACAGATCTTTACGAAGCCTGAGCCAGACCAACCGACCCCCCAAAAAATCCCCAAAGAAATATTTACATAACTGTTGAATATGATCTTTTCATTTATTTTTCTAAATTGTTTTTATAATACATAAGACGGACGTGTAGGAATAAAAATCTCATCTTACAAACCACATTTTAAAGAAACAGGAATGCAATTTTTGAAGGAGTGATAATTGTTTTAGAAACAATATACTAGTTGTATAGTAACCTGGCCAAGACCAGCGAAGAATCACTTAATCTGATTTTTAAAAAATTATAAGCCTTGATATATTTTTTAGAATATGACCTTCAATCTTGGCGGTTTAGAACCAAGGATCTCAACCAGGTGTGACGCCATCACCTGCAGCAATTCCAGTGTGTGGAACGTTAGGGCAGGGGAGGTGCAAGTTCAAGGCCAGTCTGGCTACGCAGTGAAACCCTCTCAAAAACTAGGAGAGCAACAACAGCAACAGCAATTTTTCATAATAGTTCTTGCTGGACCAATTACGGCCCTGGTTTCTAACATATTAGTCAAGGCCTCATAAATCAAGTTTAAAAATACATACCCAATTTCAAATCTTTATTAGTAGGTCTTAATAGATCTACTTACTGTTTTCTTTAGTGCTCTGTAAGTCTGTTTGTTTTTGTTGTTTTGGGACAGGGTCTCATTATGCAGTTCAGGTTGGCCTTGAACTCACGGCAATCCTCTTGCCTCTGCATCCCAAGTGCTGGGATTATAGGCATGCACCACCAGGCCTGGCAAGAGTCTTCATTTTTTGAAATTTGAACATAAGGGGAAAAGGCTGTGTATACACACACACACACACAAGCACACACATATATGTATGTATGTACACACATTGTATATATGCATATATGAACGATAAAGTAAAAAAGTAAGCCAGGCACAGTGGCTCATACCTGTAACCCTAGCACTCAGAGAAGCTGAGCCAGGAGGATTAGAAGTTTGAGCCCTGCTTGGGGTTAGCAAGACCCTGTCTCAAAATAAGGGGGGTGGGGGTGCCTGGGAGTAAAGCTCAATAATAGAGCGCCTGTACTGTGGGGAAGTATAGACTCAGGAACATATCACCAGGACACACACAGGGTTGATTAAAACGAAGGCTCTAGAAGAGGAACCTTGGACTAGGAGCAAAAGAATACAGAGTCAGGCATTTTAGGGTGCACCTACACCCCAGCTACTATGGAAGCTGAGGCAGGAAGATAGCAAATTGGAGGCCAGCTTGGGTAATACTGCTATACCCTGTCTTGAAATTAAATAAATATATTAAAAAGCTAGGGATGTAGGTCAGTGTGAGGCCCTGAGTTCAATTTGCAATACCAACACACAAATTAAAAATGAAAAAAGACAACCTACAGCTACCAAATAGTAAGAAAGCCACTGGGATGTATCTAAGAAACTATGAAGTTTGGCAAACAGTGAGCCAGCAATAAATCTGGTAAAAGGATTCTCTCATGGCTTCTTTAGGTTCAAAGTCATACATAAAACTGTAAGTAGCACAAATATGGAAGTCATACCTCTTAGGCATAAAGTCTGCAACTGAAACAGTTTTCCAAGCTCAAAAGGTAGAACTCGTAACAGGTTGTCATTTAAACGGAGCTCCCTATTGATGTAAAAATGCCAGGAAGAAGACATATTAACTGTTAACAATGAAAAGCAACAATATAATTTTTAGGACAGTGAATATCTAAGAATGACAAAGCTTTGTATTATATTCCAGTATCTACTGTTGGGCTTCTTAAAAATAACTGCTGCAGACCAACCTTTTTGTAAAAACAGGAAAAAAATGAATTTTTAGAAAGACAAAATGAGAGAAAAAAAAAGACAAAACACAATCTCCTAAGTTTAAAAATTCTTAGTCAACAGATATGTAAAAATGACTCAACTCCAGTCTTTCTCTCACTGTGGACTGAAAATACAGCTTGCAGACTGGCACCACTCCCGAGCAGAGTGACCAGCACTGCTGAGCACAGATGCAGCCTCTCACATGCGTGTAAGACACAGGAAATAATTACACCTAACACGTGAACTCAAAAATGATAAAAGAGTGGCAACCAAAGGGTTAATTTGGTTTTATTGTTTGTTTGGGTTTTTTTGATACCAGGGATCGAACTCAGGTCCTTGCACCTTTGAGGCAGGCAGAGGAACCACTGAGCTAAATCCCTGGCCCCTCAAAGGATTAATGATAGCTACACAATTAAATTTATGATTACTATTTTCCTAAGTTTACTGAGATTTCGCTTTATAAATAACAGAAGTTGTATTAGCTTCTAATTGTTCTTTTAATGACTGTTCTGCACAGATAATCACAATGTAAATATTGTAAGAATCTTTAAGAGGGATAAAAACAACCAGATACTCAACAATGAGATAATGGCAATTTCCCATACTAAGTTTTATTTACCAAATTTCAAATGTAAAGGAGAATCATTTCTCTAATCCTTTTCTGAAATTTAAATTAACGTTGACCACCTCTGAGCAAATCAGAGGCTTCATCCGAACAAAACCTTGTTCTAAATAAATGGTTCCTACTTCTTTCCAAATACATCACACAGGAAAACAGGCCCTGTAAGTCAATTTGTTTGGAGATCAAAAATGGCTGTAGTATATACTCAGTAACTGAGCCTAGAAAAATGTGAAAAGGCTGAACAGGCTAGCAACGCAGGCCAAGAAACTCCCACAAAGCCCTTACTCCTTTTTCCTGGAAGGCGGCAAACAAGCTGGTAGAATTATGGATAAAAGGCAGGTAAATTGGGACTGACATAATAGCTAGAATTTGGCTTTATTTTTATCTCAAGTAGATCTTATCTACCTTACTTAAAAAGTAATAGGGCCAGGGATTTAGCTCAGTGGTTCTGCCACTTCCCTCACAAGCACAAGGACCCGAGTTTGATCCCCAGTGCCAAAAAAAAAAAAAAAAAAAAGTAATAAAAACCAGCAATTAGCATTTTTTAAAATACAGTATGTGGGGCCGGGGATTTAGCTCAGTGGTTTCGTCGCCTGCTATGCAAGCGCAAGGACCCGAGTTCGATCCCCAGTACCAAAAAAATAAATAAATAAATAAAATAAAATACAGTATGTGCAATGCAGAGTGCTAGTAGCTTTTTAGATACTATCTCAGTATCCTATCATCAGACTGAGAAGCTTGCCCAAGATTACAAAAAAATTCAAACAGCGAAGTCAGGATTCTAACCCAAACTCTGTGCAATCAAATCCTATATACTGGGCCGGGGATTTAGCTCAGTGGTTTCACTGCCTGCTGCGCATGAGCAAGGACCTGAGTTCTATCCCTGGTACCAAAAACAACAACAACAACAACAAAAATCCTCTATACTGAACTACAATATATTAAATTTAATAAATACTACAAATCCTAGTTTCTTTCATGTCTAGGTTTTACTCCTATCACACATAGAAGCCATGGGCTAGCAAAAAGGTCTTCGCCAACTGACAACAGTTTTGTGGACTGAGTATTATGGATACATGGTCCACTCAACTGTCCGTCATAAGTATATGGGATAATACAAGTGCCTTATAGCTACTTATCTCACTTTGTCTAAAAATTTTGGCCCAAAAAGAGAAGTATGTTACACAAAACATATCAATACAATTTTCAATCATGTATCCACTTATTATTAATTAGTTGACATTTGGTCTTCCCAAAAAACCTTAAAAAAAAGAATATCGTTGTTTACTTTTCTTTTTTTTTAATGTTTACTTTTCTTTAAATATGACCAAATGGACTGTCTTATTTCTTAACAAAACAAATGGTGTATTTGTTTTAGGGGGTATATACTTGGTATACACTAAGTAGACTCTACATACCTGAGTGAAACCATGTTTCCGAGTTCTGCCGGTAAACTACGGATTTTATTACAAGATAGGTCCAGATACACCAGATTGTGGAGCTTGGCAATGTCTGAAGGAATGCGGGACAGAAAATTGTCACTAAGATGCAAAGCTGTCAAGTGAGTTAATGACCATAAAGATGAGCTTAAGCTTCTTACTTTTCCTGTAAGAGAAAAAAAACAAAAGAAACAGGAAGAATTACATAGTGGTCTCTACAATTTGGTCTGTGGGTTGAACGTGATTTAGAAGCTTTGATCAGCAACTTAAATCATTAGTCAAAACTGTGGGAAAAGGTTCACAGGGAAAATCTTACCTATTCCAAAACAATCTACTGCCAATCATTAAGTTATAAGCTCTCTTCTTTGCAGATTAAAGCAATGTATCAGTACTTAGACTGTATCTTTAAGAGCGTACGGAAAAGAATTTATCCTTTAAAATGACCTCAGGTACCACGTAAAGTATGAATACCTTATAGTAGTGATTAAGTCCAACATTCAATTGTGTGTTAAGGTTTAGAACTGGGTTTGAAAGCTGAATGGACCATGGGGGCACTGTGCTCACCAGGGGACTATCCTCTGATACATTCATAGCTGAGCAGCTGTTAGGAGGTGGGCCTGGCCAAAAGAGGCAGGACACTGAGGGTGCAATTTGAAGGATCTCCCTCCCTCCCTCCCAGGCTCCACGCTGGGTTTTTTTGGTACGGGGGGAGGCAGAACTACTGAGCTAAATCCCCAGCCCCCAGGCTCCACTCTTATCTCTTTCCTACCTGCTGCCAAGATGTGAGCAGCTTTCCTCCACAGCAGGTTCTTCCACTCTGCTGTTTCTACATTTCAGCCTGCCCATGGCCTGAAACTTTTACAAAGGTGAGGCAAAACAAACCTCTCTTCCTTATGTGGGTGTTGGGCATTTTGTCCCCAGAAAAGTGACTAAGACAGATTTTGATAACAGGAGGAGTGGGGTCACTGCTCTGACGACCTGACCACATGGTTTAGAAGCCTTCAGATCTGATTTGAGGAACAAGTTCGGAAAGGTTTGGAGATGCCGGGTAGAAAAGCTCTAGAATGCTATAAACCAAGCTTAATCGGAGATTCTGGTCAGGGTCAGGATCTTTCAACTGAGAACAAGGACTCCAATGGCAGCTGGACCAGAGACCATGTGTGGTATGTTCTGGCAGAAAATTTGTGTACATTTTGCTTGTGTCCTGAGACTTTGCGAGAGACTGTGACTAAGGGTAGTGGACTAATTAATGTGGTTGAGGAAATTTCAAAGCAGTCCAACGTTCAGGCTGTGGCATGAGTACTACTGGTGGCTTTTAACCAGGTTTATAGTGAAAATCAGGAGCAAAAAGCACATTTTAAAAGTGCTCAGTTAGGGTGACATCCCCAGTCAGTGTGTGTGTGTGATTTTCTCTCTCTCATCAATATATTAAAAGGGTAATGAACAAGTATAGTTCATGCTAGAAAGTCAAGGTTTGCTGAATATTCCAAAATCAATGTAAACTTTTTTTTTTTGGTATGGGGATTGAACTTGGGACCTTGTTACTGCAGGGCAGGCGGTGGAACCACTGAGCTAAATCCCCAGCCCAATGTAAACTTATTTTAACAGACTGAAAAAGAAAATTACAACCATCTAACAGTAATTTGACAAAACACTACAACCGTGCCTAATTTTTTTTAAAAAAAGCTCCTCAGTTACAGAACTTCTTCACTTCATAAGGACCATCCACAAAAAGCTTAGGGGTAGAGCCAGGGATTTAGCTCAGTGGTTCCACTGCTTGCCCCGCAAGTGCAAGGACCCGAGTTCGATCCCCGATACTGGGGAAAAAAAAAAAAAAAAAATTGAAAACACAGCAGATATTCAATATGAATAAATTTGATGTCTAATATGAGTAAAGCATTTAATATTACAACAAACTATTTATTGAGTGCCTATCATGTTTTGTGTTACAGTGCTCTGACTCACTTTTAAAATTTGCAAATTTCTACATCTCGTTTTCCTACACAGAGCAATCTTAATTCTATCTTGCCAGAAGATCTGCATTCCCATTCAAAGATAAGGTGGAAAGGAAATTAGAAAAGGGGAAAAAGTAAGGATACAAACTCATATATAAATAAATCAGATGTGGTGAAGAAGGAAGAATCAAGGGAGGGTTCATTCCTACCATGTAAGGGGAGTGTGGGAGGTGAAAAACATTTCTAAACACACACACACATACCCAGAAAAGTTAACAGAAAATATTTAAGAAAAGATCCAAAAATGAAGATACTTGTCAGTCTGAGTTTATTAAAAATTTAAACTTCTACACTGTGTGAAAGTCAGAATTGACATACATTAACTGAATCAAATTTTCAGAATCTCTTCAACGATGTGGTGATAGGATGATAAATAAGACAATGTCCTCTCTCTCTTAACTTTTTATGTAAGCTTTACAAAGGAGGAAAGAAAATAAAAGATAAGATAATCAAACACGGGAAAATGAAGAACAGATAAGAAGAGGTAAGTCACCTAAGAAAAAAGAAAGTATAGTCTAGTGGAGGATGTTACGGGGCAGGGAACAACACAGCACCTACCTCACACGCATGAGGGTTGCCCTGGGTCTGACCCTCACACCACAATGAAAGGGAGGAGTATCTGCATATAGCCTATAAACATCATACCCACTAAACAATCTTAGGACACTTACAATACTCAATACAATGTAAATAATTGTTACACTGTATTAGAAGAAAAAAGTCTGTATATATGTTCAGTACAAACATAATTTCCCCCAATATTTTTCACCCTCAGTTGGCTGAATGTAGGGATGCAGAAAGCCAAGATATGGAGGGCTGACTGTATTTATTTCTACCTACGCAATAGCAAAGTAAAAAGATTAAAATATAATAGTAACAAGGCTAAAGCAAAAACACATTCATTGTGGGAAAGGTATAACTGTATTTTGAAGCCAAACTCATAATACCTTATCTAGTAAAATTTTAAATCTGAGTATCCTTTGCCTATTGCAATTCCACACTTAACGGATTTACCCAATAAAAGTACTTGCTAAGTATGCAATTGTACATACTGTTAGTAGAGGGAGAAATTAGAGATAATATGAATAACCATTAAAATGGCACAATTATTCATTCATATAATATTCTACAGTCATTCTCCTTTAGAATGTAGTTACATAGCGCTGTACACAATGATGTGGAAAGATGCCCATAAGAGAATTGTAAATTAAAATTATTTATGTTTTTGTTAAAAGAAATCATAATTAAAGATCAGCTGGCACAGTAGTACATGCCTGTAATTCCAGCACTTAGGAGGTTAAGGTAGGATGGCAAGTTCAAGGCCAGCCCGGGCTACAGAAGAAACTGAAGGCTGCCCTGAACCATATAGCAGGACCCAGTCTCAAAAGACACAGCAAAGCAAAACAAAACAATTGTTAAAAGGGGGGGAAAGTAACGTCAGAAAAAGAGAATCTCTACAGGTGGAACCAAGAAACTGAGGTTCCTTGTACCTGGGCAAGAACAATGAGCAAGTCTTTTTTTTTTTTGGTACCGGGGATCAAACACAGGACCTTGAGCTTGTGAGGCAGGCACCAGAACCACTGAGCTACATCCCCGGCCCCAAGCAAAAGTCTTTCGACAGGACATTTGGTACTTTGCATCTACTTCTTCCCCATCGAACCGCACACGCAATCACATGATGTACGCACCCCCTTCACTGTGGTACAGGGGTCAGATCCAGGGCACCCTCTACTACCGCCACTATCCCTGCCCCTCACAACATCCCCAGGCTATACTTGGTTTCTTCCAAAGTGACTCACTTGTTTTTATCTGTTGCTCATTTTCCTGTTGTTACCTTACCTTTTCTTTTATTTAAACATGGGGATATATTCTGAAAAATTCATCATGAAGTGATTTATGTCCTGTGTGAACATCACAGAGTAGCATTCTTACACAACTAAGAGGGTTACAGCATCACTGAGCATCATATCTTCAGAACCACTCTCATGCATGTCACTCTCTTAGCCAAAACAGTGGTGTGTGACTGTACTCCTTGCTAAGCCCCAACGCTTCGTTCACGTCTAAGCAGCTTAGTGACTTGAGAAAGGCTAGAATTATCCCGGCCTAGATTAAGAACCCTATTTTAATAAATGATTTCTTTCTAAATTTACCATAAATATGTATTATATATATATATGTATATATATGTGTGTGTGTGTGTGTATATATATATATATATATATAATTTTTGCTAAATACCAGGAGACAGGAAGAATCTGAGTGTTTTTGAAATCAGAGGAAACCCTAAGGGATTAGCTGTACCTACCAAGAAATCAAATTAACTACCTAACCATTTACAGATTTTTAAAAAATAATTTAAAAATTATCTAAACGCCTAAAACTTGGACATTTTAGAAGAAAAAGAATTACACTTGATCTTCATTATATATTTGAAAATTTGACTATTCCCTAAAATGTATTGGTAGCTCTCAAATCACAGTAATTCTCATAGGTGAAAAATGGCCAAAAAAAATTAGTGTCCAAACTCACATTCCCAGCTAAGATCTGACAAGGTGACAGTACCTCCTTGTTTCAGCTTGTTATACTGTAAACACGTGTCCTTTCTGCTGTCTATTAAATGGCACGTTTTTGCATTTTATACCTTTTGTTGACTTTTCTACTTGAAATGGCCCCCAAACACACTGTTGAAAGTACAAAGGCTTTTAAGCACAAAAAGGATAAGATGTGCCTTGCTAAGAAAATGCATGTAAGGTAACTTGACTCAGACATAGATTACTGTGATGTCTGCCATAAATTCAATGTGAATAAATAATGAGTCAACTTAAAGATATCAAACGGGGGGTGTCTTTAAACAGAAACAGGCGCTAGACACGAATATTACTGATCAGTTAATGAAAACATGACCAAAGGCTCATAGGAATTTAACAGCGTTGGTTCACATTTTGCTTACTCAGTGTTGGTGGTGATCTTAAGAGACCATAGCTACTTGTCATTAATGACAACCAACTATAACTGGAAAATGTGGTAATTTAAACTTTTCCTAAATCACAACTCCTGATGAAGTCAGGACTCAAGTTTCAATCTATAAGAGAAACTGCAACCTCAAGAAAGGAAGACTGTAACGAGATTTACAGTGGATCAAGACGAAGATTAAATTACAAGCAGGGCACTAAGGAAGACTTTTGGCAGACCAGACGCCACAATGATACTTAACTGAAAATCCTAAATTAGCCAGGTGTGGTAGCACACTCCTACAATCCCACCACTCTGGAGGCGAAGGCGCAGAAACTTCATGAGATTGAGCCTGGCTTGGAAAACTCAGTGAGTTAGTTAGATCCTATCTCAAAAGAAAAAAATAAGAGCTCAGGACATAGCTCAATCCCTGGTACTATGGGGAGAAGGAGGAGTAAAGCTGATGAGAAAGGAAACATTCTTCATGCACCAGAAGTTTAAAAAGGCAAAACACAGTGGCAAATGTTTACATCACTCGAATCTGGTGGGAAGAAACTGCTTATTCAAACTGAACAAATCTCATGTAAGTAAGAAAAAAAAAAAAAAAAGCCTAAAGCTTCAGAATGGAAAAACTAAAATACACATTGTGTTTTCAATGTGTTCTCTACATTTTCTAGGTTGAAAACTTAAATCCCAAATTCAAACACTGACGGTATTTGGAGATGAGACAGCCAGGATTAAAATTCTCAAGGGCAGGACCTCCATGGCAGGACTGATGACTTTGTAAGAAAGGCCTGAGCTGCCAATTTTTCTCTCTCCCCCATGCGATAGCCTCTTCCATGATCTGATGCAGTAACCAAGCACACGCTGTCAGTACCAGATGACAAGTAGATGTGGCACCACACTTTTTAGACTTCTCAGCCTCCACAATCACGGGCCAAATCAACTTCTATTCTTTATAAATAACCCAGCAATCAGGTACTTTGTTACAGCAACATAAAAAATGAATTAAGATATTATTAGGAGGGACGGCGGTAATTTTCTGGATGATAAACAATGGCTCACCACAGTCTCTCAGTATGACAAGGAAGTCGGACAGTGGAACAAATTCCGAGACGATGATTATTTCCGCACATCAAGTCCAGGAAAACGGTTCGATCAGGCTTTAGATCCAGCTAAGGATCCATGCTCAAAGATGAAATGTAGTCGCCATAAAGTATGTATTTCTCAAGATTCTCAGACTGCAGTCTGCATTAGTCACCGGAGGCTTACACGCAGCATGAAAGAAGCAGGTGTAGGCCTTCAGCAGCGGAGGGGCCTCACACCACCCACCTGCAGCAGTGCCCGATGGTCTACACTAGCCCTGTGTGTGGTTCCAATGGTCATTCCTACTCTTCTCAGTGCAAACTGGATTATCAGGCATGTGTCTTAGGAAAACAGATCTCAGTCAAATGTGATGGATGGTACCCTTGTCCTGCAGAAAAGTCCGTAAGTACAAGCAGAAATGTTAAGAGCGACATAACTTCTGAACTTCAGCATGCCACTTGTACTGGACTCTCTGGAATTAACTCATATTCAAGACGAAGAATTAAAATTAAAATGTTAGGACATTGTCTTCAGTAAAGCAGCTTCTCAGGTTCATTATTTGCATGTAAATTAGTTGATTTGAAACTCGTGGTAAGTTAGTGCTCCCTTAGCAGCTCCTGTTCAAGACGGCGTCACATGGTGGAGAGGTAAAGATGCCTTCTGGAATCTCTGTTCTTTATCCCTCACTTTTTCTGCTTGAAAGTATCGTAGGCTCTGTCTCAGAGTTTAATTCCTTCTGTGTTTCTCATCCCCATCATCCCAATCTGCTCTCTCCAAGTTATCTCAAATACAGATTCTCAACACCTCCTTGAATATATGAATCAACCTTCAAAAAATCAAGAGCTAATTGTTTCTTTTAACTGAGATTCTATGATGTTTATGTTTTCCTCACCCCCACTTGCAAGCGAATACACTTTTACAGTTAAGATACAATGGCTGAGTAGTACTCCATTTTATAAAAAAACCCACACCTTCTTTATCCAGTCTCCAGTTGATGGGCATTTGGGTTGTTTCCAAGCTTTAGCTATTACAAACTGTGCCGCTATAAACATGGGTGCACATATATCACTGTGGTATGATTCTTCTAATTCTTTTGGGAAGATCCCCAGCAGAGGAATTGCTGGGTCAAATGGGACTTCCAGGGCCGGGGATCTAACTCAGTGGTTGCAACGTCTGCCTCGCAGGCGATCCCTGAGTTCGATCCCTGGTACCAAACAAAAAACCACACAAACAAACAAATGGGACTTTCAATCCTAATATATAGGAAGAAAAAGTCTAAAGGAATAGGGGAAATAGGAGGGATAAGGAAAAGGAAAGAAGGGAAAAGAAAAAATGGGAGAAAAGGAAAAAAATGGAAACAAAGTCTTTGTAAATAGGCAAGGGTGGAGGGGGTGAACGGAGGGCCCGAAATGGGGAAAAAATAAGAACCAAGATACATCATGTACAGGTACAAGATCCCAATGATGAACGCAAGTGTACTGTATATGTAAAATGCACCAATAAATAAACTTAATAAAAAAAGAAAAAAAAAAGATATTAGTAGGAAAAGAAAGGATTTCAGTACGGAGGGTTAGAGAAGGAGGTCCGTTGGAGAAGCTCAAAGGAGACACTGGATAACTCAGGTACTCTAAAACAGAGGAGCAAGCATACCCAGATACAGAAAATTAATCTGAAAGATGAATTCTCCAGATCAAACGCAATACCTGGGCTGTTGAAAAAAAATAGTTAAAAGCTGGGGGAGGGGGGTTATGGTGCATGGACAGGAGAAAACACGCAATCAAAGTTTTACCTGCTTTCAATAATCATATTGGTGTAGTATTATCAGCACTATTATTCTGAGACTGTTGTGTGTTTAATACAGGATAATTATGGGACAGTCAAACTCTATCATCCCATATACCTGACAACCAAGACTGAGTATTAAAGGAGAGAAGATTAACTAAAAATCTTGCTATCCTAACTTTCAATCCAAAGTATCACTATGTTTTCATGTTTTAACTTTAAATGTACAAATATATTTTAATCTCTAAAAATACTGTCATGGGCCAGGGATTTAGCTCAGTGGCACTGCACCTGCCTCACAAGCACAAGGTCCTCAGTTCAATCCCCGGTACTGAAAAAAAAAAATTAAAAATATTGTCATATATACCCTGGTCTCAGATCCCTAGTCGCAGCTTTTCCCTAGTTTCGAGTCCCTGTCTGGGCACCACCTGCAGCCAAGCCCAACCAGCAGGTCTTGCTCCAGAACCGGGACCTAGACCCACTACTTTCTTCTCTGTTCTTGTTGGCCCAGGGGGTCAAGAAGAATGAATGTCAAAGAGACATGGCATCAGTTTAACAAGCAGGCGGCCAGGGGGCTCTCGTCTCTAGTATGTAGGCAGAGGAACGCCCAGCTGCGGGCTCACTTGCCTTTGTTCGACCAAACACCGGCATAAGCAATCAAAGTGACACAAGAGTCACCTGCTTTCCAACAGTATCCATTAATACATACTCTGGTAAGCAACTTAACCTCAGCTGTCTCAACTTTTCCCTAATATGCATCCACCCCTGTGTGCAGCCTTTTTCCTCTGTGCTCACAGAGGAGGCCAATTAGGCCTTAATTCTCCTCTGGTCTCCAACACACATCAATACTGTATGTATATAATAGTTATACAAATATATTTCATCTTTTATTCATAAACATACAAATATATATGTACACACAGAAAGAGTGAGGGAGAGAATCCTAATTTCCTAGCTTACGGTCTTGAAATAACATTTCCAACTTAAAAAGAAAAACAGGCTTCTTGGAGAAAAAAATGTCTCATTTTAAGTCTGAGGCAAAATATAAGATGAGCCAAGAAAAATCTTGTCATACCGATAGCAAGTAAGCTACCAGAACAACCAAGTTTGTCTCTACAATCCAAAAATCAACTAAACAGCCTCTCCTTTATCCACCAAAAGGACAATTTAAGTGTCAGTTTAACTAGAATTGCATTTTGCCAACTGTTTGAAACCTAAAGGTTTAAATACTCTAGTTAATACTGAGATAGCTGGGGATCACCCAAAAGTGAACAGAAAAATCAAATGCTGGTAACGGGCTTGTATTATGGTTTCACAGCAAAATCAAACAAATCATAAGTGGGTTACGTGACTTACATGCAGACCCCGAGTTAAAAGCACAACAGCTACAAATACATCTTACTGACACAGAGGTAGGCAAGGGTCAGCCTACTGAAAAATTCTCCTTACCCCAGTAATTAAAGCTGACCAATGAGCTCCTGTAATAACAGAGTTCAGGCAAGGACCAGCCAGGACCAGACATTCTCTACAAGTTTGAATCCCTTATTTGCAGGGAGGACCTGGATGAAAACTTTTGAAGGGAATTTTTTCTATACTACCCTTTTCCTTTTTTCTACAAGCCACGGGCCTGACATGTCCTTAGTCATAGGTGCATTTCCCTTCTGCCTCAAACAGAAGTCTCAAGAAAAGCCTTCCTGCGTTTGTATTCCTGTAGGTTCAGTCTTGTGTCTTCTGTTTCTGGACCTAAGAACTCAGCTCTGGTTCCAATACTAATTATTTAAAAAAACTAATTGGTTACCCTCAAAGGATGGTAGTTTGCCTTGAAAACTGGTAAATGAAAGGAAAAACGCAAACATTCTTTCCTTATCTTTTCTATAGAAATTAGGTAATCAAATAGTAAATGAGAGAAAGTACATACATATCTCAGCTAATACATTGGTAGAATTAGCACTATTTTGCAACCTTCAAAGACTTAATGGTTCTGGTAACAAAAAGCAGTAAACAGAGAGCATTCAGACCCAGTGTGACTCCAGAAGAAAAAGCACAGTACCACCTATAGGATATCACCTGTAAAATATCAGCCCAAGTCCTGTCAAAAGATTTTATCTCTGGGTCTGATCAAGCCTCTGGATCCAGCTGCCCATCTGCAGGAAATGTTGAATTACAAAAAGAATATGTAATCTGCCAAATACACACTGCAGAGAAACAACAGGTCAAACTGCTCAGGTTCTTCACCGGGTATTTTGCAAGGGCAAGAAAAAGATGGAGGGGAAAACCTGGAAAAAGAGACATGCTAGATTGAAAAAAAAAAGGAGTAGGGTAGGGCTAAACTGTAACGCTTAGTTTGCTAGTAACACTACAAGGAAGTGATTACTGTAAGTCAGGACAATGGCTACTCCTGAGAGTAGCATGGATGTTGTGATCAGCTGTGGCATATGGAGAGGGTTCTGGGCAAAGCAAAAAATGCTTGACCAGGGCAAGGGTTAAAAGGCCTTGTAACAGTTCATTAGTATATTGTTTGCATAGTGTTACCTATTTATTTTTCATAACAAAGCCTTTAAAAAGTCAATGATTAGTAGACAGCCATCCAGCTCATCTGGTTATTTCCAAACGGCACAAGAACTCACCACCCATTCCCACTAGAACTAATTGTGGACCCAGGGTTCAATAACCTCAGATCCCTAGAATCTTTCAGTACAGGATCTTAGGAAACTGATGCTAAATGAACCACCTGAAATAGCTGACTCAGCAGGAACCCTAAACTATTTCTCCACATACAGTGTATGTGTTAAGAACTGAATAAAACAATAAAGTGACTATCAGTAACTGTTAGTTACAAGACTCATTCACTGAACAGTTTATCCTCCATTAGGAGAGTTGGTAAAGGTATGACTGTTAAGAATGTTACTTTACAGAACTCTCCCCTTTTCTTTCCTGTCTTGTACACAGAACTTTCCCCCAACTTCAGAGCAGGGAGAGAACAGTGATTCAAAATTGCCATCAAGTTCCCAGCATAAAGTAGAGAGGAAAGAGTAGAGAATCCCTTTAGCCTCGGAGATATAATCTCCATGATCCTTAGGTCACTAAGCACATTATAGATTATCCTCATGCTGTGAAATAGGGTAAACTTCCCTATAAACAAAAGAGATGTAATCCAAAATCTGTAACTACAGAATTGCAATTTACCAAAAATGTTTGAAACCAAATTTGGTTGAATACATCTAGGGTGCATTAAGATAAAAGGTAACTTTAAGATCTGCTTCAGCTCTTCTAAGATTTTTGTTTCCAGCTGGGGATTTATCTCAGTGCTTCCGCCACCTGCCTTGCAAGCGCAAGGACCCGAGTTCGATCCCCAGTACCAACACCCCCCCAAAAGATTTTGTTTCTGAATAAAGCTGTCCTCAGAGACTCAGAATGAAAAGTAAATAAATACAGAAAAATAGAGCTAACCCCAAACCTATATAGGATAGCTATTTCATCCTATTAGAAATGTATTATTTGAAAATGCAAAAGCTTAATCCTACTTTATCAGAGAATTAACTACCAGAACAAACTTCTGGGCACTAGGCATTTCATATGTCCCATTTTCATTTTTTATATTATTATCCCTATTTTATAAAGGGACTCTGAAAATGAGACAATAAACAACAGTGGGTTTTGAACTTTGACTCAAACCATGTTCTTTCCAATGAATCTTTCTGCTTCTAAGACAAATTGGCATTTGTAAATTACAATCACTACTGGCTTTAGAAAACTTAATTTTCTACCATATCTTTATTTCTATACCATAAATTCATGCTTCCATGTCTTACCACTTATTTCAAGCTCTGCCCAATGTGACTTCTTTCCATTTGCTGCTTCCTCAGAGGACATAATTGTGTACATCCTCCGAGGGTCAGGGGGCTCGTATTTTTCTTTGGGCATACCTATTGAATGAAAAAAAGAAACTAATTAGAATTGTGAAGAATCAAATATATAAAACTAACAAAACCTTTTAAAAGTAGACACCCAGGGGGAGGGGATTTAGCTCAGTGGTTCCACCACCTGCTTCGCAAGTGCAAGGTCCTGAGTTCGATCCCCAGTACCAAGGAAAAAAAAAGGAGACACCCATATTATGATCTATAAATACCATTTCCCATTACAAGGCACTATGAACTCCTTGGAGAAACTGATGATTTCGATTTCGGGTCAGGGATAAGACAGATATAAACAAGCCTGAAGCCACCAAGGGAGTGGTAGCTGTTGAGAAGACAAGCCCTTGGGTAGGCAGGGTTCCACTGGCTAAGCACGACAGTCTAAGCACCACAGTACCGACTACAAACTGAGTCATTAACTGCATGAATACTTTTTTCTTTTTTGCACCACTGGGGAATGAATCCAAATCCTTCATACTGAGCCACATCTGCAGTCCTTTTTAGTTTTTTAAAATTTGAGACTGGGTCTAAGTTGACCAGGCTGAGCTCAAACTCGTGCTCTTCCTTCTAGAGCACTGAGACTGTACGCGTGCACCACCATGCCTGGCCTGAATTCAAACTTTTAACTAAAATAAAACCAAGTCACCCGAATACTGGAAAACAAAAGAAGGATTGACCATGCATTTCTGGCAGAAACAAGATGAGTGAATGTTCTTCATAGAACTCCAGCTAATAAATGCAAAGTTACATAATTAGAAAAAATCATTATTTTATAACCACTTATGAAATAATGAATGCAGGCAATGATCATTAATAGTTAATAAAACCACTAGGGGCAGTAGAGGAAACCACGGAAAAATTAAACAACTGCAAGACCTGAAGGCATCGATCAATCTCATCCAGACAGGCAGCCATTCTGTGCCTCCTTGATGAGGTGACAGCAAGCACATAACACTAACAGGCAGTAGGGCCCTTGCCCCTTCTTCACTAAAACAGAAACAACGAACCTGAAGCAATAGAGCCTCTCTAGATCTGGCACCAGTCTACAGAAAAGGAAATAGAGGAACACATTTAAAATAACATGAATACATTTAAAACTTCATACTACAGAACTGTATGCTTGGTTATGACGGTAATTTTAAATGTATTTTACAATGTAAAACTTTAAAACATTTTCACAGCTAGCAAGATGAAAAATACAGACAGCGCTATGTGGTTAAAGACCCAATTTCTTCAAATGAATGGCATAAAAAAGTGGGATGAGAGGAACAGACAATAAATTATTTAACAGGCACAGCAATCAAATTAATATGAATTTGAACAAATAAAGTGCAAAAAGACATTTTTGAAAATCAGAGAAATTTGAGGATGAACTAAGTATTAGCTAATACTAAAGACACATTTGTTCATTTGGCTTTTTTTTGGGGGGTACCAGGGATCGAACTCTGGACCTTGTGCTTATGAGGCAGGCGGCGGAACCACAGAGCTAAGTCCCCGGCCCCATTTTGCTTATTTTTAAATATCACACCTGTTCATATTACTGAAATCCCTCATCCTTGTCTCACTTCATCATATTCTTTTGGGTAAACCATAACCTTTGTTTAACAAATTCTTTACCTACTCCATATATACCTACACAGCTAAATATAACTAGGGTAAAACTCATGACCTTGTGAAAAAATAAGCTAGTGAGCAAGCACCAAAAATGCTGCCCAGAAATCAGACTGGAAGTTCCAAGTGTGTTCTGCACTCCTAGCGGGTTGGTTGTCTCTTTAAACCTGTTAGACTATGGGTAGCTTTTACGCCTCTAGCTTCCTTCTCAGCTGATGGCCTCACTTGCGTTTTCTCACCGAAAAAGGAAAAGTCAGAAGAATCTTCTATACACTCCCTCTTACACCCGTCTATACTTTCGGTTACCGTGAACAAACTGCCTGCAATCTTAGCGATGAGTCTACCTAGGCACTTAAACCCATCCCCTCATCCTGCCTCTTCAAGGACAGTACTCTGGCAATTTTCTCCTTTCATCATCTCATCCCTGTCTGCTGGATCTTGATCTTCAGTACACATATATATGGCATTACTTCCTCTATTTAAAAAAAAAAAAGAAAAAAGGCCTAAGCTCATTTCCATCTCCAGCAAGAAGGCTTGTGTATGTTCTGCCTTCTCCCAGCTAAACCCATTCAACTTAGTAAATGTTAACATTCTACCAAAAAATTTCAAAGAAACCCACCGCCTTCACATTCTTATATAATACTACCATTTCCTGGACCCTTTCTTCATTGTTTATGATTAACTGCTGATGTAGCTGATCACTCCATCCCACAAATACGTATTTCATTTAGTTTCTAAGATATTGTTTCTCTTCCATTTCTGTGCAGTCCTAGTGTTTTACTGGTTCTTCCTGCAGAGCTGAAATTATCTCCATCATACCAACAGAAAACCGAAGCCCAAAAGATTTGAGCAATCCTCCAGAGGCTGGAAGCAGCAGTCAAGCTTTATGGGTGTCTGATTACAGGTTAAAGGTGCTAAGATTACGCTTACTGTCTCCCTGCTGGTGGAAAGTGGAACTGTGTTTCAAAGATAGAAACAGGTTTTGACCAGTTAGTCAAAGAAATCCTCATTAGCTGTATGAGGTAAGCCTATAAATGGTTTAAGATTATTCACATGCACAAGACATAACAGCACATCCAAAACATGGCTTGTTATATACTGATTAAAAGTTATTTCTTCATATGCAAATTTCTTCTGTATAGAAATACAGTAATTGACAGTTTTTTACCCTGAGAGAAATCACCCAATACAAAAAGGTGTACGGTAAAGAACAGTTTGGTTAGTACTGTCTAGAGGCCACTTTGTTGAAGTAAGTGCCCCTTCTGAAAGACATGACTATACCAGTAATAAACTAGGAAATATAAAATGTTGTGTAAGGGCAACAGAACTAAGATAACACTGAAATGCCGCAACAAATGCTTCTTATGCTTAGAAAACTTTGAGTGCACTACACTAAATACAGTAACTGCAAATAAAGATGCATGGACAAGACACACTGAGATAAAACGGGAGAGACTAGACCTAATGGAAAAAAGTACCTGAATACTAAATTTTCTAAAACAATGTTGGGACTTAAACCAAGTAACAAAAGTATACGTAAATATGTTCCCAGGAATATTCAAAATACAAATAAAATGTTTTTACAGTAAAAAACACAAAAAAGGTAAAACAAAGAAATTACTAACATCCAAGATGACAATTACTCTATAATTCAGTATATTTACCTTTAGGTATTAATCCAAATGAAATAAAAAACTTATGTCCACAAGAACATACATATATAAATGCTCACAACTTCACTCAAAGTTGCCCAAAACTGAAAGCAACTGAAATGTTCATCAATAGTGAAATGGAGAATCAAATGTTAATATAGCCTCACAAATAACTACTAGTCAATTAAAAAAAAAATGAATTGTTAGGTGCAAGGTCCACAGTTTGATGCCCCCCCCAAAAAAGAACTGTTGATACACACAAAAATATGGGTAAATCTCAAACATTAACTGAATCAGAGACCTCAAGGAGATTCCATTTGCGTGAATTTACAGTGATAAAAATTACAATCATGGTTGTATCTAGATACTGGATATCTTAATTGGGGTATGGTTTATAAGGCTTTATATACTGGTCAAAACTCAAATTTTGGATTAAAGTCTAGTCCGTGAAAGTTATCAAAATGGAGTCACTAATGTCCCCTAACAAAATGGAGGCAGAAGGCCATGAAACAGGGGTCAACACTTAACTCATATGTCTCTGACAGAAACTACATAAGAAATTCCTCAAAACCACAGTACAGTGTTACTGTACTCACTTATCCAGTTTCAGTTATCCTCCAACCGTGGCCTGAAATTAACTGGAATAATAAACAAAATAAGATAATTATGCAAAATGAAACAAACAATATAATATTAAATGGAATCAAAGTAACAATTCATAGATTTTAAACTGCATGTTCTGAGTAGTGTGATCAAATCTTGCTCGGCCCATGACCTGAGTCACATCTATAACCAGCATATCCATGCCTGTATGCACTACCTCCCCATTGGACACTCAGAAACCACCTGAGATATCAGACTGGACTGTTGTGGTATCACAGTGCTTGTGGTCAAGAAATCTTTATTTTACTTAATAAAGTCCCCAGAGAGCAAGAATGGTAATGATGGGAATTTAGATACACCAAGAAATGTAATAAAGTGAATCCTTTAAGTGAAAAGTTCTCAATAAGGAAAAATGAATTCTAGTTTTGCAGTTTGTTATTAATATACTATGCTTACCTTAAAAATTACACTTCATCACAGATATGTATGTACTGTATAGGGAAAACCAGTATATAGAGAACTTGGTACTACCTCAAGTTTCAGGCATTCACTGGGGGGAGTCCCAGAACATACATTTGAAGGGAGACTACTGTACTCCAGGTAAACTGCTTACACACCAGAGTGCCCTCCACTAATAAGCTATCACCAACTACTGCAACAAGCCCCATAACCAATGGTCCTCAAGACAACGGAGTGGACTTTTCATTAAAAGCTTCCCCAAAGCCTTACATACGCATGCCCCAGACACCAGCTGCCTTTGGTTTGGAGAGGTCTCTCTATTGTTAATTTTAGGTTGACAATATTTATCATTTTATATAAATCTTACCTCAAAAGTATTCTATACTCAAGCACCTGGTCATGTGTGTGGACAGATGAAAGTTTTTCCAGACAATTATTAAGCAAACATACAACTCATGTACTTTTTCTAAATAAGTGCTTACTACAAAATCATTGTTTGGGACAAAAAAAAAAAAAAAACGTGAACCACCTAAATGACTCCCAGTAAAAATATATGGTTACGGGCTGGGGATTTAGCTCAGTGGTTCCGCCACCCGCCTCACAAGCACAAGGTCCCAAGTTTGATCCCGGAACCAAAATATATATATATATGGTTAAGCCAGGCATGGTGGCACACACCTGTAATCCCAGCACTCGGGAAGCAAAGGCAGGAGGATTGCTGTGAGTTCGAGGCTAGCCTGGGCTACATAGTGAGTTCAGGGCCAGGCTGAATTACAAACCAAGACCCTATCTCAAAAAAACAGAACAAAACAAAATAAAAAAGAACATCTGGTTAAATAAGTTATCATACACCCAGGCAGCTGTGAAAAGGATGATAAAGTAGGCTACGGGTATCACAC
Source organism: Heterocephalus glaber (assembly GCF_000247695.1). Next base: position 43,153,368 of record NW_004624733.1, on the reverse strand, counting down.
TGAACTATTTATTTCAAACTGTAAGATTAAGCAAGTGAGTGCTTACGTTCAGTGTTAGGAACCAAGAACACTGGGTAAGATAACTTTTATTAATCAAAGAAATTAAACGAAAACAATACTAAACTGATTTGAAAGTATCAATAGAAACTCATGATTTTTAACTTAGTTCTGACTGTTCACTGAAGTGTTCCAGAAAGCAGTGTTACCTCTGGGGCAATAGCACTTTAATACAGAAGTCCCCCCTTTAATCAGTGAGGCAATACATTCCAAAGCCTTTGGTGTACACCTGAAATCGTGGCTACTAACAAACCCTATAATTTAACTCCTTTTACATCTTTTTTTTTTTTTGCTTAAATTCTTTTATTGGTACATTTTAGGTATACAATACATTTACATTTATCATCAGGTGCTTGTACCTGTACATGATGAATCTTGGTTCTTGTTTTTTCCCCCATTCCCTGTGCACCCTTCACCCCCTCCACCCTTCCCTATTTACATAGACTGTTCCCATTTTTTTCTTTTCTCATAATATTTCGTTGCCCTTCTTCCCTTTCCCCTTCCCTTCCCACTTCCCCTACCCCTCTGGACCTTTTCTTCCTATTTCAAATGATCAATTATTCGTTTTAATCAGTTTAACCCTTATTTACACTTCCAGTTTCTCACACTAGAGAAACTATTCGGTATTTACACGTGTGTCTTATTTCACTTAAGAGGATGGCCTCATCATGCATCCATTTAGCTATAAATGACTCCAGGTACTCGCTCTTTATGGCTTAGTACTCCATTTTATTAAAAAAACCCCACATGTTCTTTATCCAGTCTCCATTTGATGGGCACCTGGGCTGTTTCCAAGTATTAGCTATTATAAACTGTACTGCTATAAACATGGGTGCACATATATCACTGTGGTATGACTCTTTTAATTCTTTGGGGGAAGACACCCAGTAGGGGAATAGCTGGGTCAAATGGGACCTCTAGTCCTAGTTCTTTGAGGTATCTCCATACGGATTTCCACAGTGGTTGCACCAGTCTGCACTCCCACCAGCAATGGAGAAGGGTTCCTTTCTCCCCGGCCCCCCGCCAGCATTTGTTATTGGTTGATTTCTTCATAGCAGCCATTCTTTCTGGGGTGAGATGGAATCTCAGTGTTGTTTTCATCTGCATCTCTTGAATGACCAGTGATGGTGAACATGTTTTCCTTTATTTATTTGCTGTTTTTACTTCTTTGTCTGAGAAATGTCTGTTCATTTCAGATGCCCATTTTTGAACTGGGTCTTTGAGTTTGGGGGGTCTGATTTTTTTCAGTTCTTTATATATTCTAGATAGTAACCCCTTGTCTGAGATACAGCCGCTAAACATTTTTTCCCACATTGTAGGTTGTCTCTTAGCTTTGTTGGTAGTTTCTCTTGCAGTGCAGCTTTTTTTTTTTTTTTTAGTACCAGGGATCAAACACGGGTCCTTGTGCTTGCACAGCAGGCGGCAAAACCACTGAGCTAAATCCCTGGCCCCACAGAAGCTTTTTTTTTTTTTTTTTCACAGCAGCTTTTTAATGAGGTCCCAGTTGTTGATTCTTTGTGCTAGTTCCCGTCCTACTGAGGTTTTGTTCATAAAGTCTTTTCCTATGCCAATGTCTTCAAGAGTTCTACCTAATTTATCTTCCAGCAAGTTTAGTGTTTCTGTCTTAATATTTAGATCTTTAATCCACTTTGATCTTAGTTTAGTGCACGGTGATAGGTATGGGTCTAGTTTTAATCTCTGGCAGGTTGAAATCCAATTTTTCCAACACCATTTATTAAATAGGCTATCTTGGGGCCAGGGATTTAGCTCAGTGGTTCTAGTGCCTGCCCTGCAAGCGCAAGGTCCCAAGTTTGATCCCCAGTACAAATAAATAAATAAACAAACAAACAAACAAATAAATAAATAAATAGGCTATCTTTCCTCCAATGAGGGTGGTTGGCTCCTTTGTCAAAGATGAGGTGGCTGAGTATGTCTGGAGTTGTTTCTGCATCTTCTAATCTATTCCACTGATCCTCGGGTCTGTTCTTTTGCCACTACCATGCTGTATTTATCACAGTAGCTTTGTAGTATAGTTTCAAGTTGGAGATTGTGATACCCCCAGCCATGTCTCTGCTGCTCAGAATTACTTTTGCTATTCTAGGTCTCTTCTGGTTCCAAATGAATTTTTGGATTGTTTTCTCTAGTTCTGTGAATTATATTGTTGGAATTTCAATCAGCATTGCATTAAATCTATACAGTAGTTTTGGAAGTATGGTCATTTTCACTATATTGGTTCTTCCTAGCCAGGAGCAAGGGATGTCTTTCCATTTTCTTATACCCTCTTCGATCTTTTTCAGAGTTCCTTTTACATCTTAACTGAGCACTCAACACACACACTGCGGCTATAACTTTTGCAGTTTGACAGCATAAATTTCTTTTTCCTTCACAATTCCTTTTTCACAATTTCAAGTACTATATAGAAGACTCACTTTTACAGTAGACCTTACCAACTAATCAATTGTCTTCTTCTCTAATTAAGTTAATAACTTCCACTTTTCACTGAAATGAAGCACTTTATAACCTCTCTCCGGCACCATCCAAATCAACAGCACAGGGGCCGCAGATTTAGCTCAGTGGTTTCATCACCTGCCTCAAAAGTGCAAGGACCCGAGTTTGATCCCAGGTACCAAAAAAATAAAAAACAAATCAACAGCATTAGTACTCTCACATTCTGAGGATGTTAGGCAACTAAGTGTTTAGTTGAACACTACCTCTGTGATATGATGACAGCCGATCTGATATCCCAGAGAGCTACTGACTGATGGGTGGGTAGTGTATACAGAGGAGAGAGATACTGAATTCACTTCCTGAGCATAGAATGGCACAAGACTTCACCACACATTACCCAGGACAGTGTACAACTTAAAACATATGAAGGGTTTATTTCTGAAAATTTCCTTTATTATTTTGAACCACAACCGATCAAGGATAACTGAAACCTCAGAAAGAGAAATCATGAACAAGGGCTGTGGAGGCCCACTGTACCAAGAAAATAAAGTTCACTGAAGCAAAGTTCTCTGTACAGTAACCGACTTTAAATGTGGGGCAGGAAATGTATAAAGCGAGCCTGAATCCCAGCACTCTGGGAGGTTGAGGTAGGAGGACCTCAAGTTGGAGCCAAGCCCGAAGCTGGCAACTTAGCGACATCCTGTCTCAAAAAAATAAAAATAAAATAAAGGCAGGCAGGCCTGGAGGCACAAATCAGTGTGAAGGCCTTGGGCTGAATCTCCAGCACGACAAGGGCAGCCAGCGTGTATGTGTGTGACTCCGTGTGAAGGCTGTGTGTGCAAACCCCATTACTGCAGACACACACACAGACAGAGACAGAGACAGAGACAGAAGCAAGAGTGAACAAGCACAAGACCAAGAGCGAGAATGGGACACCTTTCAGGCCCAGAAAGCCAAGTTTAATGGGGTCATCATGTCAGCAGACACAGGAAGCACTGGAGAGGGTCCTCTTCACTGACCAAAGCTGTGATAATCTGAGCAAAACAAATTACAATTATAATGGACTGAAACAGTCTTAGTATGCCACCACTCTGATTTCTAATTGGTAACTATAATTTTAGAATTACAATTTAGATATACCATCCTTCCTGAAGTTGAGTTCTAATTAACAGCAAACCTCAGTAAAAAGAGCCATCCTTTGTAGACTTTTGACTACAACTGCAAAGTTTAAGGACCCAGGAGCCATCTTTTTGAAATATAATCATCAAGCAAGATGGTTCCTCTCTTTCCCATCTTGGGGGGGGGGGGTAGGAGCTGAACTTCAGTGAGCATTTTGCTCGGAGCTGTGAAACTACCTCTTGTCATGAGGGTAAGAGAAAGTTTACTTTTCCTTTAGGCAAAGTCAGTGAGCAAACCAAACACAGATGATCTAAAATCCCCCCACACCTCCTCTTCAAAACTCTCCTGCTGATTTCTGGTCCCGCGTAGCTTTAAAACAATGATTCTGTCATCCCTTCTACTCCCTTTTAAGATCTCTACCACCAAGAAAACAAATTCAGGCTCCACAGTTTAGATTTCAAAATGCCCTATTTTTCCAAACTTTTGTCCCACTTCTAACTTTTCCTTCTTTCTCCTCCCACCCAGTACACACCGAGTTACATTCTCTGCCCTTTTTATATATCTTACACTACTGCAACAGGGTCTTGCTAAAATTGCTAAGTTGCCCAAACTGGGCTCAAACTTGGGAAGCGCCTGCCTCAGCCTCCCAGAGTGCTGGGTTCACAGATGTGTGCCACGGTGCACAGTCTGTCTCTGTAACTGTCGATGCCACTGGCAAACTGCTATCCTTCAGACATGCACCACATTCCCTATCTCCAAACCATGAGTTACACTATTCGTACACTGAAATCTCATCCATACTTCAAGGCTAAGCTACTTAGGACCCCTCTCTTCCCCACTGCAGCCCCCACGGTGGATCATAAACTCCTCACACAGTTCTCCCCAACACTACAACCATGAACACTATCCACAAAGCAAGTTTAGTTAAAACAAGAGCTTTGTTCAATGTCCTACAAAACTATTTTGAAATCTACAGCTTTGATATGTAGACTAAAATACAGTGTAACTCACGTTTCTCATAATTCCAAGCCAAATTTATCTCGGCCCGCTGTTTTCATTCCTTACTGTGAGAAAAGAGCTCCATAAAGACTACACATTTTAAAAAGAGTCTGTCAAAAAAATGCAGACACACTTCAGGAAAAGATAAACTTGTATACATGTTTTAATACTAAATTTACTGAACATCATGAGATTAATACAAGTTACCTTTGGCCTCTACAGTGACAAGAGGTACTCAAAGTGGTGGCCATGAGCTTCCAGACATTCATTCATTGAGCGAACTGCTGCTTGGGCAACCTTGGTCACTGAGATTGTTGCGCATGAATTTTCATTTTCTTCTCTGAGGGTCGGCAGTGTAGTGGGTTTTCTGCGATATATGACATCCTCTAGGGTCCCCCACACGAGGGTAACACCATCTGTTGAAAAACCATCATACTATTTTTCTTTTCCTGAAGCGTGTATACATTTTTTGGGCAGACTCTGTAAATTAGCAGAAATGAGCTCCAAGTCGTGCTTTTGGTGGAATGAGAAGTAGGAAAATGACAATGTTTTAAAATGGAAGAGAAAGTGCATTAACGTAGAGACATCCAGAAAAGGTCTAGAATGTTCATTCAACTGTCTCTGGAAGTAACAAGCTGAACACATTTTTCTGTGTAACTTTTTTTTTTTTGGTACCAGGGATCAAACTTGGGACCTCGCACTTGCGAGGTAGGCAGTGGGACCACTGAGCTAAATCCCAGGCCCCACATTTTTCTGTTTAAGAGTACAGTATTTTTGACTTGTGCTATTATAAAACTCTTCTATGCGATGCGAATTAAGTGCTATATGTGAAGTGAATATTAACTTGTAGCAATTACTTCACAACACATATGTATCTCAAATCATGCTGTACATCTTAAATATGCTTTTATTTGAGTTACACTCAATAAAAATAAAAGGAAACAAAGGAAATCAAATTACATATATCAAAAAATAACCTTATTCCAGGGGCGGGGATTTGGCTCAGTGGTTCCGCCGCCTGCCTGGCGAGCACAAGAACCTGAGTTTGATCCCCGGTACCAAAAAAAAACAAAACCTTATTCCAACAGTCTCAGTCCTATGTTCTTCCTTCTACTCTCCTCCATCTAAATACTGTCCTTAGTGGGCTGGGGATTTAGCTCAGTGGTTCTGCGCCCTGCCTCACAAGCACAAGGTCCCGAGTTCAATCCCCAGTACCAAAAAAAAAATTAAATAAATACAAAAATACTGTCCTTAGTGATTTTCCTAAAACATACACTGACTTCACGGCCCTAAAACTACATCTTGTTCCCCTTGGAATCTGGCACTGCACGTGACAAAACACAGCCCAAATACAGTCAGATATCAGCAAAGGACTGGTTCCAGGACAGCTGGTTCCAAAACTCCCAGCGTACACCAAAATGTGAGGACACTGAAGTCCCTCCCATAAAAGGTCACTGAATTTGCATATAACCTATGCACATCCTCCCATATATTCTAAATCATCGCTAGATGACTTATAATACCTAATGTATAAATAGCTGCTATATTGCTTAGGGAAGAAGGACAAGAAAATAGTACAAATGCAATTTATTTTCAAATATTTTCCGTCTGCAGTTGACTGAGATATGGAGGGCTAACTATATACGTTAAGCTAATTAAACAGAGGAAACACAGGCTCATCAAGTAAGTAAGGTATGCTTATATCTTCTGTCTCCTTTGTGCCTCTCTAGCCTTATCGTGGATCCCCCCAATTCCCACATGCCTCTAACAAACCTCCACGCCCTAGTACATGCTACAGCTTCTTCCTGAAATGCCACAGACACTGACAAGGCCCTACTCATCCTTCCAATGCCAACTCAGACACCTAATTTCAAAAAGGTCATTACAACCTTCTTCCCCATCTCAAACACCGGAGTTTACTGTTCCCTGCTCTGAGCTCCTAAACCTTTAAAAAATGTGTTGTAGTCATTAACTTCATCTTAGTTTTTTAATACGCCTAACTCACCTACTACAATATAAGCTCTAAGCATTTATATTTTAAATATTTTGTATCTCCCGAGCCTGGCAAATAAGTCCTCAGTGAATGTTTATGTAAATTTAAGGCGATGAGTTGTGATAGTAAAACCATTTCCTAAGCGTGCCAAAAGAAGCAACAGAAGCAGTGCTCGTGTTACCAAGAATATAAAACATTAACATCTGGGCTTCTACTGTTGAAGGCAAAATCCATGGAAACCAGACATTAAAAAAAGCCTTCTTAGTATACAAGGGAACTGAAACTACTGGTTCTAGGATAGCCTCAGTTAAGAAGCAAGGGGAAAAATCATAAACTTCATCTTAGTAACATGTTACGGCAAAATAAGAGCGAACACAGACGGGGCGGTGGCAAAGATGTGCTGGGCACCTACCTGCCATGGACTGCACTAGGTACGTAACAGGTCACACTGTTTCATGGGGACTGACTACCTGTCAGGCCTGCCACACACTGTATACACATTATTTCATTTAACCGTCAACACTCTTACAAGCAGACACATTAGTCTCCTTATATAAAGAAAGAAGTACCAGAGAATAACTTACGTGAGGTCACAGAGAAGGGGTACAAACGGTATTTTAACCCAAGTCTGACTCAAGTCTCTGCTACTATGCAGTAACATTTGTAGGATCTCAATTTAATTCTCATAGCAACACAAGATAGAAGATAATCTCATTTAACAGATGAGGAAACTGAGGCTTAAGGTTTAAACAATTTGCCCAAGGTCACACATATTTACTAACACCTGGAATTTGAACCTAGTACAATCTAGCTCTAAAACTATAGCTCTCTAGTCCATCATTGTCTCAAACTACTCTCTCAAACTCCATCAACTGACAAGATCAGTATTTCACGTTCATTCTCCAAACATTATGTTGCTGAGTCCCTAGTTTATGTCCCAGATACATCATCTTTCCCAAGCTAAACTCCTCACTGTAGTCGCTACTTTCAAACTTTCCATAATATACCAACACAGAAATCTCAAAATTCTTTTGTCTCTGGATTCTTTCACATTTAAAATGTAACCAGTACCTCAAAGAGCTTTCCTGTATGTGGATTACAGCTATCAGTAACCAATCAAATCAGAACAATTTTTAAATATTTATGAATAAAATAATAAAACAAATCATGTTAACTTTTTATAAAAACTATTTTAAAAAACCAAGTAAAATTTAGTGAAACAAGTGACATTGTCTAACATTTCTGCAAAGCTCTTTAATGTCTGCCTACTAATTACTCAGGGTACTAGGTCAAAACCATGATTTGTGTAGCAAAAATCTCACCAAGATTAAAAAGGTAAGCACCACGAGGCCATTCATACTAAATCTCCTCCTTTGGCATAAGACAAGCCAACAGCGATGGAGTTCACAGCCTCACCACCAAATGATGGCTGTCAACATCAATCTTTTCTTTCTTATCTTTTGCCAAGTATGCTAATTCTATTTAGTTTCCCTTGTTTTATAATGAATCGTAATATTCCAGCTACCACCACCTAGTGGCAATTTTGGCATTTACAAGAAATTCAACACTTACGCTAGCTGCTAAATCATGTATAGTATCATTTAAGAGGTTCTTACTGTATTATCACTTTTGTTCCATTAGTCTTTTCGTCCCCCTAAAACTAAGGACAAACTTTTCATGAATCACTGACTCTTCAAAGCATCAACAATACTAAGATCTTACTCCAAAGCCACTGATGCTGTTTCCAAAAATCGGGGGTTTCAATGGAGTTCTGTTACACACTACTTTTTGACTGCAGATGTGTGACTGTTCTTTCCAAAGTAGCAAAATACTTTAGTGAATTTTTTTTTTTGGTACCAGGGATTGATCTCGGGACCTTGCGCTTGCGAGGCAGACAGCAGCGGAACCACTAAGCTAAATTCCCGGCTCCTTCATTGAATTTTTGACCAACATGAAAAATATTCTTACACAGACCCTAGTAAGGTTTTTGTTTCATAAATGAAAATAAGAGTCATAAATATCAAGAAAAAAAACTATCAAATAACTATGTCAACATGATCAGCCAATAGTGCAAGGAGTTATAAATCTGGGCCTGCAAGTGAGTCTCCCCATATAATCAAATATACAGTAAACATCCATTTGAAGCCACAGCATCAGAAGTGTGAAAGAGGGAGGGACAAAACAGTGTCACTTAGGGATACAAACTGGCATCAGACAGACCTGTACGAAGTCCTGACTCTGCAATGACGCGTTTAGCCTTCATCATTAAGGCTTCAATTTCCCCACTATAAAATGGTGGTATCGACCCTCACAATTCTGCTGGGAGGATTAAACCAGAAAGCATATGTAAGGCACAGTACTCACCACATCATTAGCATTCAATAAACTTTTTTTTCTTTCTGTGACTACCAACTCCTTAATCTCTGCATTTGTGCATAATAAGCACAAAGCTAGCACAGGGATTATGAAAAATAAAGCTCAGTCTTCCAGTAACTGAAGACTGAAAGTTGTAATATTATGTAATATTATGATTTTACAGATAAATTCCACCTCTGAGGAAGAATATTGTTTTTTAAATCAATTCCACAAGCAAAACAATTTCCTGTGACCAAATAAAAAATTATTTCCGCTCATGAATCAAGGAAATCCTTGAAAAACATGTAATTTACCGTGGAAATTTCCTAAGTTTTGAACTGAAGAAGGGAAAAAAGCAACAGTCTACCTTCTTTGCAGTCCAGTCAACTCTTCAAACTACCCTCTCTTCCTCTCTAGTTTAATTTTTCCCAACAGCCGTTTACAAGCCCTCCTCCTAACGTCCCACCTGTTCCCCAGCCCACTCTACAATCTGACTTCCACTTCCTTGCCATCACAAAAATCTGCTCTGCTTGGGCCAGGGATTTAGCGCAGCGGTGCTGCCGCCTGCCTTGAAAGCTCAAGGTTACTGAGTTCAATCCCCAGTAACAAAAAAAAATTTGTTCTGCTTATACCTGACAAATCTATTGACTCATGTTCAGACCTGATTCATCCTACCCTAAACCTGAGGATCATTCACACCCTGAAAACGCCACTGTTCTCGGTATGCTCACCTCTCCGGGCATATGTAATGTACTCCACCTGCTGCTCTCCTTTTACTTTTTTAACAATGTTGCTTAAATCCTGTTCACAACCAACTGCTGCCCACTCCTATTCCTATCACTCAGGTTTGCATGTGCATACTTTCATTTTCTTCAACAGTCCCCATAATTCTCAACTAATTTTCAAGTGGAGACCTTATTTTCCCTAAAATGTGAAAAACTAGTTTAAACACGCTTCCTTAGTGATCATCTAACCTTCAATGCCAACTATATAACCCAATCTGCCTCCTCACCACTGTCCCATCCAGTTAACTACTAGACATACGGATCTAAATAAATTATCTGCCAGTTTCCTTGCCCAAATCTGTTTATTCCTCTATTGCTCAAGTTAAATCATACCAACAGTTAACATGGCAACATTCTACATTAACTTTCAAAAAACTTGAATCATACCCAATTCTTTGCTCTTTGTATTAGCTCCCTGCTTGTCTGTTCCTAATTCTAGTGTCTTTTTTTTTTGGTACCGGGATCGAACTTGGGACCTCGCACTTGCGAGGCAGGCAGTGGAACCACTGAGCTAAATCCCCTTTGAAAGTTATTCTACGTGTTCTACTGATGTCCTTGATCTCTCACGAAGACCTAAATGAACTCTCACACTATGTCCCCACCTCTGTCTACTAACTACACTCTTGACGGATTCTCATCAGAGGTAGGTTGCAGTCCCAACAGTTTCAGAGAAACCCCAAGCTGCTTCTGACCAACTGTTTTGTCCCTCTCACTCTTGGATTCTATGGTTTACAGCCTAAGCTGTATATAATTTGACTTTGGATGTGCTAGGTCTTTCCCCTGAAATATCCTACTCAGCTCGACAAACCCCTATTCATCCTTTAAAACTCAGCTCAAAGAACTCTAAGACTTAAGTTTCCCAAGTAGAGTTCATTTCTTCTAAGCATGCCCCAAATGCTTTACACATTCCTAATTACTACATAACTTCATGGGTGCTTTATTTTTTTATGTGTCTTTCTCTCTACACCACTATAAACCCCACGTAGGACAAAAGACCACAAGTCCTAACCCTATTTCTATACATAGTGCCTGATGCACAGGTTGTTAGTAAGTATTTTGGGAACTGAGTTATAGTACTACTTTAAAATACTGTATTGAAGCATAATCAGTTCTGCTATGTAACTCTAGTTCTGAAACTGTGAACTTATTCCAACATGACTGATGTATTAGGAAACAATGTAAGTATAATGCAAGTTCCTGAATTGTTTATGTGCTATTTTGTCTACAAAAAAACACTAGAGGAAAGGAGAACACTTACATCCAGCCGAACTGAGCTGTAGAGAAACACACAAAACACACTTTAAACACCTACCATCTAAATCAGTTTCCTGTTATGAGCCACACCCACTCACTTCTAGTATTGTGACTTTCCGTCTGATTTCTGGTGAACTCTTTCCATCATTTCAGTAACTTACAACAGCAACCCTTGCGACAGCTATCTGCACAAACACACCAGGTGTTTTTCAAGGTAAAGTACTACATGTACTATTGTATTTATATAAAAATGTGCTACCGAGTTTTTATCAGGTTGTTTTTTGGGGGTTTTTTTGGTACTGGGAATCAAACTCGGGACCTTGCGATTGCGAGGCAGGTGGCGGAACCACTGAGCTAAATCCCTGGCCCTTTATCAAGTTGTTTTAAAAACGTGTCACTGACAAATTTTTTTAGTTGTACCCCCAATTCCATTTTTTGCTAACACATGTGGTTTCCATTAAACAATTATGCGTAGCACAGGGGTTTTCAGGAAACTATAAGATGCTTTGTAGCAAAACTGACTGAAATAGCTTTATGAGCGTCATACAGTTTGAATAGTCCAATTCCAATAATTTATTGTAGAGAAAACTGTCTTTGTCAAAATTTCACGTTTACAGGCCATATCCTAACTAGCCATCAGGATATTCATAACCTTAGCGTGATAACTGTAACTTCTGGTGAACACATTGTTTCTCCAGCTCAATTCCCTAGTTTGCCTAAGTTTAAATGAGAAAAGAAGATCTCAAACCTCAACTTTCATGTGTGCCATTTTAAGGCTTTCACTGCTTTTAATCTCTTCTAAAACATACTGACATTTTAATTTTAAACGGCCCTGCACTATAGAGCAGTTAGAGATACCATATCCAAGGTAAGGCAGACTCGGAGCACTAACTCCTTATCTAAGACATGGCTTGATGTTTACATGTACAGCCTCTATCTACTCTACTCTCCACACTGATGCCTAAGTCCTCACCGAATCACTTTGCTCCCCTGCTGAGGATATCCTGGCCTCTTCCTTCACTATCAGGAGAAAGGTACAAACTTCACTTTTGGCTTACCAAGCCTGATTCTTCAAAATCTAGGCTACACACACTTTCTAAGTCCTTCTCAAGTCACTCCAGCTGTACCAGCAGCACCTTATCACTGGCCCTCCCTCAACACTGATACTTCCGTTGAAGCACAGCTGTGGTTCTTTTTCAAATGCCCATCTCCCCCAGTTTGGCAAGGTCTTATGCAGTGTTACTTTTTATAAACTGACTCCACATTCTCCTTAAATTTAGCTATTCGTTCTTCTGTTCTTCCACAACTAGTACAACTATTAATAAGCCTAGAAACTACAAGAAAGCAGAAACAGTACACCCATCTTTGAATTGTGTCCAACACAGAGGTCAGCATATGCTGACATATAACTTATCAAGAAAACGTAAACGGATGAGTGTGACAAAGCTCACAGAAGGTTAAAGTTAAGGTCGCCTAAATAAGCATCCATCTTAACATTCAAATAGCCCTTTCCTCTTACTTGTTCAAGTCAAGAATATGATGTGTTCCATTGTACTCTAATGCATATAGGCTATGTACACAGTACTAGAATTTATCTTATTCAGCATTTCTTAATTTTGCCTAGTGTTTTATTAAGCACATTTTGTTGCAAGATGGCTACCACCTTGAAGTGAGCAGCAGGTAAAGTTAAAGAAAAAGAGTAAATTAGTGAAAGTTCTGTAGAAGCTGGGGGATTTGAAAATTAAAATTTTCTTTTCCAGATACATAAAGGGCCAATCACAACACAAGTGTATACAGCATCGTACACTCACAAATTCAAGTCTTTTCTCCAGTAAAACACATGTTCTTAGATGAACGTGCTTTAAACAAGAGCTTCCCAAACAGTGAACAACCCTGCATGAGAGCACGGTACAAATGTACTCAAGACACTGACCTCTCACTTCCCAAGACTCTGAGAATACAGCTGTGAGCTGCCTTAACCATTTACTTCATAATGCCTTATATAGAGTATTACCTTCTCTTTAACTACAAGGAAAAAATGTATGCTTTGAAAAATATAAATAAGGCTAAATGGATACTGTGAAATGTCTAAGCATCAACCAAAATGCACATTTACAAATTTTAAGTACAGTGGGCAATTCCTACAATGTCTTCATTTTTAATGAGGACCACGTTCTATAATCCTAACTCGTTTCTGCTCATAAGAATCAGTCTGATATTTCTCAACAACTGTAGTTTTACTTTGCCAACAAAAATCCAAGAAACACAGAAACACTACAAATTGAATAGGGATTCAAAGGGAGCTTCTTTAGCTATATTTTTGTTAAACAAGACACATCTGAAGTTATCTTAGGAATGACTTTCAGAAAGCTCAGTCTCACAAGAAAATACTCCATCTTTTGTCAAATACTTGATTCTTCTTGTCATTTCAGTAAATATATTGTTCACCTACTGAGAACTGACCAGACAGGACTATCTTAAATAACTTCTATCCATTAAAACACCCCCAGAGAGAAAATCCTCAGCAATTATCACTGCTTTTTTGCACACAAAACCTGATCCTGTCCCTTATAACTGTAGTAACCTTGGGCAATGCACTTTTTCCCTTCTGGATCTGTTTCTTCATGTGCAGCTGTTCAATGATTTTGTTTAAAATAAGGCGACTGGATTAGATCACTGGTTTAAAAATATTAATTTAAAATTTATTCTAAATCATCTCACTTTAGAGTGCTGACAACTGTCTTAACAGCAATTACCAAAAAGTCTTCAAAACCATTTGATGATCAATGACCACAACAGCTACTACAGCCTACAAAACTTGTTCTCAAGTGGAGGTAAATAAATAGTACCACATTATGGAAACTACAAAGTGCCATTACGCTCCATTTTATTTTTCACTGATTCACTCGCCTCCTCTCCAAAGTTACATTTCCAGACACGTGTAGGCAAGAACATTCAGCGCTAGCAATAATGAGACAATCCACCTTGGAAACTGTTAAGCGCAGACCCTCAAATCCAGGCAGATTATTTCAACAGTCACCCTAGCACTGTAACGGCCAATCCAAGATGACCATTCACAACACTGGCATCTGCCTTAACAGCTAGAGAAGGCTGATGAGAGGTGTAGGTAGCAGGGTCTCTGCAGAAAGTAGAGGGAAAAAGTAAAAGAAAAATTTTTTAAGTTCCCAAAGAAAGTAATAACGTGTTGAAAAATGAAAAGGCAAGATGAGACTCAGGTTACTGGAGAAAACCGGTTCAAGTAAACAGTACTATCCCCGAGTCCTCAGCAATACCGTAAAATAAATCTCATCCGGTGCTACGTGTTCTTTGGCCATGCACTCCACCCGCCGTGCCCCGAAAATATCTGCCCTAAACGGAACCTAGACTCTTCCGGGGAGGGGCGGGCAGACGGCTTTCCCCAGCGGGCACCGGGCGCGGGAGGCGGAGCACGGGCAGAGAAGGGCCCGGGCCCCGCCCGCGCGGCCGCCCACGTCAATCACTCAATCACGCCCCGGGAGGCCCGGCGGGGGCGCGGCGGGGAGGGGCGCGATCGCGGCCGCGCGTGGGGGCGGGGAGCAGCTCGGCGGCCGCCGCCGCCGCCAAACTCGACCAAAGTTGCGGCGACGGGCGGCCGACCCGAGTTCCCAGGGCGCGGCCGGTGGGGGCCCCGGCTGCCTCGCTCACCTCGCTCGCCGCGCCGCCTTCCTCCTCCGCCGCCGCCGCCGCCGCCGCCTCCCTGTGAGCGCAGCGGGGTCTGACCTGTGGAACCACCATACCAGTCCCGCCTCAGCCGCCGCTCTTTGTTCCCCCTCCGGGCGCCACCGCCTCCGCGGCCCGCCCCAGCCGCCCGGCGGCCGCCACTACGCCCTCACGCCCGCTCGGCCCCGGCCTGGCTCTGCACTGAGCCCGCCGCCGCGTCGCCCCCGCGCCGCCGCCGCCGCAGCCACCGACGCCGCCGCCTCCTCCTCCGCGCCCCCCTCGTTTTCATTGAAAGCAAACAAGCATCATGGCGGCGCCGCCCCAGCCCGCGAGCGCCCGGGCCGCCGCCGCCGCGCCAATATCCCGGCCGCCCATTGGTCGCCGCCGCCGGGCGCCACCATCCCGCGCCCGGCGGGGGGAGACGCTCCGTAAGCCCGGACCCCCGGCTGGGGAGCAGTGGACCGCCCCGGCGCGCACGTCCCTCCCTCCCTCGCTCATTCTAGCTGGCGCTCGGCCGCTCCTGCGTTCTCCTCTTCCGAGTGCCCGGTGTCGCACCTGGCTCCTGCTTCGTTCCTGGCGGGTCCCTTGATGGCTTTCCTCCGTCCTTTTCCTGGGTATTACTCTCCTGTACGTCTCTCCTTTCCCCAGGCCTTCGCATGTCCTTCGCTCGGCAGCACACATCTATTGGCAGACTTTTAACCTTTGCCAGTATCTTGTTCTGCAGAAAGATGAACCAACAATTGAATAATTCTTCCTGCCTCAATCAGGCAGACAAAAGTAAATTAATGACCCTTCCCTGTCCACTAGTGGCAAATCAGCCCCGTACATTGAGGACAGTTATTGGTGGCATGGTTCCAGCCTGAATAACTGGTCAGAGATGTATTCAAAGGTCAAGACAAACTGGTGATTGCAGGTGTGCGGGGAAATGATTGGCCTGATCCATGATGTTTGCAACAGGAAATAGCTGGCTGGGAGTTTGGGCCGCGGTGAATCAGACCCTGCCCCTCCTTCTTGAGTAATCTCATAATCTAGGGGCCAGAGAAACTCCAGATTTAAAATCATTAAATGTCAGCTGAAGGGTATGGAATGAAGAAAAATAAATAGATGCACACGCTTCTAGCTGGTAAACTATGATGGACTACAGGCTCCTTCCTGGAAAATAAGCCCTGAAGAGATGAGAGTGAATCTGGTCCCAGGAACTAACAATAGCAAACAAAGGAGAAACGCATGCTCCTTGCTGAAGTCTGTCTTGGGCTAGACGGTGTGGGAAATGGGTGGCTGCTGCTTGGGATATAGGAGAATTGACAGTGTGATGAAAGGACCGAAGGGTGTATTAGTCACTCCCATTGCTGGAACAAAATAACCTGATACCTATACCTTAGGAGGAAAGGTTTGTTTTGGCTCACAGTTTCAGTGGACTCTGCCCGTAGTTGGCTGGCTCTAGTGGAGAAAGGGCATGGCTGAGGAAGGCTGCTCATGATGATGACTGTGAAGCAGAGAGAAAGGAAGAGTCAGGGACGAGAATACAGACTTCCAATTCACACCCCCAGTGACCTGCCCCTTCCATCCGGGTCTCACCTCCAAACATGAGACTTTTGGGGGACATTTTAGATCTAAACCATAAAAAGGACAGAAGCTTTTCAGAGATCCAGATGTTCTATTCAGGGCAAGAGTTACATGCTTGTCTGATCCTAGCACTGCCTTGAAATGGCCACTGGCTGTCATTCACCAAGAGAGCAGCAGTGGCAGGCCTTCAGTGCCAAAGGACATTGGACAAAGGCAAGGCAAGTCAAAAGTCTGGCACAAGCAGAGTTAGAACAATGCAGAAATAGCTGCCTCCCTGTAGATACTGCTTCATAATCTCGAACCTCCAAGCTACTGGAGTTGTACAGACCTTGTGCCATACAAAGTGTGCCAGGCTGAGGGGCCAGTGGGACAGACATCAAGCTGGGCTTCTCCAATTTGAGTGCTGGGCCCTGGAAGCCTGTCCTCCATCCTGGAGAAAAGGGTCCCTTTTTGTTATTCATTTGCCCAATGGGAGCTCTGTGTGCGTGTGTGTGTGCGTGCGTGTGTGTGTGTGTGTGTGTGTGTGTGTGTGTGTGATTGGCATGATGTACGTGGAGAAAAAGAAATTACTTCCATAAAAAAAAGCACTTGGCACTTTAAAGCAATAGTTTTATTATATCTTATGGTTCAGGTGTTCAGTAGGACAATTCTGTTGGTCTCACTTGTGGTCTCTCATGCCTGTGCCTCAGGTGGTGGCTGGATGGTGAATGTCTGTCATCTTGGCATCCCCTGGTGAGGCCTCTTTGTGTAGCACTTCATCCTCCTGCCTTTCTTGGTGGCCTTTCTCTCCAGCAGGAAGTTATCCTGGATTTCTCATTGTGACAAACTGCGCACATGAAACCACTTGGGACAGGGTTTGTGAGGAAAAAGATTTATTCCAGTGAACAGAGACTAAAATCGGGGGTAGATTTCAGCAGCTAGCTGAGAAAAGCCTTATCTGTTACATCAGTCTGTGGATGGCTGACAGCAAGAGATAAATATCAGCAGCTAACTGGGAAAGGAATTAGGCTTATTAGGTATTGAAAAGGGGGCTATGATCATAAGAAATGTTCATGACTGAGTGGCCAAGGAGGTCAGTGCAGGTGTGTAGACAGTCACTGGACTTCTCAGAGCTGGGGAGATTTTATATTCATCTGTCCTGTTTACTGAGAATAGCCTGCTGTTTGCTTTCCAAAGGTCTCATTTAGGCCATGCGTGACACTCACTGGCAACCCAGGGATCCAAGAGAAAGGAAGTGGAAGCTGCCAGGCCTTCTGAAGAATGTCACTCCTCTGTGTTCTATCCAGCAAAGCAATCACAAGCCCAGCCTAGATTCGAGATGAAAGGATGCAAGCTAGGGAAGAGACACATGCACGCAGAAGGAGTGATAGACTTGTTTGGAGTCATCTAGGTAAACTAGCTCCACAAAACTGCCAGGAGCCCCGGAAATGGGCAGTGTTGATCAGACTGAGTACAACAATAAAAACTCACAGGAGACCACCAAATGAGGCAGGTCCCGAGGCTTATTTGAAAAGACAAACTAAACTGCTGAGACCGGAGAGCTTGTGGTAGAAGACCCATAAATATTCTTCCAGGAGGAATGTGCTCAGAAGGTTAAGCCATATTAAGTGTTGTTTAGTGAGCTGGAAATACAGACCCTGTGGAGTTCTGTGAGTCCCCTCTAGAACTGGAGGCTTGGTGTCCAGGGGAATGGTATACAGCACTGAGCACCAGAATCCCTCACCCTGATGCAGTGCCAAGGGCACAGACATAGCCTGTCCATCAGCTCCCCTTCTCTGGGCTCAAGGCCTCCAGGCCAAAGTTTTCCACAGGGCCTGGTAGAATAGACAAATTTCAGGATCCAAACATATCTCCCCCATATTACCCTTTATCTCTGGATCCATTGTATTAGTCTTAAATTGATTGAAAATCCAACTGAAACAGCTTTAAAATACAGGAAAGTGAGCAAGAAAAAAAAGAAAATTAATTGGATCAAATAGCTTTAAAAGGGCAGGAAGAGTACATCAGCTTCACAAGGGGCTTGATCTGGGGACAATGCCACTTTTGGGTCTGCTCACCTCCATGGTCATGTTATCAGGTGTCATCTTGAAACACAGTGAGGCCAGCTTCTCTGAGGTACAAGCCCAGCAGGAGAGTGAGAGCTTCCCAAACAGGTGAACAGGCTTTCATTTCTGTCCGTGAACCAAACACGGTGGTCAGGAGACTGTCACACCCAGCCACGGAGAAGTCTTATGCCCAGTCTTTCAACCTTACCCAGAGACTCTTTGGAAGGAGTTATGGGGCAGAGAAATTGGAGGTGCTGTTATTGGAAGAGGAGGGACAGAAGCAGAAAGGCAGACAGAGGGCTGAGGTCCCCTCTCTGCCAAGCCTTCACATGCTCATGCACGGACAGCCTGCCGCTGCTTCTCCAGCTCCCTGTCTTCTTCCAGTTTCCCTCTGTATGTCGAGTCGGGAGAAAATGCCACAAGGGTACAGAGTGTGGGCCACAGAGGGGCTTCTGTTCAGAGCTCTGTCACACTCCCCGCAGACCGCCTTTAGCAGACTGACTGGAAAAGAAAGAACACCTAGTCTGTAACTGCTTGTGAGTATAGGTCACATTACTGAAGGTTACACCACCATGTTATTGTTGTAAAATAATTTACAGTCAGGATTTTAAAAAATAAAACTTAAAAAACAGCAAGGCATGAGGAAGAAAGTACAGTAATGTCTCATCCTTGTCCCTACCCCAGCCACACTCCCCAAAGACAAGCATTTGAATTGATTACAAGGCTTTGGCCTTAAAGGACAAAACAAAAAAGATAACTTCACACGTGCTCACTAGACAGCAGTGGTCACTCCCGAGACTAGATGTCTAAATTGAGGATGGCTTGACCCCATAGGTGCCCATCTAAGGTTGAATATGTGTGCCAAGAGGACAATTGTATTTTTAAACAGTGTTTTAATCAAAGAATTTCCCCAATATGTTCTCCTTTGACTAACACGCACTGTTTCAGATGAGTAAACCTCTAAACCATTGAGTCCCATTGTCCGTTCTGGGGGAAAACCCTCTAGACCGTGTTGGACACTCTGGTTCATAGTCTTGTCCTCCTTCCAGAGCTTGCTGGTGGTTGGGTGTGTAGTGTGAGAGGCAGAGGGAGGCGGGTGGCCCGCGGGCATCTGGCCTGAGCAGCTGGAAGGAGAATTGGTGTCCGTGCTGACGTGCAGCCGGTGGGGCTCGAGTTTGGTCTACCAGTTCCAAGGAAAGCCTGGCAGTCTTCCTGCTCAGATGTGGAAAGAGGCTAGCACCTAGGGAGAGGCTGATCATGGACGTTCCCCTGGCTGAAAAGCACTTTGTGTTTCCTCGCTACTTAGGGAATAATGAGGTGTTGGAGTGATAGCAGGAGGTTGAATTAGCAAGGGAGCCTGAAAGATGTTTATTATACAGATTGGCCTAAAAGAGTTTAGGGGGAAACAGGGCCTCTATTGGGCAGCTCTGTAATCCCAGCACTCTGATAGGCTGAGGCAGGAGGGTTGCAGATTTGAGCCCAGCTTGGGTAATTTAGCAATATAGTGAAACTCTGTCACAAAATAAAACAATAAAGATGGGCTGGGGATGTAGCTCAGCGTGAAGGCCCTGGGTCCAATCCCTAGTGCTGAAAAAAGAAAGAGTTTAGTGAAGGGTGACTTCGTACCATGGCAGATGACATGAGTCCTGTTAAGATTTCAAAAACTGACCTCGTTGGCCTGACCTTCCAGTCCTGTGGGAAGCCGTCGTAGGTGGGCTGAGGACATGCAGAGGGTCCCTGCATGTGAACTGCTGGCCCATGGGGCTGCTCTTATGCCTCCATGGGTGGTGGGCTGGTCCATAACTCCCAAGGGGAGCCTCAGTGGAGCTGAAAGCAAAAATCTGAAGACACAGAATGTGGGTCCTTCCAGAGACGTCCAGGGTTGGCGCTTCATCCAGGATTCCAGGTGAGTAAACGTTCCAGGCTTCTTTGTGCGTAACCTGGTTGATGGCCCATCTTCTAAGTTTGTTAGGCCTCATTTAGTTTCTAGACTAGAAACCTGATTCTAAGTAATTGAGCAGCAATGGGAACCTATTGGCTCAGAGAAATGCTAGGTGGTCTAATGGACCGATACAAAAAGTCTGTAATCCCAGCACTTGGGAGGCTGAGCTACGAGGATTACAAGTTCAAGGCCAGCCATTTAGAGACTTGATGGGACTCACCAGAAGATCATTTTATTTAATACTGCTTAGATGCACTAATGTTGCACATGCCTGTGATCCCAGCACTCGGGAGGCTGAGGCAGGAGGATCGCTGCAGGTTTGAGGCCAGCCTGGGCTGCATGGTGAGGTCAAGGCCAGCCTGAACTACACAGAGTGGCCCTGTTTCAAAAAACCAAAAATAAGGCCGAGGATGTAGCTCAGTGGTGCGGCCGCCTGCCTCGCAAGTGCAGGGTCCCAGGTTTGATCCCCGGTACCAAAAAATAAATAAAATAAAAAATAAATAAACAAATAAATAAAATCCACAAATATTGATATGTCACACTACTTAAAATATTTTGGTAACTATTTAAATATAACTAATTTCCTTTGTAATCCTATGTATTTTATTTTATGCTTTTAAAAATAATTGTTTGCTATTGGCAATACAATTTTTTTTGTACAGTAGTCTTGTATTCTGTCATTTACTGAACACCCTCCTAGTTTTAGTTGATTTTTTGGTACAGTATTTCGAATTTTCTAAGTCAGTGGTCCCCGGCCTCTTTGGCACCAGAGACTGATTTTGTGGAAGACAATTTTTCCACAGACCAGGTTGGGGGCTGGTTTCACGATGATTCAAGCACATTATATTTATGTGTACTTTATTACTGTTAATATTATGTTGTGATACACAATGAAGGAATAATACAACTCACCACAGTGCAGAATCACCAGGAGCCCTGAGCTTGGTTTCCTGGAAGTAAATGGTCCCATCTGGGGTGATGGGAGGTGGTGGCACCCACAGTGTGTTGCTTACGTCCAGTCTACTCCATATCTCGTTTTAGTTGCTGCCACTGCAGAAAACCCTGCAAAGATAGGACGTTGGAAACAGAAGCAGATTTTTCAGGGTTCTTGTGGCAATCTCAGGATATTCTGCCTTGACCTTAATCAGAACATATGGAGATTTGAAGTTGTCTCAAAAATACTTTTAAGGCCACCATTTCAGTATTTGCAATCTTAAGCAGTTGGTCTTCTAGCACAGACAAAGTAGATTCACCTGGCTTATTCACAAATGGATCATGAATCAATTCTTTCCCAGTTTGGGGGTCTTGTGTGGCCGGGAAGTAATGCTCAAACTCTCTTGAAAGCTGAGATAGGTGATCATGCAGCAGCTGGGAGAAAGAAGCCCCTGGCTCAGTTCCTTTTGAAATCTCTGCTAATGTTTGAAACGTGTCAGAAATCCCAGTGTTCACGCATTCCTCCCATGATTCCATTTTGGCTTTGAATGCAGCCACTTTATCTGCTGACTTGAACATTCTCCCCTGAAGTGACAGACTGAGTTTGTTGAGTAGGTTGAGTATGTCACATGAGTATGCAAGTTTTTCGATCCACTCTGTGTCACTGAAATGTGCTGTCAGTGGTGACTTTTGCTAAAAGAAATCTCTGAAGCAGCCCTCATAATTCAAAAACTCTGGCCAGAGCTCTGCATTTGGAAAGACATCTCACTTCTGTGTATAAGAGAAGACGTGCTCTGCATCTATCTCCTCACGGAATTGCGTGAGCAGATGTGAGTTACAGGTGTGCACTTCAATGTGGCAGATAATCTTAACTACATCCTGAGAAATGTTGTTACGTTCAGGTGACATTTTTTGTCTAGCCAGCATTTCTCTGTGGATGACACAGGGTGTAGGCTCACATTCAGAACCAACCTCTTTGACTCAGGTAGTGAAACCAGAAAGCCCTCCGGTCATGACAGCTACTTGGTCCTTGCATGTACCGACCTAGAAGAACCAGTTGTTTTCCTGATATGTGATCATTCAAAGACTTGAATAGGGCAGGGATATAGCTCCGTGGTTCCGCTGCCTGCCTCACAAGCGCAAGGACCTGAGTTCGATCCCTGGTACCAAGATGTAGCTCAGTGGTTCTGCTGCCTGCTTTGCAAGTGCAAGGTCCCAAGTTCGATCCCCAGTAACCCGCCCCCCCCAAAAAGACTTGAATAGTTGTGCAGCTGTGGTGTTGGTTGGCATAAAAGTGGACTGAACATATCCTCCTGCACATCATCCTGAAAAATAGATCGAACAAAAACTGGTATTTTTGCCCTGCTGTCAGCATTGGTGAACTCATCAACCTGGATTGTATTCCATGGTGACTTGTTAATCCTCTTGACAATTGTGCCTCAATATCCTCTGCATTTATCAACTCGTCTAGTTATGGTGCAAGCCAAGAGGAACATTTGCCATGCTTTGAACTACAGTCCACCCTAAAAGTTCATAGCAGACGTCCTTTGGGTCAGGCAGGATCAATTCCTCACCAAGACTCAGTGGCTTCTTGGCTTTATCAGGGTAGCTACTAAGAATGATGCTCTCAGTGCAAACATTCAATGAAGTTGTGGCCTTTAATAATTACTTCTGTTCTTTCTGTTTTCTTTTTTCTATTTTAAAAAAAAACCTCCAAAGGTTTGTCTTGTAGTGCAGGGTGCTTGGTTCCCAAGGGGAAAAAACAGTTTCAAAGGTTTCATGGCTTCGTTGGCTAGCCAGCTGCCACATATTGTACAAAGCAGGCTTGAAGAATGTGAATCACCTGATACAATGAACCCATAGATGAAATAGGACTCTTGGTATTTTATTTTAAGTGCATCGTTTTGTTGGCGATCTTGGATTCTGCTGTTTTCTCTTCACTTGGTCTTCTCCTGTTGTCGCAAAGAAGGTCTTCAGTGACATTTGTTTTCTGCTCATTTAGCTAAGGTTAGCTTGTAGGCTTCCCCAAAACTGTGACTGAGGCAAATGCAAGGTGCAGGAAACCGGCATGCACAGAAGTGGTAAATAAAATAATGGGTGGGACATGCAGTGGCCTGAGTTTTCTTTTGTCTGTATTCAATAAGTTTAAAGAGAGTGATCATTTCTGTGAAAGATTTTCTCACTTGTAGGCAGACAAAAGGAAAAGAACTTTCACTACAGCACTTTAAAACAAGACTTATTTTGGGCCATGAACTCTTGCCGGGTCTCTAAACCTCGGCACTGTTACCATCGGGGCTGGCTGAGTCTTTGTTATAAGGGCTGTCCTGTGCGTCAGGGGGTGTTTAGGCCTCTGTCAGATCCCACTAACATCCTCATCAATTGTTTCAACCCAAATTATCTTCAGACTTTGCCCACTGACCTCTGGGTCCAAAATCACCCCAGGTAAGAACCACCACACTATTTCAAGGGTTTGCACTCATGAATTCATTTAATCCTCACCACAAACTATGTGTTAATAGTATAGGTAGCACAAGGAGAGCTGGAAGACCCTTTCCCTCCACCCACTAGAGTGTGGGCAACACCCAAGACCGATCCTCCTTTTATTGTTTTGAAAGAAAGGGAAAATAAAATAGCAAAGACCCAGGAAATCTCTGCAGCTCCAGGCCAGAGCACATGTGAGTTAATTTCAGGGCCTGACGTTTAGCAACCTTTTCTCCTCTCTAACTGTGTTAACAGGTCATAAACACGGACTGCATCTCCTACGTATAATTTCACCATCGAGTGAACTCTTGGACACGCTGACTTGGTGCCCTACTGGTCATTCCTCTCAACCTTACCTAGAGACCCGACCAGAGGCACCCAGGCTGGGTCCACAGCTTTCCAAATCTGAAACCCTGATTTACTTGTGTGCTGTGCTGAGTTTTTTACTTTCTCGTTGTCCCAGAACCAACTTTCTATTGGTGCCACATTTTTGCCAACAGGCACCTTCCCCGAGCACATCTTCCTTCAATAAATGAAGCTGCTTTTTCTTTTACCGTTGGATGTAGGCTTGCAATTCTTTGCTGGTCACACACAAGAGCCCGGAGTCTGCCATTGGATCCACTATGTGGAATCAGTAGGTTCTGTTGTCATCCTCATTTTATAAGTAAGTGTCTGTAAGCAGAGTAAGTGTCTGTAAACAGAAGCCTGGTGAAGTTAGAAGTAATTTTCCAAGGTTACAGGGCTGTTAAATATCATTTATAATTGCCAACAAAACTAAAATAAACACCAGAACGCAGAATCAATTCAACAATTATGGAACGTGAATACAAAGGAATGTAGAACAAATTAACTGCTTGATTTATTTATGTTGAATAAGTCTCAAAAACATCACTGAGAGGAAAACAGCAAGTTGCAGAGACTTTGGTTGAGGACAAAATATGCAACAGCACTCGTAATCTCTCTGAAGATTTAGAGTAGAATTTTCCTTTCCAATTTCCTTTCCATTTCCAGAATTGCCCTGTGTCTGTGGGAGTCATGGTTTGAATCTCTTTCTTGTTCTTCCCCTCCCAGGGAATTGGCTTTCCCCAAATGTCAGGTGATTTTGTCCTCCTTCCATTTCTGTGGAAGGAACAACTGGGGCATCATGGGTAGAGCTTCACCGACAGCATCCCACAGAGCTGACTTTGTCCCTGAGACCGGACATCCTCCTCCCAGCCTGCTGCTGTTTGGCCTTGCCAGGCGGCCAGGGAGGTACCCTGGCTCCCCTTGGTCGGCAGTCTTAAGGGTCCCCGAGGTGCTGCCACAGCCTGACTCACCTTCGCCTGTTCCTCGGAGGGAGACTCGTGGCAGACATCCTCTGCTCTTTGTGTCAGGGAATCACAAGGTGCTTCCACCTGTGCTCTCGTCTTCACCAGGTCTGGGGAGAGCAGCAGACACTCACCCGGTGCATGCGTCTGAGTACATGGCCACTCAAGCATCTGCTCTCCCGCTCCCCGGTGGGTTGGGCGCATTGCTGGTGCTCTGTCTCTCTTCCCCACATCTCCAGGTGCGTGTGTCCCACTGCAGGGCTTTGGCTCCAGGCTCACCTCGGATATCCAAGTCCGAGGGTACTCAAGTCCTTTTACAGAGTAGCATGGAATCCGCATGCAACCTGTGCACAGCCCCCACATACTTTACCTCATCCTTAGATTCTTGTACCAGTCCTGTAACACTTAATGCAAATTAAATGCTATGTAAATAGCTGTCATGCTGTATGGTTGGGGGCATAATGACGAGAGAAATACACTCTGTATGCTCAGTGCCAATGCAATTCTTTCCTAACATTTTCAATCTGCAATAGGTTGAATCCGCGTGTGAAAGCCAACTGTGTGTGTGTATGTGTGTCTCAGGTGCACGCCTGTGTGTGCATACCTCAGTTAAACACCTGTCTCCACTGTTACATGCTCAAATGTCAAGTTGGTGAATATAAGCTGCCCTGAGCCCGGGTGACTCCACAGCCACAGCGCCTCCGCTGAGTGCCTGACCCCTGCGGTTCACCAGCAAGGGCCCCAGAGAGGCCCTGCTGTGCGCGGCCAGGGGCGACCTCCTTTGGCTGCTGTGCGAGCACCCTTCCTCAGGAGGGCCAGGAGCCGCATGAGTGGCCTCATCTGCAGTTCGGAAAGGCTCCCTGGGTGATTGTAACTACAGCTGCCCGGTAGGCAGACAGCGGGCCTGGAGTTTGAGTTCCCCTCTAGTCCCCAGATGGGCGTCTTTGGAAATACTGCCTCCACTCTTGGGGGCTCATTTTCCCCGTCAGTGAATAGGGCGACGAGGGTCTCCTCAATTAGAAGGTGATGCGACTTCCCATACAGCCCACCAGGGGGAGCCCTTGGCACCTGTGATGTTGAGCCCCGCTCAAACTTGGGTGTCTCTCCGCTCCTACGTCACTTTCCGTTTTGGTTTTTCTTTGTTTTAAAATAGGGGCTCCCTCAGGAAGACAGAAGCAGAATCTCCAGTGTTGGAACTAGAACAGGTGCACTTTTAAATTGTAGAATAATTATTGTATATATTTATGAGGTACAATGTGACGCTAATAATATGTTCATAATGTGTAATGGTTAAATCAGGGTAATTAACGAATCTATCACCCCACATACTCATCACTTTTTTTTTTTACTGGAAACACTTAAAATATACTTTAGCAACTAAAAAGTATACAATACATTATAATTTATCATAGCTGATAAATTCACCATAATTGTGCAACGTGGTGCTTTTAAAAATGACTTTAAGCCAGGCACGGTGGCACACACCTATGGTCCCAGCACTCGAGAGGCTGAGGCAGGAGGATCGCCATGAGTTTGAGGCTAGTTTGGGCTACATACTGAGTTCAAGGCCAGCCTGAACAACATAGCAAGACCCTGTCTCAAAACAAAACAAAACAAAACAAAAACAACAAAAATGATTTTGCTCCACAGTGTGATAATTCAACATCCCCAGATTTAAAGAACTAAGTAACGGGGTAGGAGGTTTCTTCCTTCCTCCTCGGTGTGGTGGGGCCTCACTACTAGCTGTGCCCCAGTTTGGCTTGGGACCTTCAGGGCCCCTGTTGGATGCGCTGCGGGACTGATGGGAGGGCCCTGTTCAATTCCACTCTGGCCTTGACCCTGGCTGTCCCCCGAGACACACCTCTGCGTGTGTCCTCTAGCCCCATGCTCAGCGTCTGTGGGTGAAGAGCGATACTGGACCCCGGAGCTGCCTTCTGCCCCGAGGCAGAGGACCAGACTCACAGTTTTCATGCCGAATAGGTGAGTGGACAAGTACCACTTCCCAGCATTTGATTTATCCTGGGAGCAACTGTCAACAGCGTGAACCAAAGGAAGACTTGTCAAGGAGGTGCCAGGTTACAACCTGAACTCGAGTGTAGGAGGAGGGGAGGAGACAGCGTCAGGAAGCTTTCTTGATGTGGAGCGGGTGATAAAGGAGACGGAAAGTTCTAGAAAAGCCTCACTTTTCACTGTGCTTCAAAGACCAGCAGTAGCCATGACAGCACCTGGGGCCTTGTCAGAAATCCTGCCACCTGCAGTGACCTGAATGGGACTGAAGGACATTATGTTAAATAAGCCTAGCACAAAAAGATAAATACAGTATCATTGTTCTCACTTGTATCAGCCAGCTTTTCATCACTGACAAAATACCAGAAGCAGGCAATTTATGGAGTGAAGAGAAATTTATTTAGCTTACAGTTTTAGAGGGCCAAAAGCAAGGGTCTCAGTCCAGGCTTAGGGAGGGCCACTTCTTGGCTGTATCGCACCAGGGTTCATAGTAGATGCCAGTGGCAGGAGTGCAAATTGGGAGCAAGAGACAGGGAGTAGAGAGAAGGAGGAGACCAGGCCTCCACCTCTGAAAGGCCCACAGCACCTTCCAATACTGCCACCCCGGAGACCAAGCCTTTACACTGACTTCTGGGGACACTCAGCATCCAACCAGAGCATCATTCGCACATGGAAGCCCAAACGGTAATCTCTCAGTAGAGAGTAGAATGAAGGGAGGTTACCCTAAACTGGGGAGGGCAGGGCAGGGCAGGGCCCTTATCAAGAAATCAAACAATTACAGATGCGGGTGAGGCTGCAGAGAAAAGGAGCCCTTCCACACTGTGGGAATGTAAATAACTACAACCACTATGGACACCAGAACGGAGATTCCTCAGAAAACTAAAACGTGGAATTCTCCTGGACTCAGCTAGTCTCCTTCCAGGTATTTTCCTGAAAGATGCAAAGACATCCTATTACAGTGACCCATGCACACCCATGTTTACAGCAGTGCAATTCATAATAGCTACATCTTGGAAGCAGCCTGTATGCCCATCCACAGATGAATGGGTAAAGAAAATATGGTGTTTACACACCATGGAGTACTCTCTGCCATACAAAGAAAGAAACTTGAGTCATTTGTAGGAGGGATGGGCACACAGAAAGGCACTGAGCACCCCGGGGGCTAGGCTGGGCCCAGAAGGCCCTAGAGGTCTCTGAGCAGAGTCCCGCACAGCGGGCAGCCAGCTCTGACCTGAGGCCTTGCCCTGCGCTGAGCCAGTCCCAAGTCGGCTCACACTGTGGCCCGCCCTGATGCGAGCGCCCATAGCTTCTGCTGTGGCTCACGTTGTGCCAGTCTAATGGAATACCACAGCCTAAGCAATTTAGAATGGACAGGAATTTATTTACCTCACAGCTCTGGACAACGGGAGGTCCGAGGTGAGGGGCTCACGTCTGGCGGGGCTTCTCGAGGCATCATCCCATGAAAACAACACTAATCCACTTGCGGATGTTCTGCCCTCATGACTCAGTCGCCTCTTAGTGATCCACCCTCAACACTTGCAATGGGGCTTGAGCTTCCAACACAGGGACTTTCGGGAGCATACCCAACCCTGGGGCAGCTCACCTGCCTGACTCCTGTGGACTTCCTGGCTCTCGAGCCTCCTGTCCCCTGCGTCAGTGACTGCAGCTCTCCCTGCCCAGACAAGGGCTCGCCTGCACCCTCCTCCTTCCAGCCACCGGTTAGCTGTCGGCAGTCCTGGGCTGCTCTCAACTGGCTTCCGTCTGCCTGGCCCTTAGGGTGTTTTAGGTAATTCCAGTTTGCTTCTCTGAAACCTGGAATGAGGACAGTTTCTCTCTGACCACGTGAACGGCCTTCCCCACTTTGCCCTCTTCAGATCTCCTGGACCAACAGGGGTGGGGCACCTGGCTGGGGCTGATCCGCCCTGACTCTGCCCGAGATGCACCTTTCTCCCGGCACCACAGCCGGATGGGGCGGCTTCCTTAGTCACCCTCTCCCCTCAGCTCCCTCAGATCTTATCTTGAAAGCAGGCAAGGAAAAGTCCTCGCCCTGGAGCCCCGGGGCACCTCTGCCCCCTCCCATCAGTCCTCCCAGCCCACCCCAGTTCTCCGCCAAGGCCGAGGCTGCCAGCTGTCACAGCACCGCCCAGGGCTTCCCAGCTGGGGCTGGTGCAGAGGGACTGGACAGGAGGGGCGACCTACTCCACCCTGGCTCTCTGGCCTCCGGAAAGCCCTGGGGAATTCCAAACTCATCACTGGCCTGGCCGGAGCCCAAGCCGACACACCCTGCCTGCTCGGCACCACCACTGGCTCGCCCACAGGCACCCCTGCCCAGCCTCAGTCCCGCCCCAGCTTCCTCCTCAGAGAATCTCCGAATGACCCCAGGTTCCAGGAACACGGAACTTTATTCATCGGTTCTGTGCTTTGTGGGGAATAAGGCTCGCTGCCAAGTGTCCAGGGCTTGGGTCTGCTCTGAGCCTCTCCTGTCCCCTTAGGCCCAGCTGAGCTCTGAGCAGCATGCTGGGGCCCTCCTGCTCGCTGGATGGGATCAAGCACTTGTCTGAGCCCCTGCCCTGACCTCGGTGTGGCTCAGAAGGGGTTTGAGAACCCTCTAGCGTGCAGCCTAGCTCCCCAGGGAGTGGCTCAGGCCTGAAATCCAGAATTTAGAAGTTTCAGTGGGGTGTTGATCAGCCCCAGGAGCTGCTGCAAATGCTTCTCCTTGCACCCTGGGGAGGGTTAGGGAAGCAAAGTGGGGAGGACCCCACAGATTGGGTCCTGGGTTCTCTAGGGCTCTTAGGTGCTGTGTGGGACACAGGTGTGAGAAGGCCATTGAGGGTGTCGTGTGCCCAGCCAAGCCAGTTGCCCCTAGGCCACTCACTCCTGGACTTGCGTCTCCTCTCCATTCAGCCCCAGAGCCCCTCCGCCAGTGGCATCTTGTGCGCTAGGGTGTATCTCACTGAGAGTCAACAGGTGAGCCTCGTTCTGTGTGGAGGAGTCCAGCCTGCAGCAGCTCCTCTGGGGACCTTGATCCGAGGCACATACTCCGTACTGGTGCCACTCAGGGAGAACTTCCTATGAGACCCACGGGTTGGCTCACATTCGAACAGCACCTGTCATCTTGCAAAGCAGCCTCCTGAAGCTGTCCTCAGCCCGGTCGGGCAGATTAGCAGGATTACCACTCCCATTTTGCAAGTGAGGAAACTGAAGTCATAGAACTTGCTAGTATGATCCAGAACTTACATTGGTTTCACTTAGCATTTTTCAACTTTACACGGAGAGAAGGTGATACACATTCAGAAGAAACCATACTTTTGGTGTTGAACGTGGATCTTTTCCAGGGTTCGTGGCATGCACATGCAACGCTCTCTTGTGGTGCTGGCAGCAACACCAGCAGTGGCAGCATCCGGGTCAGCCAGGGGAACAGCCAACACTCTGTTGCTAAGCTGTGATGCTAAGTGTACATAACACTCTTAGCATTTGTGGTATTTCCAGCTCATGCTGGGTTCATCAGGACATAACCTCAGTGTTACATTGAGGAGCACAGGTTCTTAATTCTCCGGGATGTTAAGGAGCAGACACACCCATTCTCCTGCCTCTTACTCCCTCTTCTGGCTGGGGAAGGTGAGGAGGGTCTTAAGACAAGACAGCTGGTTCGGCCTGGGCCCTACGAAGGCTGAGGCTGAGCCGGGTGCCTAAGGAGGGGTAAACAGAGCAGAGCGCCCCTGCAGCCCAGCGGCACCCTCTGTGACCAGGCTCTGTGCACGGCCGGGCGAGGCAGCCTGGTGCGGGCAGGGACGACACGGGGTGTGCCTGGGGAAGCTGCAGAAGGTGGTACAGATGTGAGTGTGCACGCGACCTTCCTGGGCCTTTGGTGATGCTTTACACTTTCTGCTCACCCCGCATCGCTCGCTCTGAAGGTGGGTTCCCTTAGGGACCTCTCCTGCCCTGCTTTCTGCAGCAAGGGTTCCAACAAGACCTCCTGTCCCAGCCAGGCGCGGGGCCGAGGCTCAAGTCTGCCTCAGAGCATCCCACACTCGGCCAGTTACTGCCCCTGAGGGGGGCAGGGGTTCAACCCAACATGACAGAACACTGTCCAGGGACTTTTGTGGGGACTTTTCTGTGGAATTCTAAAGTGCTGGGGCCTGCCCTGCCGTGACACCAGCCCACAGCATGGCAGAGCCCAGACACAAGTGGTCTGGCAGGGAGATGCACAGGCCTGGGCTTGAAGACAAACCCCAGGCTGAAGTCTGCAGTCTACGCATGGGGTTTCAGGAACCCAAGCAATGGAAGTCTTGTCTGGACCCAGTTTTCCCTGGGTTTCCACCCTGGCCAAGAGGAGTCCAGCGAGGCTTCGAGCTCAGTGCTCTAAGGCCAGAGCACCATGTCCCGATAGAGCAGGGGCATGAGAAGCCATAGGGAAGGTGATACCTGGAGGTGGGGTGGATGCAAGGTGGCCTTGGAGGTGACTTTGCAAGGGGGAAATGGCAGGGAGAGTCAGGGAACTGAGCCAAGAAAATGAAGGAAGTCACGAGGGAGCAGAGGCCCCAAGGAGGGGGCTGACCATGCTCAAGATGCCTACATCTCCCTCACTTAATGCTCAAATCTGCAGCTGGGCAGTGGGCAGTAGAGGGGGCGAGACTGGGAATATGGCACGGAGGTGTTCCTTAATGGACTAGCCTTCTGTGGGGCTGCAGGAGCTGTCCATGCAACAGACATGCAGTCTATGTTGGGGCAGAGCCTTCCAGGCAGAAGGAGGGCAAATTCAGAGGCCTCCAGACTCGGCTATGCCCTTAAGAGTCCTCATCCTCAGCCACAGAAATAGCCCCTTGGCACTTGCAGGCTCCCGCACAGCGCACAGTGCCCTCCCCTCGTGACAGGGATTGAGCTACAGGGCAGAAGACCTTCCCCTCAAGCCAGGAACTGGGTGCTCCTTTCAGCTGAAGTGCAGAGAAGCTGCAAAGTGGCCCACCCTAAACCATTCACCCTGCCCGGCCTGGCTGGTCCCATGGGAACCCTAATGAGGGTTCTGCTGGCGCTTTCCCCTGCTTCCTGTCTCCTGTCCCTGCCGCCAAACAAGGTGCTCCTCACCCGGTGCTGTATGACCCGCTGTGCCCCCTGTGTTGAGGACACGTGAGTTAGTTTGTCTTCCTGTGCCTCTCCTGCGTTTCCCTTTGTGGCCACGCCTGACATCACATGAGACAACACATAACAGCTTTCTCTCGCTTCCTACCAGAAAGCCACCCCCTGCTTTCCCCGTGAGGAAAATTCTTCCTTGTCCATTACGATCCAGCTTGAATGTCACTTTCTCTAGCCTCTTAAAGGGCTCCCTCTCGCTTCTGGGATCCTGAAGTCCAACCCCAGACCTCTGGGACAGAGATGCTCAATGCTTGGTGTTGCCTACGGCCCAGTGCAACCTTCAGGAAGTGCTATGGAAGCCCAAACCAGAGTTCACAGAATGAATCTGATGCAGCCCTATAGACAGGGTTATGACCGTATGTACTGGATACTACTGAACTTACACTTGAAATTTGTTAGATGGCTTTATTATGTATGCTTTACCGTAATAAAGAAAAAGGTTGGGGCAGGGAATGGTGTCACACTCCAGTAATCCCAGCTACTCAGGGGGCTGAGGCAGGGGGATTGCAAGTTTAAAGATCAGCCTGGGCAACTGAACAAGACCTTGTCTCAAAATTTTTTTAAAAAGGAAAGAAGAGAAAAAGTGAGCTGGAGACATAGCTCAGTGCTAGAGTTGTAAGCACCCTTCTGGGTGTGGGTGTGAGGTGTTTCCAGAGATGACTGGGTGGACGGCAGCAAAGTGAGGGGAGGGACCAGCCCTGAATGGGTGGCAGCACCCTATAGGATGGGGTCCGGATGGGGCAGAAGCAGGAGGAGGAGCTGCCAGCAGAGTCTCCAGCTCTTCCCTCTCTGCTTCCTGGCTGCCGTCAGCTGGGCAGCCCATGGTGTTTCTGCCCTGCCTCAGTTGTAAAAGCAATAGAGCCAGCTGACCATGGACTGAAGCCTCTGAAACCTTGAGCCAAAGAATCTTTCCTCCTGCAGACTGATTTTCTCAGGTGTTTTGTCATGGCAACAAGAAGCTAGCTGACACAGGAAGGAACCACCAGGCTTGCTTTATAATAACACACTCTTGTGATAACCAATCCAGTCCTGGTACAGTGAGAACTTAATCCCAGAGGAAAAACATTAATCCCTCTTAATGACTCAATCACTTCTAAAAGGCCCCAACATCTCTCAACAGTGCTATATTGCAGACTGAGACTCGACGTGAGCTCCATAGGACAAAGCATATTTAAACCATAAGACCAGAGGAGGAGTGGCAAAATGATCACCCATAAGCCACAATCAACCTGCACATGGGTTTGCCTGATTTTTTTGTTTTGTTTTTGAGGTAGAGTGGGCAACATAGTTTTTAAAACATTATGCACTAGCACTTAAAACTCAGGAGACATCACGTGCACTCTGAGATGGCTGACTTTTCTCAAAAGAAAACAGCCATTGTCTTCATTCTTCCTGGCATCAGACAACTGAGGATGAGAAGCACTGTTCACAGCACGTCTTATAGACCCACTGCTCTCTGTGCTCATTTCTGAGAGCCGATGTCAGCTGTAGTGTGATCACAAAATGTGGCGAATATTTAAAATTTTTAAATTTTATTACAGTAAAAGAAATATTGCCATTGACTCCCCTTAAAGCAGTCCCCCTTGCTTTATCTCATCATCTTGCCACTGTCTTCGGCAGCTCTGGAAGTCCTCTTTCGTGCGTGTCTTTTGTTGCACTATCATGGCTGCCTTGATGCCCCGAATTGAAGAAAAATGTTTACCTTTTGTCTTAGTCACTTCCTCACTGCTGGAACAAAATACATACCCAACACCCACAACTTAAAGGAGGACAGGTTTGTTTTGCTCACATGTAGAAGTTTCAGTTTGGGTGGCTGGGGACACGTTGGAAGGGTCTGGTGTGGGGGAAGCTGCTCACATCATGGCGGTCAGAGAGCACAGAGAAGTAAGCGGTGGGGAAGGGAGAGGCACCTTTCTGGGTCTTGGCCCCAGGGATCCGCCTCTTCAGCTGGGTCCCACCTTCCACGAGCCCTGCCTGTGAGCACGTGAGCTTTTGGGGGGCATCCCAGATCCCCATAACATCTCTCATGACCGTTGGGACTTTGGGAAAGAGCCAGAAATCACATGGAACCAGGTCCAGTGAATAAGGTAGATGAGGGCACAGTGTAATGTTTTTATTTGACCAAAGTTGCTGTAAACATCTTACTTCTAACCTGACAACTCTCTGTCCAGAGCCATTCTACATAATTTTGGGGGGAAAATCACTTCATAATTAAAGTATGACTATAGCTGTCTAAGACCAGTGTCACTCTGCCTGCAAGCGGGCTATTACATGGGGAAACATAACTCCATTTTGCCTCCTGTCACAGCTGAGGCCTCAATGGTCCTGTGATACTGTGACTCTCAAGGGCAAGGTTATATCAGCTAAAGACATCCTGGTTCTTTGAGAACCGAGTAGTAATTAGAAAAGAGAAAGGATCCACCTGGGGGAAGGACACATTCTTTATTAGCCTGCTATCTTGTTCCACCTGCTATTGTTAAGAATGCTGTCCTTGGGCAGGGGATGTAGCTCGTGGTTCTGCTGCCTGCCTCGCAAGTGAAAGGTCCCAAATTCTATCCCTGGTACCAAAAAAAAAAAAAAGAATGCTGTCCTTACCACCCTCATCAACGTAAGATCCTCATTAACGTAGGATTATTGCCGCCCTCTGTTACCCAATGCTCCCTCCAATTACTGTGTGCACCCAATAAACAGTGGAAGCTCTGCGTGTCTTTGTCTTTGCCCACTCTGAGGCACTGACCTCCCGGCCCGCCATGTTCTTGGAAATTATGCAAATTTCTATCGTTTTCTCTCTTTAGCCCTCACTGGCCCCCTTTCTAGGCAGTCGGAAGACTGACCACCCTCCAATAACTCTCAAGAGCACAAAAGGGGAAACTGCCAGGTTTTCTTACAACTCCTGTTTAGAGCAGTGTTAGTCAGCTTCCCATTACTGTAGCAAAATGCCTGAGGTAATTGATTCCCTCCAGCCCTCCTCCTCTTTCCTGTTTTTTTCTTTGCAGTGGTGGAAGTGGACTCGGGCCGCACATGTGCTAGGCAAGTGCTCAGCAGCTGACCCCTGCCCCAGCCCCTCACTCAGCCGTACTTGCCCACTGGCACACACTTCTTCCCTTCCGGCCCCAGGCGTCAGGCTCATCCCGCCCTCCCAAGGGCAGCTCCATTGCTAGACGCTGGGCTTGGTTACACTGACCTCTTCTGGGTGAGGAACCACCTCTTAGCACTGGCCAGAGGGGAGCTTCTAAAGGGCTCAACCTGGAAATCCTCCTGCCTCTGCCTCCTGAGTGGCTGAGATCCCAGGTGTGCACTGCCTCACCCAGCCAACTTTTTAACATCAGAAGGTGCTTACTGAAATCAGAATGTCCAGCTTCACTCTAAAGAAGGGGCAGGACCAGCACTGTGATCCAGCCCCGCGTGACCTGCAGAGCCACGGGTGCTGGAGGACAGCCCCACCCCTCAGATAACAGAGCATCTCCCTTCTGGGCCCCCGGCGTTCTCAACCAGCTGCTCTTCCCTGCCGGACCCAGCAAAGGATGGGGACCGCTGCGACCCAGCCCTCTGCTGCCGGATGAGCCAGGTCCGATGACGCCTCCTGGCCGAAGTCACTCTGCCGTGTGCCAGCAGTGCCCTGGCCAGGAGCTGTCTCCATCCGGCCGGGGCGGGCAGTTTCCCCACGAGCATGGGCAGTGTGGGTGGGTGTCGAGGGGCTGGTGGGAGCCCAGCACGGGGCCGAGCTGCTCAGCCATGCCGTCCCTTATGCCGGGTGCAGGGCCCCTCCCAAGGGCCGACGGCAGCCTGCTGCCTGGTCTGGGCCCTGTAGGGGAGCCTAGGGGAACGCACAGGACGACAGATGGCCAGGGCTGTGGTGGGTGGAGCAGCTAGCCTTCATCACCGGCAGAGCCCAGTGGCCCCAGCCTGCTTGGGACAGGGGATGGAGAGGGGTCCTCACCTCAGGACTATCGGGGTGGGGCTTTACCTGCCATCTGTGCTCACTGGGGCCACAGGGCCCCCTGGGTCCCTTTGAGGGGAGCAACTGGGCTGTGGTGTAGCCCGGTGGTAGAGTGCTCACCTAGCATACACAAGGTCCTGAGTTCAATCCCCAGCATCCCAGAGCTGAGGGAGGGAGCTAGGAAGGAAGGAAGGCTTTGAGAAGAAAAACGGGAGAAAGCAGAGAGAGCCGGACAGACAGACAGACTTTGGGAAGAGAAATGAGAGGCAGACAGGTCAGCAGAGCCTGCCTCCTAGTCCTCTGCCCCGGGCAGCTGGCCTTTGCCAGACAGCCCTTCCCGTCCTCCCTGGCTGGAGCTTTGCCCTTCTCTCTGTGGCAAGCTCCTGCAAGACACACCGGGAAAGTCTCTTCTTCCAGAAGCTTCCCCGCCCCACAGGCAGAAGAAATCCCCTTCACTGGGCACCCTGGCATCTTGGACGCTCCCCATCACCCTGCCCGCAGGCCAGTCTGTGTCGGGGGCCAGAGAGGGGCCAGTGGTGCTCAGCTGAGGTTCACAGGGCAGAACCTTCGTGTCCTCCCTGGGCAGCCCCCCTGCCTGCTGGCCTTGCAAGCCGCCGGCCCAGCCTCAGAGACACACAGCCCGTGGCGTCAGGGCCATGCGAGGTGGCCCAGGGGACGGGAGGGGCCGTCTGACCTCAGAGGGGTGTAGACGGAGAGGAGCATGCAGTCATGCTTGTTTATGACGCTGGCCGCTCCTCCCTGCTGGGTCACACAGCTCTGCTTTCCCGCTCAGCCGGCCTCTGACTGACTCCCTGGCATCACACGCTGTCACTCTCGCCGCCCACTTCAGCAGGACGATGGGGTCAGAGCTGTCTGTCTACGGTTTGGGATAATGAAGGTCAGGGAAGCACACAGCCCTCAGGGGTGAGAGACTCCCGGCAGCTGTCTGGCCTAGCCTGGCACCGCCGGGCTATGAGCGCCTCTGCTGCAGTCACTCGGCCTCTCTGCGAGGTGGGGCCAGGCTCAGAGCTCCCCATGGGAGCCGGGAAGGGTGTGACAAGAGACACGGGGGTGGTCAGCCTTGGTGGGGAGCAAAACAGTGTGACCCCCGTGTGGGCTTCCCGGTGTCCGCCCCATCTTGTTCACAGTGGGTTGGCAGGAAGAGTGACTCCCGTGCAGGCCTGGGGATGGCACAGCTGGCTCACAGCAGAGCAGCCTGGGCCTGGGAGGCCCCTGCCTAAGCCCACCTCCTGCTCCTTGCAACTCTAAAGAAGGGGCCACTGGACCCAAGGAGGAAGATCTTGAGTATGGGCTGTCAGAGGCTCCTCAAAGGGGAAGGGAGAAGCCCCGGCTCCCAGACACAGGGGCTGGGGGGTGCTGGTGAGTTGTCCATGGTCTACACAGGGGACTGGGCCGGCGAGCAGGGCAAGCGCCAGGGAAGCGATGGAACAAGAAGGCCTCGTGTTTCCCTGTGGAAAGCGGGAAGGAGCTCCAACTCCCCCAGGGCCAAACAGCGGAGACAGATGGACTTCGAGGCCTGGGGAGGGCCTGCCCTCCCTGAAGCCATTCACAGGCATTCACAGTCTAATTGGACACAGCACTGCTGCTGGACAAGAAAGCCACTCTGTGCTGGGTGTGTGCACGCAGGTGAACATCCACACACGCATGCGTGAATGTGGGAGCTGCGTCCAATTTGGCGCAGCCAAGACCACCTTGTGGTCTTTGGCAACACGTCTGGTTCATGGGGCAGAACCTGTGGGCAGCCCTCGTGCCTGCTGGCCTTGCGCAAGCCGCCAGCCCAGCCTCAGAGAGGCACAGCCCATATGGTCAGGGCCACGTGCAGGGCACGGGAGGGGCCCATCTGACCTCACACCTCGAGAGCAGGCTCTTCTGTCTGCAAGGATCGGAGACTGTCAGGCCAAGTCCTGTTAAACAAGAAACTCATTGCGAAGGTGCATAAAGGGGTCTAGCTATTCTGTGGCTTTTGTTTTTCGGGTGTTTTTTTTTGAGACATAGTTTACGCACAGTAAAATGCACACATCTTTTTTTTTCTCTTTGGCCTACCACGCAAATGGTAAGCAAGCACTCTACTAGTATCCCCAACCCCAAAACACATAAATCCTGAATCCTAAAGTGATGATTTCCATCTAAGTCCACCCATGTAACTTCCACCCAGATCAATGTAATGTTTTCATTACCCCACAAATGCTCCGTCAGGCCCAACCAGTCACCCGTAGTCACATCCTAAGAGGATAA
The DNA here is from genome assembly GCF_000247695.1 of Heterocephalus glaber. The sequence goes on along the minus strand of NW_004624733.1, from coordinate 43,115,049 downwards.
CCAGCTCTGACTTCTGTCATCTGTCAGCTGTGACTCTGGAGCTTCATATGAATTGAATCACACTGCGTAAACGTGGCTGCACAAGTCCCCACGCACCGATGGTTTCCTTTCTCCCACGTAAATGCCCAGGGAAACTGCCAGACTGGAGAAGAGCAGCACACTTCACTGCACAAGAAGCTGCAGAACGGTCTCCACGGTGGCCATACCACATGGCTCCACCAGCCGGTTCCCGACGCCCAGCATCTCCGTCAGCACTGGCCAGGCTAGGGCACATGCAGTGATTGGAATTCACATTTTCCTGGTAATGAATACAGTTTTTCCTTTTTTGGCAGGGTGAGGTTGTCATTTTCATTTTGATGAGTTTTTTTATTCTAGATACTGTCCTATGTCAGATATACGTTCTTTTATTTTCCAGTACATTTATTGGTGCATTTTAGGTATACAATACAGTTACATTCATCATTGGGATCTTGTACCATTACATGAGTCTCTTGGTTCTTATTTTTTTCCCCTTCCC